>CM077151.1:7398482-7574064 GCA_039583875.1 Platanthera guangdongensis | reverse complement strand
CAAAAAACTGAACCGTTAGTAGGGAACCGTACTCCTGAAAGAAGCAAAACCGTCCCATAATCCTTGCTAGTACCACTGGGAGAGTTGTGTAACCGGAATGCCACAAAATTACAAAATTGTGATGGCTTCAACAGTAGGAGGGATTTGAAAGTCCGCATTCAGACATTCCTTTGTAATCACAAAGTGACACGGAGGAGGATTTTGAACGCGCTCTAGTGGGGAAGGTATCACGGCCTCCACATCCGCCAAGATTCTGAAGCGTTTTCTCCAACCAATCGCAGAAGCAAGGGTCGGAGTAGAAGGAAGACACACCGACCGTAGCGGAGCACCACAATTCGGCATTTGCAAAGAAAGCGAAGGTTAGCGTCAAAACAAACCTGGAACAATCCCAACAAAATAACATGCGCTCGCAGGCCCCCGGGAAGAGGCACCGCGCAAGCGCGTGTCGCCTGAAGCACCCCTACGCAAGCCCGCGCAGGCAACCGCCAACCCACGTAGACGACACCGTGCACGCGCGCAGCCGCCGCCACAAAAGACCGCATGCATGGACGGTGTTGTGTGCACGTACCCGCACCCCCTGCAAACGCCGTCTCCTGCACCCGTACCGGAGATCCGCCACACCGCCTCATCCGCGCACCCCCACGTTGGTGCCGCCACATGTGGGATTCTCCGCGCGCACCTTTTTTCTGCACACTTACTCCACCTCACCAAGACATAAAATAATTTCTTGGAAAAAACTAACATTTTTTGAGGGAGACATGACGGCGGCACGACTACACTGACTCTATGGGAAGGCTCCTGGAACTCTACGACCGCGTGAGAAGCGAAAAACCCTCTCCAATTAATAGATCTCATCGGAGGACTCATAATAGAAGGCATGTTTGAGATAACAAAATACCTCTTACAAAATTTTCCTTTCTCAAAAAACGCAGGGACAAAAGGATTATATTGACAAAATATCTTGCAGGCATGACAAATAATATTCTCCGCAATATGGCAAGTATGTCACCATTTTCTCGCCATAATTTCAGTCAAACGATTATTCATAGCCAAACCTGATGTTTGCAAGGATCAGAGACATCTCGAGCTAAGGGCAAAAATTTTCGAGCACAACCGTTTCACGAGTCAAGACTAGCAAAAAGTTGGGGGTATTTGATGAGGTTTTCTCTGAAAAATTACAACTTAGATCAAGAAGGACCAAGCGGTCGCACAAAATGAGCATGCAAAACAAACCCGACCGGACAAGCGACGCGCAGAAGTCGTGCTCCCCCCGAAGGCTTGAAAGAACCCGAGAAGAGGGCAAAGCCAAGCATGCCCCGACACATGCGGCACGCGCGCAGACAGCACATGAATGCACACACGTCCAGCCCCCGCGCACGCCCTGCACGCCTACGGCCAGCATGCGCGCGCGCTAGAAGGCGCCACCGCTTCTGACAGCCGCCGCAACCTCTGGCTGTCGCCGCCACCTCTGGCCATCACTGGCCATCGTCTCCATTGGGCACCCTGCCCAGACCGACTGTGAGGGGGGGGGCACTTTTGTCATTTTGCTAAAATTAGTGATCCAGGTGGCCAGAATGGAGCAACGCCATTCGCCTGAATGAATTTCGCTTTGGCGCAATTAACGACATATCTTTCCAATAAAACTATAAATATGCTCTCAGACCTTCATTTGAATACAAGCAACTCTAGATGCTAGAGAGAGCTCTGAGGTTTTCCGGCGAGAGCGTGAGACTTACATCGTTCCTCCGCTCGGAATTCGCTCTGTTCCCTCTCCAGTGCGAAGGCATCGCAAATGTTCCAAGGCGTGACGTTCTTCCCCACCTGAGTGCTCCCATTAAGACTCCGACTCAACATGAGCGCTTCCACTGAGCCTCTGTGGACTTAGCGACTTTCCCTGCCAGAGCGCTTCCATCGAGACTTCCAGAATTTAATTTCCTTTCCATTGTTTTCATATTTTATACTTATAACAGAGAGATGGTCTGTCACCCTCCGAGAAATCATCTCAACTCTTGTAAATTTCAATGAAATAGTTGATTAATATTTTACCCCGAAACAGATTCAACCACGTGGTTTTTTACTCTTTCCGGATTTTCCATGTCAAAAAAGTATGTTATTTGCTGATATTTTTCATTGACTGTTTGCGCACCCGATCTGATTCCAAGCTAAGGCGGTATGATTCTCCAGACCGGGAAAAAATCGGGTGACCCGCCGCAACAGGGTGATTGAAGAACACGAAAAATTGTAAAATTTAAAATATAGAAGAGTAAAATAGAAAAGATAAATGTTTTTCCTTATATAATTACGAGTAGTGCTCGACACGGGGCTCCGCCCCTATGGCCAAACACGACAGTACCCGGCTAGCGACCGCGGGATTCGCTCGCCCTCGACGCAATGCTGTCGGGAGGCCAATCGCAACAGTATCTCGACTGTGATATTTAATGCAACTTAAAATAAATATAATAATTAATAAAATTTAATAAAGTTTGTTGATTTAAAGACATCTCATCGAAAATGCAACTGACATATATGACTAATGACAACCTTTCTTGAATATACTGCTGATATGCCTAATGACAGCCCCCCGTAATAGGTGTAGGAGTTCTACCAAAATGTTTTTGAATTTAAATGGATTTTCATCATTACTTCTAATTTCTTGATAGTGTAATTACTTGAATGAACATTATATATTTTTTGAAATAAATTATAATATATCTCAAGTCATTAAATTATACAAATGAGAACATAATTGATATTTTTGAATATCGCACAAAAACCAAATTTTTCCATATAGTAATAGTAGTGAAATATATAGATGAGAGTTGGCTTAATGCACAATCATCATTTTTCAATCAGTATTGGGGGTAGGGATCATGGGCTAGGTGTGCATAGAATTGGGGGGCATGAGGTGGTGTTTGAACAAATAATGAGTTGCGCGGGCAATGGACGCGTGCAATAAAGAGCTCACGGAGAGCGTATTGGGTCACCACTCAAAAAACGTGCGGCGTAGTCGTGCGCATAATGACATAATGACTCGTACAATGCTCAAGGCCATGGAATCAAATACAAGATAATTGCTAGTTCTTCTCTAACGGAATCACATAAATTGTCTCCTATGCTTTAATATATCTCCTCTTCGATGCTTTATTCCTTTAACAAAATTTAAGTTTCCACAAAAAATGTGAACAATCCAGAAAATGAAAATAGAATATTAATTGACAAATGCTCTTTGGAACAAATCATACTACTAATGCTACAACAATTCAACAATGAAAAGCTTTGGAACAAATCATACTACTAATGCTACTACAATTCAACAATGAAAAGCTTGGAACAAGTTGATGCCAAATTTCTCATACTCTTCACTATTTCATTCCAACTAAATTTCTTAATGATTGTAACATATAGAAGAAGGTAGTCAGCTTTTGCCTTCTACAAAAAGAAGCCACTAATTTGAAGCTTTTTTGAAGGAAAAAAAGATTGTTTTTTTTCCGAAATTGAGAAACCACACTGTCTATACACATGGGAACATTCTTGTGCAAAAAAAAATCGAACAAGTGAGAAATCACGCTATTCTGGGGAATCGGGGGGTGTAAAGTGCACTCGCTGCACTTTATGGTGCTGCAAGGCATCCAACGGTGCAGACCACATTACAACTCGTGCGGAGATGCGTGCATATCTATGCTTGCTTTGAGATCTGTGTGCGCGAGCTGTGATGTGCTAGCATCTGTTGGATGTCGCACTGTACCGTAAAGTGCAGCGAGTGAACTCTACGCCCCTCCGGATCCCTATTCTGGATGGAACCCATCTATTCGGGTCAATTCTGACAATTTTCAGCTCGGGAATGGTTCAAAAAAATAACAAGATCCGACTTCGTGGATATTGTCCCGAATCTTGAGATTGGGACCCTTAGAATTGACCCCACGGCTAAATGTTCAATAATCATTGTATTAATATTAAATATGTAAAAGATAATTTAATTTGATTTTTTATTATATAATATAAAAGATGCAAGTTATAGCAAGTCTCTATAAATTTAGGGAATTGATATACGCAAACCTTCACCCGCTATCCGCAAACCGGGTTAAGTAGTTTTTTAGGATTTTATTTTTTTATATCCGCAAACAATGATGTGGAGGTTTGCGTATACCTCCACCCAACAGCAGCTGGCGCTGGAGTTATGGACGGCCTCGGGAGTAACAACAACAATGATGGCGGAGGCGGAGCTGGCGCTGCATGGATGAGGATGGATGATGTGGCAGCGCTCTGGATGGAGGCGGGATCTCGGGGTGGAGCTCGGTCTGCGGGCGTGGAGATGGTGCTTGGGCGGATCGCTGACGTGGAGGAGGCGGAGCTGGCGTACGGGCAGACCTTTTTGGGGGTCAAGATGACTTTAAATCGAAAAGTGATCAACATGAAAGTTGTAGACCTCGGCGAGACGAACAACTTTCATGTTGATCACTTTTTGATTTGGAGCCATCTTGTACCTCGATTTGGGCCCCGAAATCTGGGTCGGCGGACGGTTTACTGTAGCAGTTCCGCCGCCCCAGATTTCGGGGCCAAAATCGAGGTCCAAGACGGCTCCAAATCAAAAATTAATCAACATGAAAGTTGTTCGTCTCGCCGAGATCTACAACTTTCATGTTGATCACTTTTCGATTTGAAGCCTCCTTAACCCTTGCCCGTACGCCCGTACATATATGTGTACGCTTATATATATAGATATAATAAATGATAAGTAGAGACTTGCATGCTTGGAGGCGTTGAAGAAGGTGACTGAGAACCCATGTATGCAAATGTGGTGGTCGGGCTCCATGTTGACGAATCTGGCTCGTATGTGAACTTTGGTCGCGACAGCACGATATTGCCTATAATTGGAGAGTGCATTACAACGAATGGTTGCAAGAACCACCGCCGGCAACGGGACCAAGTACATTACTGACATTGGATAATTGATAATTAAAACATCGGTGTGAAGCAATGTCATATTAGGCTACAATCATGACTTCTTTTGAATGTTAACTATGTTCGTATGGACTTTAGAAAAACTAAAATTAATTACATTATGATGATATTTTGGGAAGTTTATTAATATCTATGTATTTGTGGTGTCATTATTGCGGCTAACAATTATGTTTGTGGATAACAAATTTATAAAACAGTGGTTTGCGGATAACAATTATGTTTGCGGATAGCTAATTTGAAAAACAATGGTTTGCGAATATCAAATGTTTGCGGATAGCGAAAAGTGGTTTGCGTATATCAATCCCCTAAATTTATTGCTACACATAAGACACAAAAATAGGATTCTTAAGAACTGTGCATGAAAACTAGTTTTTTTTAAAAAAAAAAAAAAAATAGTGCATTTTTAGTCGCCTTTTTCGCCGGGTAAAAGTGATAACCAGATTAGAACAGAATTTGGAAGTGATTTTAAATTTTGGATATATGAGTTGATTCTGGTTCTAAAAAATTAGATCAGAGAGCGAGTCTTCGATTTTGGCAGACCCAATGCTAATCAATCAGAGTTGCACTTGGACCCTACAAAGTAAATACAACATTTGCGTAGTATATATAATTAAACTTTAGACAATAATAAAGCTCTACTCATTTATTTAAAATTAAAACTCTATGCAAAGTGTGTCACAAAAAGGAGATCAAATTTATACACAAATTCCTATTTTGGCTTCGTTTGAGGGAACTTATTTTCACCGGTCAAGTTGTTACCACCGCATGAACCGGGCCTTAATTAAGGTCCAGTTAATGCGGTCATAACCCCTTGACCTTTCTCTGTTTGTCTTTTCTTCTTTTGAAAAATTTAAAGTTTTCCGCTTTCTAATTTTCTTTGAAGCATCTTTAAAAAGAATATTCAAATATTCACACTGTCAAATATATTTAGGCATATGAGCGCGGATAATGTAGGCGGCGCTGTTTTGCACAGGATAGCGGTCGTGAACGTGATGATTATGAATCTTAGTTCGGTGAACGCCCAACCTCCCCTAACCAACTTCATTCAATTTTATGTTCTAAACTAGTTTTTTTTTCTTGGCACAGATAAACAAAAACACAAATCATCATAGAATTTATGTATTGAAATATTAATGCAAATACACTAGAAAATAAGAGAAAAATGAACGTCCGGCGAATGCGCCGTGGATGCTCCAGACACGCACGATCCACAGTAAAATCTGAATTTCTCTTCCAAGCGGCACCTCCAATATTGCTACATGCGGTTTTCAATATGGGGCCCCAATTACTCTCCTCCAACTCACGGTTATATATATGGCTGCCATATTATTCTCTCAAAACAGAAAACTTCTAAGTCTCTGTTTGGGAGAGCTCTGGCGGCTGGAGAAGCTCTTTTCCAGCCGCCAGAGCTGTTATTGCGGCTGTTTGGAAGAGCTCTTTAATGGAATCGCGGTTCGAAGAGTCGCTCCCAGAGCTCTTTTCCATAAGCCCCTCCTTCCATGCGTTCAGCTCTCTTAAAATCGCGTTTTTATTTCTCCGCCATCCCGCGTCGCTCCCCGATCCCCCAGCTCTTCTTCTCCTTCTCGTCGACGGCGCGGTTGAACAGCTTTTCTTCTCTCCCAATATTCCGAGCGAGATTCAAAGCGCGAGCCTACCGTTCCTTAGTCCGACGGTCATTTCCTTCTCGTCGACGGCGCTATTCCTCCCGTAGCCTTTCCGATCCACTTCTCGCCGACGTCCAGAGGTTCCGTGATTCATCCTTTTCCCGATTCCTCCTTTTCCGTGTGCTTTCGTCCGCCAGTCGGCGACATTAATGCCGTCGGAAGATCAAGTTTAGTGTTCCGTCTTCCGATCAGGTAATTTATTTGTATTTGGTTTTCCTTCCTCCTTCCAAGTTCAGGGTTCATTGGTGGTCCTCGTCGATATGAAGAGGATCCATTGCTTTATGATCATCTGTGTGTCCAGATTTAGTTTTTTTTTCTTCCGATTGTGCATCTTTGTACTATAAGGAAGTATGATTTATGCATGTTTCTACTTTGGTTAATTGATTTTAAAACATAATTTCTGTGTGTATAAACAGGAGGGCTGATACACACGAGGAATTTTAAGGAATGAAAATTAATTCGAAATGAGCAAAAAAAATGAGAGTTGCGGAGGTGAGAATACTTAGGTGGATGTGTGGATACACGAGAACACCCAAACACTCTGCAGCTTTTCAAAACTAATCCCCAGAGATGCTTAGGCTCCGTTTGGTTGGGTTGTTGCTGATGGAAAGCTGCTGATGAACTGTTGCTGATAGAAAAAGTGTTGATTCTGGAAAACAGAGTTTTGTTAAAAAGTTGTTTGGATACAAAACGGAGTTTTCACTAATTTGAAGTGCTTCATGATTTAAAATTCCTTCCAAATCTGCGGCAGCTAATTTCCTGTAATCTGTTTCAGATCTCATTTTTTTCCTAATTTTCCTGTAATTTGGAAGATCAGGGTGTTCGGCTTGCCATTCGTTGATTATTAGGGGCATCCCGAAAGCGTCCGAGTCGAAATATGGCTTTCCAATTAAGTTCCGAATTAGTAGATGCTGCCAAAGGCAGTGGCGATGCCATACGCAAAAAGGAAGAGACTCATAGAATGGCAGAGACAAATAGAGCTTTTGCGCATTTTCGTTAATCCACGAACAAGATCTATATAGACACATAGATCCATGGATCCATACATCTCGATCGGAAAAGAATCGGATCGGAATTGATCGAGATCTTTCTCGAAACAAACAAAAAGGAAAATAAAGATGAAACATAAATCATGGATCAACTAAGCCTTCTCGGGGGCTTGCTTAAGAATAAGAAAATAAGAAAGAGGAATCTTATGGAAAGTTTCCTCCTGTGATATGAGTGACTACTCTTTGATCACTTATAGTACCCCAAACATTCGGCTGCATTTTCCAACTGAAATGGAAAATTACTACGGAAATTGCACTGTACATCCAGAATAGACCTAAGAATATATGATCCCAGGCGAATACTTGGCATGTACCCCCCTACCAGGCCCATCACAAGGGAAACGAAAACCAAGATTTGCTTTATCGGGTATCAAACGAGAACTGCGAGCAAATAGAACCCTCTTCGGTAGTATCAATACAGTCACATGAATTGTAAATGCATGAATGTGATGAACCAAAAAATATGCGGTTCCTAATGGGATAGGTAACAAAGCAACTTTGCCGCCCACTGCTATTAACCTCCCCAAGTTAAGTTGGTACTTGTTGTTGTACCAGGAGCTGTTACGCTAGGTGCTAAAGCATGGGTGTTTTGTACCCATTGAGCAAAGATGGGTTGTAATTGTATAGCGGTATCTGAAAACATATCTTGGGGACGCCCTAAAGCACTCACAGTATCATTATGAATATACAAGCCTAAACTGTGAAAACCTAGAAATATGCATGCCCAGTTCAGATGTGATATGATTGCATCACGGTGTCTAAGGACACGATCTAATAGATCGTTGTATAGAGTAGTTGGATTGTAGTCTCTTACCATAAATATGGATGCATGTGCAGCAGCGCCAACTATAAGAAATCCACCGATCCACACGTGATGTGTGAACAACGAAAGTTGTGTACCATAGTCAATAGCTAAGTATGAATAGGGGGCATGGAATACATATGGTGAGCTACAACAATGGTTAAAGAACCTAATATAGCTAGGTTCAGAGATAATTGAGCATGCTATGACATTGTTAGGATTTCATAGAGACCCTTATGGAAGTAACAGAAAGAAAAGCAACGACTGGAGTGGGAGAGTCAGAGTCGAAAAGAGGATTCCTCACTTCTTTCTCTCATTCAAAACCGTGCATGAGACTTTCACCTCGCACGGCTCCTAAGTGATTAAGTGATAAAAGAAAGAAGAGTTCTTCTTTCTTTTTTTTATTACCTTCCTCGCGTATGTATAAGACCAAATCCATATCCATTCGATTTCTAAAAAGGATTACTAATCCTTAACTTTTAGAGGAATCCTTCATCAGTGGTTGTGAATGACTGACTTTTTCAATCCTTTCGACCTTGGTTCCGTAGGAGCAAATCAGAAAAATTGAGAAAGAGAACCATCTGATTTGATTCGTTCTCAATAGCCATGAGATGATCATCTTTCTGACTTGTGAATACATATGTATTCTGAATTGTGAATACATATGTATTCTTGACATACTGAAACGACTGCTGTTATTAGTATCAAACCAATAGCGATTCATACAAGCTAAATCTTCTAATCGATAATTGGGCCAAAGAAAAAATTTTAATTTCATCAATATTTTTTCATCTGTATTAATATGCTTGTCCTTATTCAAAACTTGCCCGCAGTTTTTTATTTTGTTTTTATTGCAAAATCTTGTATTTTTATCCACAACATTACAATTTTTGAAATTGAAACAAATTCGAATTCGAAACTCTCTCCTATGTACGGGAGATAAAATATTTTCAGGAATAAGGAAATCATAATTATTTTTGTCTCCGCTAAAAAATATATTGCAAAAGAAGAAGAAGAAGAAGAAGAACGTCACGGTTGCGGCGTGCTCCGCTCGCCACGGTTGCGGCGTGCTCCGCTCGAGCTCTAGGGTTGCGGGAGAACGCCACGGTTGCGGCTGAACGCAACATTTTACAGCGGATCGTGATCAATAGGAAGCCGCGGAATTTTAGAACCGGCGGTTCTTGAAACAGCAACGCCAAACATAACTTATGCGTAAAATTGAGGTGTGGTTCAAACGCACCGGAGGCAAAAAGCCCAACCAAACGCTACCTTATTTTAAAACAGCTATATCCGGACAACAGCTTTTCAATCCGCCAGAGCTGTCCCAAACATAACCTAACCCTCTCTCATATATCAGGGGAGATCAAAAATAAGGAAAAAAAAAATCCATTTTTTGTTTTTTTAATAGGCTGCCAAAATTTTGGAAAAAAAAACAAATTCCAAAATCGATAGGATCCAAATCAAAAATTCTAACATGTCATACCGTTGTCATGCCAAACATGCACTCTATGACATGATTTTTTTGTCCCAACTCATCAAAGCAGAAACGCCGCACTCCCCAAAATTTCAATGACTGTAGTTTTATTAGTCCAAACTCACCGGAGCCAAAACATCCGGCTAAACGCAGCCTAAATCTGATTTAAAATTTCCTAATATATAAAATATAAATAAGAAAAAAATGTAGCATTTATTTTCTGCCAAACTCCCCAAAATTTTAATGGACTGTCCTAATCAGGAATTTGTAAAATTAGATTGGAGAGTGGACCCCAAGAATGAAATGCTGACCATTCAAAGGTTGAGTCGGATAAAATCTGTATTGAATTTGCAATACATGCTAAATATATGATTTACACAATACTTATTTAAATTAAATTTAATATTATATATTTAATAAATGTGCTGTCTAATTAAAAGTAGATGGTGAAATAATCATTAATACTACACCTTTTGGTTGCAGCCAAGTTTCAGTGTTGAATATGTTGCTTTGGGTGCACATAAACTACTGAAAATTGTGGTGATTAAACACATAAATTAGCATAATAAATGTAACATTAAGGAATGACGGTTAAACTGTCATTTGTTAACGCCCACCAAAGAAACTTCATTCACTTTTATGTTCAAACGGATGATGTTTGTTAACGCCCACCAAAGGAACTTAACGAATGATGTTTTAACACATGCGTTTACGACTGCCAACATCATGCCAAACGGAGCCCAAGTTAAACATACCTCATAATCACGTCCTTTTTTCTCTGATAATGACCAGCCGTTTCACCTTTGCAATCACTCAAGCTCCGTTTCACATGGTGGTGGCGGTCATGAACAATTGAACATGAGGGTTAAATTGTCATTTGTTAACGCCCACCTAAGAAACTTCATCCACTTTTATGTTCAAACAAATGATATTTGGTAGGTGATCCTTAACGAACGACGGTTTAACTCATGCATTTACGACCACCGTGCCAAACGGAGCCTCGATCACGCCACTAATCACCCTCACAGATCCCAATCAATATGATCCAATTTCGAACCACAAATCATCATATCGGCAAAATCCTCCGTCATCCCGAATGTCTCGTTTATTGAAATCATCAACATTTCAAAACTAGTGAAATGCGGAAAAACTACAACCATCGACAGGTCTACGAATATTCCAATGTGGTTCATGGGACAAGGACAAAATGAGCATCTAAATAAAACTCAAGTCTACTATATAAGGAACTCGTTAGATTACACTATAAGAAATACGAACACATGGAAGATTTTTCTAAATTTAATCTCGTATTTTTATCCCTACGCATTTAGAACGAAAAATGTGCATTCAACCAATATTATTTATGTTCCTAGAAGAAAAAATACAATCAAATTGATGGTTTTTCAAAAATTTCAAAATATAGCATCCATAGTTTTAACATGGGTGGCTGGTATATTTGGCAAAAGGATAAAACCATAGACACACAAATTGGTATTATTTAAATTCATGAACTAATAATAAAATCAACATTTCTTTCTAAGCTTCCACATCTACATGTTTAATGGAATGCTTTATGTAATCATCATTTCCAAATATGCTGGCCAACATGTACACAATATCCCCGGGGGACAATATTCGCTGACTACAGTATATCGATGGTCGCATGGTGCCCACACAGTATATTGTGCGTCAATCTCATCGGATTTTGTTTTTAAAAAGTTACATTAGTTTTTGTTGGCTAAACGTGATACATCTGTTTTCTTTGCATAGGGGTGGGAGGGCGAAAGACTTTACTTGTAAATTACATATGGCATTATTTTTTGACATAATCATGTATTATTCCATGAATTCGAGAATCGACTCTTGAAATGGACTTTTCGTCATGAAAAAACATAGCAACCATGCCTAGAATATTATTAACAATGTATTATTCATCTGTCGCCCTCTTTCGAATGATCAACTCCTTTATCCTGTTCTCCAAAATATGTTGGATTTCAGACTACACTAACCTCTCTAATGTAAGCCGTACCCTTGACTCTCCCCGTGCACCCCCTCCCTATTTTCTATCTTGTAGGGGACAACACTTTCACAAATACTCTTCTTCAAGGACACCTTCATAGAGATCGTTATTGCCTTATCTTGGTCTTATCATTTGATCAATAATTCTACGTTTGGATGTTTTTTAGCTTTTAGTACTCATGTTAAGTATAATTTGTTATGTTGCTCGAAATATTCCTTGGTGGTCATAGTGGAATTACCTCCCCGTTGCCCTCAGCTTGGGTTTTATAGGCAAATTCTAGGTTTAATACGGTTATCGGATATCCTGGTATCTGAACCAAACCCGTTAAGCTTCTGAACTCATTATATACCCAAATATACATTAACAATCTCCTCTTATATTTGTGGTATATAACGTTTACGTTTTGGAGTGTAGAAAATACTAAATTTCAGACTTTAGGCATTATCCAGAAAAGAAAACACAATTGAACATAATAGAAATTTTGCATAAACAGAAAAACAAACATCCAAACATAAAAGTACATCTCAAGAATAAAAGTCTGAAAACATACTCATAATGGATCAAACACGTAACAATTCTACTCAGAGAGTAGATCATCATTCAGGTTAAAGTCTACTTTCTCTCCTCCATCTTCACCAGTGTTTGTAAAGAATTTCATGAGTTTTAGACTCTATGAATTCATAAAGATATGCAGTGATATTTTAAAATAAACTAACTCTAACTAAATGAGCTTAGTACATATAGTTGTAGTGAAGTAACATTTTTAGTATCTCTATTCAGTCTAACTAATACCAGTCAAATTTTGATTTTAATAAATCAAACATTGTTATTTTACTCATTAATGATCATTATATACCTTATTTGATTTATCATCAAATGTGGAATGATATTACACCATCACATGCAACATTATCAAATGTGAAATAATGAGATATGATCATCAATGCTAGAATAATATTTATAACAACTTTTTATTTCCAGTTGAATAATCCTCGAATCAACTTATAATGTGAAATATTTTAAGTCGTCATATGTGGAATGACTAACATTTAGCCATATTGGGTTTTCATCAAAAAATTATTTGGAATTTTCAGTATGTTATTATATGTTTGAATGTTGCAGCTATAAGTTTTTACCATCAAAACATAAACAGGAGAAAAATTTCATCTTTCTATAAACTTTAATCCCAACTCTCTGATATTTTTATTGTAAAAACTATGTTTAATTCTTTTGTCAAGACATCTGCAACATTATCCTTTGATCTCATGTCGATTAAAGTCATAATCCCTTGACTTGTGAGAGAGGTCGACCAGACTTATTTCATCTTTAGTTGTCTTCTTCTACCATTGAATAAAGTGTTCGTAGTAATCGTTTTTGTAGTCTGATTGTTACAGTAAACTGCAACAGAACTCAGTTTCAGGCTCGTTAATGTAATGCTTATCACTAAATCTCTTATCCACTCTGCTTCTTCCCCTGCTGAAGCTAAAACGTAGAGTGCATATTTTATAGAAGAGAGAGCAATGCATGATTACCTCTTGCACTTTCAGGCTACAGTTGCTCCTCCTAGTGTGAATATGAAACCAATAGTGGACTTGCTGTCGTTTATTTCTGAGCACCATGATGCATCAGAATATCTTTCAAGAACTGCGACATCCAGCTTCACCGGGCACTCACCACGCCTAGGATATCTCTTTAGGTTTGCTAATAATCCCTCTAAACAACGGAGTTTCGTCGTTGGCAGATCACTTTGTGCTACGTATAGTAAAACGAAAAGGCGAGATTCCTTTATTTGCAGGTCAAACTTGAAAACTATAAATAAACTCCAGGGGCACCTTTGGAGGGGATCTGTTTCTTTGGCTTCTCCCTCCTCTGCTAGGCTTTGGTTGGCTACATGTGCCATCTAAGGTGGACAGCTCAGCATTGGCTAGGGAGGGAAAGTTCTCTTAGAACTTCCAGGTGTGTGACAGGACCTCCTTACTGCAGCTCAGAGTCTGTTTCTAGTCCTCAGCCACCGATCAAAAGCTCTAACTTAAGAGAAGTAGGTGCAGGTTACCTCTTTTTGGGAGGGATCGAGGTGATCTATGGGGGAGTGGGGATTGAGGCCACCCGCAAGGGGAGCCTCCAAACAATGTTCAGGAGAAGCGTCGCTTCGACCTCCCAACCCCCACCCCCGGAGGAGAAGATCACCTTTTCGTCGAAGGATATACCTGACTACGAGAACCCTTTCTGTGACGCCTTGGTGATCCAGACGGCCATAGAAAACTTCACGGTCTCCCGGATCCTGATCGACAACGGGAGTTCGGTGAATGTAATCTTCAAAAAGACCTTCGATGAGATGAAGGTAGAAGTCTGGAGGGTGTTGACCTCGAATGGGCCTTTATTTGGATTCTCTGGAGAGAGGAAGTAGAGGGGAGAGTGGGTCTTCAAGTGACACTGGGTGGACGGTCCAGAAACTGCTGCTTCGTCATCGTTGACATTCCGAGCAGCTATAATGTCATTTTCGGACGACCCCTCAAAAGTGCATTATGTTGCGTCCCCTCCTCTTTCCACCAGTGTTTGAAGTTCAACGATGGAGGGTTTCGTGTCAGAGTTCGGGGAGATCTCACGGTGGTCAGGCAGTGTTACGTCACGGGCGTCAACACTATCTCTTGAAAGGAAGAGGTAGAGGAAGTGAAAAAGTTGATGGGGAGCATGAGCGGGTTGGGGGTGGTGGGGAGAAAGAAGAGAATGGTCATCAGGATCGAGCATTCAGAAGGAGTCTTATCTTGATGAGTCTTTTTTTGTAATGAACTTTGTCCCTGACTGATTAGGTTAGGGTGCATTATATTGAAAAGTTTCCCACTAGATAGATGATAGCTATTTTTGTCCCTGACCGAACTCCCACTAGCCGACAGAGCAGGTTGACCTCTCGGAGAGGCAGGTAGAAATGTTGATTGAAAGCCACGAGAAGGTTCTGCTGACCGGACTCCCACTAGCCGGTAAGACAGGTTGACCTCTTGGAGAGGCAGGTAGAAATGTTGATTGAAAACTCCGAGAAGGTTCCGCTGATTGGACTCCCAATAGCTGGCAGGGTAGGTTCACCTCTCGGAGAGACAGATAGAAATGTTGATTGAAAGCACCGAGAAAGTTCCGCTGACCGAGCTCTCACTAGCTAGTAGGGCAGGTTGAGCTCTCAGAGAGGTAGGTAGAAATGTTGATTGAAAGCCCCGAGAAGATTCCATTGACCAGACTCCCACTAACCGGCAGAGCAGGTTGACCTCTCGAAGAGACAGGTTGGAATGTTGGTTGAGAGACCCGAGAAGGTTCCGCTGACCGGGCTCCCACTAGTCTCGAAGGGGCAGGTTAAAATATTGATTGAAAACCCTGAGAAGGTTCCGTTGACCGGGCTTCCACTAGCCGACATGGCAATTTGACCTCTTGGAGAGGCAGGTTGAAATGTTGATTGAAAGCCCCGAGAAGGTTCTGCTGACCGGGCTCCCACTAGCCGACAGGGCAGGTTGACCTCTCGGAGAGGCAGATTGGAACGTTTGTTGAGAGCCCCGATAAGGTTCCGCTGACTGGGCTCCCACTAGCTGGCAGGGTAGGTTGACTTCTCAGAGAAGCATGTTGGAATGTTGGTTGGGAGCCCTGAACAGATCCCGCTGACTTGGATCTCACTAGCTGGCAGGGCAGGTTGATCTCTCGGGTGGCAGGATGAGGAGCAAGTGGTCTTGGTTAGCCAAGGTCCCCGAGAAGGTTCCTCCATCTCCAGTCTAGCCGAGCTCCGGGGAGGTGTCGAGATCTTTTTCCCCTCAACCTCTAGTTGAGTCGGGCTTC
Organism: Platanthera guangdongensis; assembly: GCA_039583875.1. Classification (NCBI taxonomy): domain Eukaryota; kingdom Viridiplantae; phylum Streptophyta; class Magnoliopsida; order Asparagales; family Orchidaceae; genus Platanthera; species Platanthera guangdongensis. The sequence continues at coordinate 7,558,277 of CM077151.1, read as the reverse complement.
TGGGAGGTGTCGAGATCTTTTTCCTCCACCTCTAGTTGAGTCGAGATTCTGGGAGGTGTCGAGATCTTTTTCCTCTCCACCTCTAGTTGAGTCAGATTCCTAGGAGGTGTCGAGATCTTTTTTCTCTCCACCTCCAGTTGAGTCAGGCTCCTGAGAAGTGTCGAGATCTTTTCCTCTCCACCTCCAGTTGAGTCGGGCTCCTATGAGGTATTAAGATCTTTTTCCTCTTCACCTCCAGTTGAGTCAAGCTTCAGGGAGGTATCGAGATCTTTTTATCTCCACCTCCATTTGAGTCGGGCTCCTGACAGGTGTCAAAATCATTCTCCACTCCACCTACAGTTGAGTCGGGCTCCTGGGAGGTGTCGAGATCTTCTGCCTCTCTTGCTCCAGTCAAACTCTACTCTTGGGAGGGACTTTGGGAGGCATGTCGTTTAGCGCCCTTCTCTCTGAACCACAGGTTTTACATTGTTTTTTTTGACCTCGTGCCGAGCTCGAAAAAAACGGGGATTATGTATAATCTGTAATTCGTCGAGATCAGAGGCAATCGAGGATGGCCTAGAGGATCTCGCCCACCTAGGACGAGTGTAGGAGTTACCTCCAGAGGCGAGATCTAGGGTCCAGAGGTGAGATCCAGAGTCCAGAGGAAAGATTTATGGTCCAAAGACGAGATCCAGGGTCCAGAGGAGAGATTCAGGGTCTAGAGGTGAGATCCATGGTCCAGAGACGAGATCCAGGGTCCAAAGACGAGGTTCAACTTCACCGGACACTCGCCACCCCCAGGATATCTCTTTAGATCTGCTAATAGCCCCTCCAAACAAAGGATTTTTGTTGTTGATAGACTATTTTGGGTTGCGTATAGGAAAACCAAAAGGCGGGATTTTGCTCTTTGCAGGTCAAACTTGAAAAACTATAAATAGACCCCAGGGGCACCTTTGGAGGGGATCTATTTCTTTAACTTCTCCCTCCTCTGGTAGGCTTTGGTTTGCTTCATATGCCCTCTATGGTGCTCAGCTCAGCATTAACTAGGTAGGGGAAGCTCTCTTAGAACTTTTGGGTGTGTGGCGGGACCTCCTTGTTGTAGCTCAGAGTCTATTTCTAGTCCCCAGCCGTCGGTCAAGAGCTCTAGCTCAAGAGAAGTAGGTGCAGGTTACCCCCTTTTAGGTTCGAACTCTTCTTGAGACCAGGTTCCGATTTCAACACTCATGTCATAATTTCAGTGCTTGTTTTATTCCGTATAGTGACTTAATTAACTTACAGACCTTATTTGTATGACCTTCTACAATGAAACCTTTAGGTTGCTTTATGTATATCTATTCGATCAAATCTCTGTTTAAGAACGCACTTTTAACATCCATTTGATGAATAATAAAGTTCTCAATAGAAGCAATGACAATGAGAATCATAATGGTTGTTAGGTGATACACTAGCGAGTATACATCGAAATAATCTACTTCACTAACTTGTATGAAACCTTTAGTCATCAGGCGTGTTTTATACTTAGCTACGCTACCATCATGATTTAATTTCTTTTTCAGAACTCACTTAAGCCCTATAATTTTAGCCTCTTTTGGCTTATCAACCAACGTCCAAGTGTTGTTCTGAATTAGAGAGTTCATCACTTCATCAATGGCTTCTTCCCAGAGTAGTGAATCTCTTGATCTCACTGCTTCCTTATAGGTGGATGGATCAACCTCAACGAGATAAGTGACAAAATCACTACCGAAGATTCTGGAAGTTCTCTCTCACACAGAAGTTCTTCTAGACTCTAGGCCATTATTATCTACTGCAGCTAAATAGGAGGTGTTTTGTACTGATTCAGGATCTTCCTCAGTAATAGTTGTTTGCATACCTGAGAGTGACATGTTCTTATCTTTAAAAAAATTATCTTCAAAAAACACCACATTCATATGTTCTATAATTATATTATTGAAAATGTCTAAGAATCTATCTGTAGCACTATCCTTCGCAGAGCCTAGGTAGACACGTGTTGGTCCTAGGTCCAATATTAGACCTTCTTGGGTTGGAAACCCTAACATAGCCTATACAGCTATAGATCTTAAGTCTACTTATGGTCGGTGGTCTCATAAACCAAAGCTCGTATGATGTAACGTCTAACTTGGCATGAGAGACTTTATTCAGAATGTGATTTACAATTAAAACTACTTCTCTCCAATAAACAGTAGGCATGTCAGCAGTCAGACGCATGAAGTTTAATATTTTTATTAATGTTCTATTCATTCGCTCAGCTATACCATTTGATTGGGGTGAGTAAGGAGCAGTGGTTTCTGTTATGATTCCTTGAGAGGCAAGGAAACGCTTGAACTCACTAGACATGTATTCTCCTCCTCTATCACTTCTAAACCTTTTGATTTCACGTCAAGTTGGTTCTACCCTAGTTTTGAAAAGACAAAACATTTCAAATGCTATATTTTTAATTTTAAGAAGATAAATATGACAGAACCTAAAACAGTCATCTATAAAAATAATAATTGTTGATGCGCGAAAACGGCACCGGGGCACAGCTAACACGGAGGGGGTGTTCGATCTCACAAGCTGGGAGAGGAAGAGGATGAAGGTTGCGGGGATAGAGGAGAAGAGCGAAGAGGGAAGCTTCTGATTGCTCGAGAGTGGAGCAATCGCTTGTCAAAGGGGTTGCGGGGATAGAGGAGAGGGTGCTGAGAGCAACCGGGAAGGCTGAAGAGAGGAGGAGGTTGATCAGGAGCTGTCGAGCAGACGATTAATATGACGGTTGTGCTTGCAGTTTGCTTGTCGACGGAGCTGAGCTGAGCTAGGAAGAAGAAAAAGAGAAGGGGCCGCTAGCAGCGGCAACAGCAGACTTCGTCCGCCGCGGCTTAAACGCCACTCTTGCGACGGGCTTTCCTTTTATTAATAACGAGAGTTACAAGCTGCTAATACACCTTTACAACAAAGCAATAAAGGGTACAAGCGGGAAGCTGGCGGCTAAGGAGAAGAATGTCAGAGGAGGCCGCGCGGACTGAACGATGGAGGCCGGCAGACCGCGCGGCTAAGCTAAGGAAGCAGATCGCGCGGACTGGAGATCCAGGTCGGCAGGCCGCGCGACTAAAGGTGCAGAGGCGGATGCGGACTGAGAAACGGAGTCCGCAGGAAGGCTTGCTGGCTGACTTCGGGCGTGAGCACCTTGGCGATGACGAGAGTCCTCCGGCCGGAACCTCTATAACGAGAGGCATGGGGGCTATTTATAGGCCCGAGGAGGTAACAGCTTGCGGTGACGTTACCCCCGGTGAGACGGTAACTTGAGCGAGATGGAGACGGAGTCCGCCGAGTCCGCAACAGGCCGCGCGGACTAGGACTTGGTACTGAAGTCAGTGCTGATGTTGGCGAGATGGGAGACATAGTGGCAGACTGCGATGCGGGTTCGCGGAGTCCGTCACTGCTGAGCTGGGACTGTTCGCCTACTGCTGGGGTGGCGGATGCTGGAAGCTATGTGGCGGACTGCGAGAAGAATCCGCGGAGTCGACCACTGCTGAACTGAGCGAGCTGCAAGGGGTGCGGGCAACAGTGCCCGCGGAGTCTGGCGAGTCCGCACGAGGGTATGCGGTCTTGGACTGCTTTCTGGAGAATTTGCTGAGTGGCGGACTGGAAGGAGTCTGCGACTGCTGACTGAGTCCGCACGAAGGCTGCGGACTGAGGAGGAAGCTGCCACTACTGGCTGAGCCTGTGGAAGGCCTGCGGACTGAGGAGGAGTTGACCCTGCTGCTGCCGAGAAGCAGGTGCTGGCTAAGGGAAGGGCGGACTGCGTAGAGAGTCCGCCGAGTCCGCCGAGTCCGCGGCTGCTGCGAAGTTGAGTCTGCATATGTTGGAGATGGAGAGCCTGGTTGTTGAGGCTGTTGAGGTTCACCACTGGAGGCGGACTGGAAGTCTTGATCACACTTCGAGTCCGCCCAGCTCGCGAGGGACTTGGAGGTTGCGGGTCTTGGCGGGTAGCCGGAGTTGGAGTCCGCGCTCTGTAGGCGAGTTGGGAAGTCGGATGCCCGTGTTGCTGGGTGAAGGGATATGCGACCTGCTGCCGGCCTGAGCGGACAGGAATCCGAGTCCAGCAAAGGAACATCTGTTGGGACAGCTGCGGTTAAGCTGAAGAGGAACGCGACCTGATGCTGGCCTGGGCGGATAGGAAGTTGAGTCCGACAGAGAGAGACCTGCGGAGACAACTTTGCGGTTAAGCTGAAAAAGGGGGCGGCCTGCAGAGGCGGACTGCGGAAGCAGTCCGCGGACCCTGCCGACCAAGGGAAGGCGCGCGGCCTGGGGGGTCAGACCGCTGCGACCGCGCGGCCTGAGCGGACAGAAAATTCTGTCCGCCCAACCTAGGGGATCACGGCCTCTAGAAGGGACCCGGGGCAGGCCGTGACGAGCGAGCTGGCTCCCTTGGGAAGGATCGCCGATTTCGGGGTTAACATAATCCCCGCACTTTTTTAAGTTCCGAATAGAACTTCGAAAAAGTTGGAGACCCACGAAAATCGTGATCCACCCCAATCGGAAAAAGAAAGGGGCAAGGAGAGATAGAACCTGAAATCTCTTCTTACGAGTTTGGTGTTGCATGTCTATTTTCCTGCAAGAGAAAAGTTAGGGTAGGCATGTATGGGTGGTACATCGAGTGTGTACCTGAGTTTGCCTTTGCATAACGAAGAAGGTGTGTCCTCTACTAATTTCTGCAAAATGGAAGTGAGAGGAAAACAAAGAAGAAGAACAATGACTTGCAAGTACCTGATGGAGGCTTGCAAGCATCTGTTATTCTCTGCAAAAAAGGAAGGATGAAGAGTATACGAGAAGGAAAAAAAAGAGTTGCAAGTACCTGGAAGGAACTTGTCAGTCTTTGCTGGTTTCTGCAAAAGAAGAGTTAAAGGCATGCACAGTATATAAAAGTAACTTGCAAGTACCTGTGAAGAAACTTGCAAGGGTCTGCTGATCTCTGCAGAAAGAGAGTTAGGAGCAGGTATTATATACAAAAATAAGCTGCAAGTACCTGGATATGACTTACAGGTGTCTGCTAACCACTGCTAAGAAAAGGGTGAGCAGTAGACATAGAATAATGAATTAAACTGCAAGTACCTGGGTGAGGTTTGCAGGTGTCTGTTGATCTCTACAAAGAGAAGAGTCAGAAATAAACAATATATGGAAGAAGCTTGCAAGTACCTGAGAGAAGGCTTGCAAGTTTTTGCTAATCTCTGCAAGGAGAAAAGTTAGTAGCAAATAATATCTATGAAAGAAGCTTGCAAGTACCTGAGAGAAGGCTTGCAAGTGTTAACCGTTGATGAGATAAGACTGATATGACCAAATAGTAAGGAAAATGCCTGATGAATTCTTTATCATGAAGCCTAGATCAATCAATCGAGCGTTAACTGTTGATATGGCTGGATGGACATGATCAGATTAGCAGAGAAGGAACTTAACGAATTCTGCCAATCTTAACCAGATTGCATTAGCAGGGCTTGATGATCAGGGAGAGTAAAACTATTTGATCAATATTTGATACCATTAGATTTTGATAAGAGTAATGAATAGCTCTGTGAATCTTCATCTGATAGCGCTTAAGCAGGCAGTGAATAAAAGATGAAAGTAATAGAGCTTGTACAAGTAGAGAGCTTGTAAGTCATCATCTGATGGAGTTTTGAGCAAGTAATGTACATAAGATGAGTATAAGCAAAATGAATGCTGGAGATCCTTTTGGTAGGTCGGATTAACATGTTCACCTGTGAAAGAAGGCAATTGACAAAAAAAGAACATTAGCTACACTCCCTTGACAGAGCACAAAAGGGAGACATGCGCAAAAAATCCTAAGAAGGAAGCGACAGATGCACTGCTCTCTTGCCTTGGGTACAATCATCACTGATCAATGAGACAAGTTGCGCCAAGTGGCCTATTGCTTGTCTATGGATTGATCAGCGGAGTTGTGGGAACCCGCGAAGGCACGGATCGAGAGTACCATAGAGTGTTCGGCCATCACAGTCAGGTGATGATCAAAGAGATAAGGCTACGTTTGATCGTCATTGCTTGTCAAGCAAAGATCATCATAACTGTAATGCATCCTTTGCGAAACACGGCAGAGCTAACACATGGGGCTCCTCTAGCACACACTCTGTGTCAGATGCCAGCTGGGATCCTAAGTCTGAAGCCCAACAACGTAGATTGAACGGCTCCCACTACACATATGGGTATACTCCCGCCATATGTGGTCGAAGCGGTTGTGCCAGAGAACAAACTACGGAGGGAGCATTCCAGACTTGGCGATATCTCATTGGCTTAGTGATCTCTTTGGCAAAGAGAAAAAATAGAGGAGGAAGCATCACAAGAAAGGAACTGTGTCAGTATGAGATCTCTGATAAAAGCTTTGTTGAAAAGCAAGAATGAACACTGAGAAGTGCTTTGAAAAGAAAATGTTTGAAAGACATGAAGAGTAGAGTAAGGGTAACCGATAGTGGGTGTGAGGAGCTTTGAGGACTCATGAATGTGATGGGTCACCCTTCTGGAGCAGATGTTGAATTTTACCCTCCTTCAGCATTTCTTGCACTAATCGCCGAAAAGCTCTGCAATCCTCTGTCGCATGACCCTTTTCTTTGTGATACTCACAATATTGGTCAGAGTTTTTGCCCTTCCGATCAGCAGGCTGAGGGCCCATACTGCTTGTTTTGCTTTTGATAGTGTGAGTTGCCCCACCCAATGTATTATTAACTTTAGATCCTTTGCGTTGGAAGAGACGTTGATGACTTCGGAAACATCCTCCTTTCTTTGCTTGCGATGGAAGACACTTTGGGGAAAAGTTTGGAGGTCGTTCGGTAGGGAGCAAGACTTCTGGGCCTCTCTTCCTCCCACTGGGGGGTTCAGGTGACTTCATTGGATGATTGGAGGTGTACACGGTTGTTTGAGGACCGAGTTTGCAGACACTTTCTTTTTGCTCGGTAACTGGAAACTGTACGGCGACTGTGGCCTGGCTGGATGGATAACTTGCCAGATAAGCATAAGGGTTGGCATATTAAAATGTGAATTCCCCACTGCTGGGTTGACTGTAGCAACTGGTGCTGCTACAGGTTGAGAGTCCAGTCGCTGAATTATAGTGGCTAGGGTGTCGTTGATCGCTGCTATCTGCTGGGAAGTTTCCCGACGTATCAGCAAGAGGGCTTCCCAAAGAGCGTCTTCGCTGGTAGGAGGAATGTTCTGAGAGGGTTGACGGTCTGACATGGCTAACTGTTGTTGTTCACCGTCTGATCGGATCTGAAGGTCGTGTGTTAACTGTTGATGCGCGAAAACGGCACCGGGGCACAGCTAACACGGAGGGTGTGTTCGATCTCACAAGCTGGGAAAGGAAGAGGATGAAGGTTGCAGGGATAGAGGAGAAGATGGAAGAGGGAAGCTTCTGAGTGCTCGAGAGTGGAGCAAGCGCTTGTCAAAGGGGTTGCGGGGATAGAGGAGAGGGTGCTGAGAGCAACCGGGAAGGTTGAAGAGAGGAGGAGGTTGATCAGGAGCTGTCGAGCAGACGGTTAATATGTAGGCCTGCGAGCGGTTCGGTTTGGGTCGGTTTGGACACAAACCGAAACCGAGCCAACATGCCTCGGTTTTTGGCTTGTCCAAACCGACCCGAACCGAATCCGGTCGGTTCGGTTCAAAGTCGGTTCGGTTTTCAATCGGGTTTTTTCGGTTCGGTGTCGATTTTTTGTGAACAAACATATAATAGTTAATATCAAACCCATATTTTTTATTTGTTTTAATTTTTTTTGCCCATGTAGGAATTAGGATACAGTTATGCTATCAACTCATTAAAGTAAGTGTTTTTAAACCTTTGAAGATTTAAAATTCTGAATTTCTGATCAATTTCTTCTGATATCAGGATGGAGGAGGAAATTTGTGTCATTAATAGAGTATCATCCAATAAAGTAAGCCAAAAGATTTATGCACAAAATTTCAAAAAGCGGGGAAAATCTAACAATTCATACCTAAACTGGGAATTCTAGCAATTCATGAACAGTATTAGAAAAAGATGCTCTCATATGAATATGTAGGAAAAAAAATCTAAATGAGTCATACTATTCATACCTAAAGCGGGAACAAATGTGAATGATTTCAACATCTACATAAAGATGCTCTCATATGTAGGAAAAAAAAACTTAAAGCGGGAATAGGAAGATGAACTCATGACTCATCTGTAGGGAAAAAAATCAAAAAAATAAAAGCATTCAGTCATACTATTCATACCTGAACGACAGAACGAAGCAATAGAAGGGAATAGGAAGATGAACAGCCGGAGTCGCCGCCCGCCGCACGGCCAAACACCGCCAAAAATGAGAAATCTGAATCATTCAATCGTCTTCCATCGCCGCAGTCATTTCCCTCGACGGTCTCGTCGTTGCCCTCGACGGTCTCGTCTTCGTCGCCACCGCGAGTCTCCGATTGCGTTTTGCGATTTGCGATATGCGAACCGCCGGAAATTGGGAGGAAATCAGGAAACTAGAAAGTAGGAAACTGGAGAGTGGAGACCCGACGAAACCCTATCGCTATCAGCTGCTATCTCGACAAAATGAAAAGGAGAAAAAAATGAACTTTATAAAACTTGAAATCCAAAGGCCGAAACCCAATCACTATCAGCTATCTCAAATAAGAATATAATATATTAACTTTGACTCTTTGATGCCGCTGTCCGCTGTTCGTGACAAGGCCTTCAAGCATAAAAATAATAATATGCTTATACAGTGTAACAGTGTAAGTTATACTACTTATACAGTCATATACTTATATGCTAAATCAAAATGACAAAATGTGGCTGACTTTAAAATTAAAAAGTTAATTAGTTAAACACTTAAACTTTAATTATGTTAAACAAAAAACTCGGTTTGGTTCGGTTTGATCGGTTTTCACAACCTGAAAACCGACCCGAACTGATAGTCCTTCGGTTTTCAAAAGCTCCAGACCGAACCGACACCGAACCGGGCGGTTCGGTTTCAATATCGGTGCGGTTTGGTCGGTTTGATCGGTTTAGTCGGTTTTCGATTTTTACTCCTCACCCCTATTAATATGACGGTTGTGCTTGCAGGTTGCTTGCCGAGGGAGCTGAGCTGAGCTAGGAAGAAGAGAAAGAGAAGGGGCCGCTAGCAGCGGCAACAGCAGACTTCGCCCGCCGCGGCTTAAACGTCACTCTTGCGACAGACTTTCCTTTTATTAATAGCGAGAGTTACAAGCTGCTAATACAACTTTACAACAAAGCAATAAAGGGTACAAGCGGGAAGCTGACGACTAAGGAGAAGAATGCCAGAGGAGGCCGCGCGGACTGAACGATGGACGTCGGCAGACCGCGCGGCTAAGCTAAGGAAGCAGACCGCACGGACTGGAGATCCAGGTCGGCAGGCCGCGCGACTAAAGGTGCAGAGGCGGATGCGGACTGAGAAACAGAGTCCGCAGGAAGGCTTGCTGGCTGACTTCGGGCGTGAGCACCTTGGCGATGACGAGAGTCCTCCGGCCGGAACCTCTATAACGAGAGGCATGGGGGGCTATTTATAGGCCCGAGGAGGTAACGGCTTGCGGTGACGTTACCCCCGGTGAGACGGTAACTTGAGCGAGATGGAGACGGAGTCCGCCAAGTCCGCAACAGGCCGCGCGGACTGGGACTTGGTACTGAAGTCGGTGCTGATGTTGGCGAGATGGGATACATAGTGGCGGACTGCGATGCGGGTTCGCGGAGTCTGTCACTGCTAAGCTGGGACTGTCCGCATACTGCTGGGGTGGCGGATGCTGGAAGCCATGTGGCGGACTGCGAGGAGAATCCGCGGAGTCCGCCGCTACTGAACTGAGCGAGCTGCAAGGGGTGCGGGCAACAGTGCCCGCGGAGTCTGGCGAGTCCGCACGAGGGTATCGGTCTTGGACTGCTTTCTGGAGGATTTGCTGAGTGGCGGACTGGAAGGAGTCCGCGACTGCTGACTGAGTCCGCACGAAGGCTGCGGACTGAGGAGGAAGCTGCCACTACTGGCTGAGCCTGAGAAAGGCCTGCGGACTGAGGAGGAATAGACCCTGCTGCTGCCGAGAAGCTGGTGCTGGCTAAAGAAAGGGCGGACTGCGTAGAGAGTCCGCCAAGTCCGCCGAGTCTGCGGCTGCTGCGAAGTTGAGTCTGCATATGTTGTAGATGGAGAGCCTGGCTGTTGAGGCTGTTGAGGTTCACCACTGGAGGCGGACTGGAAGTCTTGATCAGACTTCGAGTCCGCCCAGCTCGCGAGGGACTTGGAGGTTGCGGGTCTTGGCGGGTAGCCAGAGTTGGAGTCCGCACTCTGTAGGCGAGCTGGGAAGTCGGCTGCCCGTGTTGCTGGGTGAAGGGATATGCGACCTGCTGCCGGCCTGAGCGGACAGGAATCCGAGTCCGGCAAAGGAACATCTGTTGGGACAGCTGCGGTTAAGCTGAAGAGGAACGCGACCTGATGTCGGCCTGGGCGGATAGGAAGTTGAGTCCGGCAGAGAGAGACCTGCGGATACAACTTTGCGGTTAAGCTGAAAAAGGGGGCGGCCTGCAGAGGCGGACTGCGGAAGCAGTCCGCGGACCCTGCCGACCAAGGGAAGGAGCGCGGCCTGGGGGGTCAGACCGCTGCGACCGCGCAGGTCGCGCGGCCTGAGCGGACAGAAAATTCTGTCCGCCCAACCTAGGGGATCACGGCCTCCAGGAGGGACCCGGGGCAGGCCGTGACGAGCGAGCTGCCTCCCTTGGGAAGGATCGTCGATTTCGGGGTTAACAATAATATACTTCATACCCCCTCTGGTGACAAAACTTTTAAAGTCACAGATGTCAGAATGTATTAGCTCTATGAGTGTTGTGCTTCTACTAACCGTACAAAAGATTTTCTAATGATCTTAGTCTGAGCATACACTTCACATTTCTCAAGTTGGTTTTTAGTGTTTAAGGTGATCTTGTGAGTTCTAATAATTTGAAACATCTTTCTGTAGTTCACGTGTGCTAGTCTCTCATGTAGAGTCTTAGTGCCAACTAAGTTCGATTGAACTTGTTGAACTATTTTATTTGCTAGACTAAGTCGGTACATTCTATTTTGGACGTATGCACATCCAAAATAGTATGAGTTAACGGACAGTATTACTCTACCGCTACAAAAGTTGAAAGATATACCAACATCATACAATAAATTAATAGACACTAAATTAGCAGATAGTGATGGAATAAATTTAACATTTTTTTTAAAGTTAAAGTTTTATCTGAGGAGAGCAGCAATGTTGCATTTCTCATCTTCAGAACGTCCGTTGTCACAACATTTGCAAGCGTCACAGACTATTTTGCAGCAGTGAGCTACGTCAACAGATTAGCATTGTTGCAAATATGACAAATTGCCCCCGAATTCAAGTACCACTCAGTGTTGGTATTCGCATTTCCAACCATAGTAACAAAATTGGATGACTCAGCAAGACTAACCATATTGGCATGGTTGTTGTCTTGTGGTGTTCTAGTTCTTTCCTTCTTAGGAAGTCTGCAATCAGATGCACTGTGCCCCACTTATTATAGTTGAAACACTTGTCCTTAAACTTTTTGATCAACTTATTATAGTCGATGCACTGTGCCCCCACTTACAATTTCATGTTGGGTTATTCCCGGATTCGGCCACAAAGATACTAACCTCCAAATTGGGTTCATCTACGAACTCAGCCTACACCCGGACTTGAGAGGTTTCACTCTAATTCCAACTGTAATGACCCGGTTTATTATGATAAGATATTGTTCATTTTAGTCCTACTAAGCATGACAGTTTTGTCCCCAAAAGGCGTCACCGCATCACACCATGTCAAGCCCAAGTCGGGAAGGCGTCTCACCGTGTGAAACCCAAGTCCACTGCATAATCCTATATCTTTCCCTCCCCTGCCCATATGCAATCAATCTCAAGGCTCTCCAATTTCAGGCTGCAATATTTCTGGACTCTTATCACATACTCTGCTAACCTTCAATTGAGTTCGTCCTCGATCCCAGCCTACACGTGGACTTGGGAGATCTGATTTTGATATCAATTGTAATGAGCCGATTCAATATGGTGAGGTATTATTCGTGATTGTTCCACTAAACCTAACTGTTTTGCCCCCAAAAGGCACCTCATCATGTGAAACCTTCCATTACATATAATCCAAGATCTTTCCCACCCATGTCAATGTGGAGCTAATTTCTATTCATTTCTTTCTTTTAACACTTGGAATTTTTGTGAATAAATGTCCCTAAACATGCTATATTTTTAAGCTCACTTGGGGAAATGATTTGATTATAAGATTTGGTAATTTAATATTAATCGTATTTCCATATTTTAAAATAAAATAGCTTCTACGTATAAAAACAGAAATATTTTGGTTCACAATGCATGCTGGTTTTAAGTATGAAGTCATCTTCATAAATAAGTTTATCACCTAGCCAACATAATGAAATGCCATGGTTTCAAAGATTGATGTTTCTCAACACCATGATGCATCATTCACAAGTTAATCGTATGTTCAAATGTTGAAATTTACCAGTCCATGAATATAACCTAAGTGAATGATTATTGTTTTAATGATGAAATCAATTTTTGTATGTTTGGAAATTAAGGCTCCATTTGGCGTGGCGGTCGCGAACGACAGTGGTTATGAACCGTCATTCGTGAATGCCCGACCTCACCTACGAAACTTCATCCAATTTCATGGGGGACATTTTGTCTAAGACTTAGTATATCTACAAGTGTTAAAAGAAAGAAATGAATAGGCTAGTTAAAACAGTGGTGGGGTCTCAGCCAAGTACTTTAAAATGTACGTTTTGCACACTAAAAGGTTAAACTAGCAAAGAAAAAATAACTAGGTAGTAAAGGAAGACTAAATTCATGATAAAGCAATGTCAAACATATGATAGTTATATGTTTATGTTTACGTAAATGATACGATTATGAACATAGAATGCCATGCTGTGGCTAAAGAATAAGTAAATAGGGTAAACGAAGGAATTAAAAAGGAAGAAAGTCAGATACACGAGCAAAAGCTCATTCTGCTCACAATACATTCTAACCATTGCAATTAGAAATGCAATCCATGGGGACACATGCGGTTTTTTGTTCTGTGAATATATTGTAATTAGAAACGCCTGAAGCAACAATAGTATGGAAGCTACATTATAACCGAAGTGCTTTATGAATAATATAATAACTCGTCTCGTTTATTCCAGATTGGATGTACAGAAATGCACAACCATCGGTAAATTCGTATATCAAACATAGAATTCAGAAGCAACACATAATATACTGGACTCACCATCACAATGTAACCTCCTCGATGGAACTTAAAGGTTCTTGGCTCTTTTTTCAACTGCTTCTAGTTCCTTGATTTCCTTGTGATACTTGCAGATCTTATAAGTGAACCTATCCGAGTTTAAAAGCAGAAGCAATGAGCATAATTCTAATTATATTTACGGCCATAAAAGTAAAGTTATATAAGGAGCATGTAAACTATACCAATAAAGGAGACACACTGAAACACACAAAATGACATTCCTTTGAGCTTTAAATAACTGCAAAGCAAGCATTAGAACTGTTACAACTATATAGCACTGCAAAATAATTGATTTCATAAACTAGCAAAAATTAACTAGTAGCTGTTACAATTGGATAATAATGTAAGACATTGCATCATGGAGAAGTTCTAATATTTATAGCCACTAATTAAGTTAGGAAAAACCGAAAAAAAGGAAAAATAAAACTGGTAGACAAAGAAAAGAGATGAAAAATGAGATTAGTATCCAGAAATTGAAAATAGTAATAGTAAAAGCAACTAAATGGATCCAAGAAAGGATAACGGAAATTTTGTTTTTTTCTTCCTACTCTGAGAGCCACCTAAAGAATTAACAGCCCATAAGGTTATATAACACATAAAATTCACCAGTATGTGTTGAAATTAAGTAGTGTTCGCTGTGACATGAATGCAGGTCCAAAAATGTGCATTTTATTAGAACACTTCTTCCACTTTATGATTTAAGAAAGTATAAATTACGATGAGACAATTTTTTCACAGTAGGAATAGATTATTTTCTGAAAAGAGTACCACCCATAAATATCAAGTTGAATTCACTTCAAAGAGCTTGACAACCCCAAAGCACTCAATTCTTACTGCTGTTTAAGTTTCACCTAACTCTATGGTTTTAGATGTGTGGGAGGGGTGGAAAATACATACTTGATTATCAACTACTCAACCACCTATTCCCCGGCAGAAAACTATTTGTCAACTGAACCTTGTGGGATAAGATGAAAAACTATGTTAAGAAGAATGTTGATGAATAGTATTATATATATATATATATATATATATATATATATATATATATATATATATATATATATATATAGTATCTAATTTAGTATATTTAAAAGTAGAATTATTAATAGTATAGCTACTTTTAGTTATATATCACATCTTTTATTTTTATCTCACTAATTTAAGTTTTATTTATTTTTGTATGATTAATGTTGTTGTCACGCTCGTTAAGTTGGAAAATGATGTGTTAATTGAAGTGGCCGCACTGGCCGAACACGTGGGTTCGAGCTCCGCCCGTCCAAAGCTGATATTCATGGTGTGATGGGGTCTGGCGGGTGAGGGTGCGGGGCGGCGATACTCAATCCGGAAGAGGGAGAGTAAGAGAGGGAGTGAGAGAGAGAGAGAGAGGCTAGGGTTAGAGATTTAGAGGAAGAGAGAAAACATTCATTCAAAAGGAGGAAATACAAAAGGAGGAAATACAAAAGGAAAGAAATACAAAAGGAAAACGGAAAATACTAAAATTGCGACATCCAAATATAAAATAGAATAAATGTTAAACATATAATAGAATAAACGTTAAATATTCTCTGTGATCTCGGTGGGCCCATGTGATATTCTCGCCCGGTGCGTGTAGACTTGTCATTTGGGCTCGTCCTCATGCAAATCCGTAACAATGCCACCATCTGGAAAATGTGTCTTGTCCTCCAGGCAGTAATCGGCGAACTGGCGGCGGAAGTCATCCCGGGTAAGCCACGTCGCGTCTGAGTCGGGGTGACCGGTCCAAGCCAAAAGAACCTCCTCTAATGTATGGTCCCCCGGAGTGCGGCATCGACGATCGAGGATCGAGGCGGGGTAGCAAGGCGCCTCTCCGGAAAGGTCGAGATCGGCCGGGATGTGATCCGTGGTGGCGTGCTCACCCACCACTCGCCGTAGCTGTGAGACATGGAAGACCGGGTGGATGCGGCTCCTGCTTGGGAGGCGTGGGCGATAAGCGACTGCCCCGATGCGGACGAGGACCTCAAATGGCCCGAAGAACCGGAGGGCCAATTTTGGGCACGGTCGGTGGGCCACCGAAAGCTGACGGTAGGGGTGGAGCTTCACGAAGACCTTCTCTCCTACTTCGAAGGAGAGGTCCCGACGTTTCCTGTTGGCATAGGAAACCATCTTTTGTTGGGCCCGTTGGAGGTGGTGCTTCAGATGATCCAGAATAGTGTCTCTGTCGCGCAGAGCGGTGGCCAGGCTTTCCACCTGGCATTCCCCTGGAAGAGTGCAGACGATGGACGGGGGAGGCCGACCGTAAACGACCTCAAACGGAGTAGTGTCGGCCGCCTGATGGTGGGCGGTGTTGTACGAGTACTCGGCCCACCCGAGCCACTTGGCCCAACTGTACGGTTGCTCCCCCCACGAAGCAGCGGAGGTAAGTCTCTAAGCATCGGTTGAGGACCTCTGACTGGCCATTGGTCTGGGGATGATATGTTGTACTCATGCATAGCCGGGTGCCCTGCAGGGGTAACAGTGTCGTCCAGAAGGTACTCAGGAAGAGCGTGTCCTGGTCGCTTACGATCGACTGGGGAAACCTGTGAAGGTGCACAACCCCCTGGATGAAGCTGTCGGCGACTATGGCTGCGGTGTAAGGATGGCGGAGGGGAATGAAATGTGCATACTTTGAGAGTCGGTCCACTATGACCAGAAAGCAGTCATACCCCTGGGAGCGCGGCAGCCTTGTGATGAAGTCCATGGCGATGTCGTCCCATACGCGGTCGGGGATCGGGAGGGGCTGAAGTAGGCTGCCCGGAAAAATGGCCTCGTACTTGGCCTTCTGGCAGACGAGGCAGGTGGCCACGAAGGCTTTGACCTGTCGAAACATGTGAGGCCAATAGAGCGGGGCTACCAGCCGTCGGTACGTTCGGTAAGCACCTGTGTGTCCCCCTGTCGGGGAGGCATGAAACACCGCTAATAGTCGGGGAATGATGGGGGAGGATGGGACGAGTACGAGGAGGCCCTTGAAGAGTAGGAGGTCGTCCTCCAAGGAGTAAGGTGGGTGGGCGGATGCGTTTGCAAGGAGTGTTGTCCGGATACCGTTGAGTGTCGGGTCCACTTTCACTTCCCGTTGGAGGGCGTATGCATCCTCCCAGACTGGACGGGAGATGGATTCAAGTATGGGGCTGCGCCAGAGAGCGTCAACTGAGTGGTTCGCCTTCCCGGGCCGGAGTTCGATACTGAAGTCATAGCCCAGTAGCTTGGCCACCCACACCTGCTGGGCGGGCGTAGCAATCTTCTGCTGAAGGAGGTAGCAGATGCTGTGGTGGTCGGTGCGGACGATGAATCGTCGTCCCATGAGGTAGAGCTGCCAATGTTGTGGTGGTCGGTGTGATGGGGGAGGATGGGACGAGTACGAGGAGGCCCTTGAAGAGTAGGAGGCCGTCCACCAAGGAGTAAGGTGGGTGGGCGGATGCGTTTGCAAGAAGTGTTGTCCGGATACCGTTGAGTGTCGGGTCCACTTTCACTTCCCGTTGGAGGGCGTATGCATCCTCCCAGACTGGACGGGAGATGGATTCAAGTATGGGGCTGCGCCAGAGAGCGTCGACTGAGTGGTTCGCCTTCCCGGGCCGGAGTTCGATACTGAAGTCATAGCCCAGTAGCTTGGCCACCCACACCTGCTGGGCGGGCGTAGCAATCTTCTGCTGAAGGAGGTAGCAGAGGTTGTGGTGGTCGGTGCGGACGATGAATCGTCGTCCCAGGAGGTAGAGCCGCCAATGCTGCACTGCGAGGACGAGGCCCATGAGCTCGTTCTCGTACGCTGATCGGCTGCGGATGGTATTCGAGAATGTGCGACTAAAATAGGCCACTGGGCGACCTCCTTACATGAGTACAACCCCCACGCCCACGCCTGACGCGTCGCATTCCACGAGGAAGGGCTGGGAGAAGTCCGACATTACTAACACCGGGGCACGAACCAGGAGACACCAACGGTTAGGATTAGACTAGCTTCGGGCTCTCGACCAGAAGAGCTCCCGCCCTGAGGAAGCTCCCGCCCTGAAGAAGTTCCCGCCCATGAGTGGGCGGAAACGCTTGCGCTTGCGCCAAGCTCCTACCTTGGAGGAGCTCTCGCCTATAAGCAGGCGAGACCGCTTGCGCCGGGCTCTGGACAGGAAGGCTCTCGACGCAGAGTTCTCGCCGAGTGGGGCCCAGGGCCGTAGGTAAAATGACCTAATTACCCTTGTGTAAAATTACCACTATGCCCTCAGGATGAACAACGGGATTTGGCTATTGGCAGATCAACTGAGGGTATTTCAGTAATCTCAGGTCAGCAAAAGGCTATAAATAGACTCATAAGGGCTCCTTAGAAAGCAAGCTTTCATTATCTTCCAATCTCCAGTGCTTTCTGAGGAGCTCCTAGCCCAGCTTTTGGCTTTGGAGGGGAAGCTCTCAGAGATCTTCCGGGTGTGAGGTGAGACCTCCCTGCTGAGGCTTTGGGTCAGTCATAGGTCCTTTGAATCTAGTCGAGGGTTGACGCTTGAGAGAAGTAGGTGTTGGTTGCACCCCTATTTTGAACTCCCGTTGAGGTCATTTTTGGCTTCAACACCGGGCCACGAGGCGGGTCTTCAGACGGTCGACAGTGTCATCCGCCGCATGTTTAATGACGAAGACCCATTTTCAGCTAACAGAGGTGTTGCCTGCAGGAAGAGGAACCAGATCCCATGTCTGGTTTGCCCAGAGAGCCCGCATTTCATCATTCATAGCGGCCCTCCACCCTGGATGTTGAAGCGCCTCCTGCACAGTGTTAGGTATAGAAATAGAGGAAAGAGATGTGTCAAATGCGTAGAGAGGCGGCGTCAGCCGACGGAGAGAGACGTAGTTGTCCAAGGGATGAGCTGTAGAGACGGAAGCGGGATCTGTCGTAGCCGAGGTATCGCTGGTAGCGGGGAGCTGAGTCACAGGAGTATCCTTGGATGGGCGACGAGAGTAGACACGGATAAGTGGTGGAGGAACCCGAGGAGGAACGTGGGGAGAGGACGGCAAAGATGGCAAAGGTGGTGCTAGGTAAGTGGAAGGGCTGGTCTTCGCAGAAAGTGACATTCGCAGAAACAACCAGCTTGCCACCAGAAGGAGAGTAGCAGACGTACCCCTTTTGAGTGCGGGAGTAGCCAACAAACATATACTTGGCGGCCCAAGGAGCAAGTTTGTCGGTAGGAGGACCAAGAAGGTGGACATAGCAAACACACACGAAGATCCGCGGTGTGAGAAAGGTAAGATTGGTGGAGGGAGAGAGTAGTTGGATGGGTGATGCAAAATTAAGCACAGACGAGGGAAGGCGGTTGATGAGATGACAGACGGTGGAAACAACAAAGTTCCAATATTCGGTTGGAACGTGCATTTGAAACATAAGAGAGCGTGCAACATCGAGAAGATGACGATTTTTGTATTCTGCCACCCCGTTTTGCTGAGGGGTATACGCACATGAAGTTTGATGGATGACACCAAATTCGGTGCAGAGATTGGAGAAGGTGCGACTCGTATACTCGCGAGCATTATCAGTGCGAAGTACTTTGAGGGGGGTGGCGAACTGCGTACGCATCTCAAATAAAAAAGCGCAAAACACAGAAGTAAGTTCAGTGCGATCATGTAATAAATAGAGTCACGTGGTACGTGAGTAATCGTCAATGAACGTGACAAAATAGTGAAAGCCAAAAATACTGGGGACTCTATAAGGACCTCATACATCAGAATGAACTAAAGATAAATGATTACTACTCCAGGTACAGACAGGGGGGAAAGATGAACGATGTTTGTCGTAGATACAAGATTCATAAGAGAACTCCCGGAGAGAAACATCAGGAAGAGCCCGCTTGAGAACCGGAAGGGGAGCATGCCCAAGGCGGCAATGTCAATCAACAGTGGAGACGGCGGAGAGAAGAGGAGGTGGGAGATCCAATATGTACAACCCATTCATCAGCTGTCCCTTACCAATGGTACTCCGGGTGCGGCGATCCTGCATAAGAAATAAAGAAGGTGAAAAGGCAATGCAACAATCAAAGTCTTGTGTGAGACGACTAACAGATAGTAAATTGAAAGGAGACCCCGGAACGTGAAGAACCGAGGAAATAAAAAGGTACGGCGTAAGCTGAAGAGCGGTGGAGCCAAACACTGGTAGGTTGTCACCGTTGGCCACAGTGATGCAGGCAAGATGAGGTGTTTGTAGGTACGTTGTGGGCTTCTGGGAAGTAATATGGTGAGTGGCACCGGAATCAACGATCCAGCAAGGATTATGAGAGAGACAGGTTATACCTTTCGCGGAAGAGGACGCAACAGAGCCGGAGGAGCGGCTGAGGGCACCCTGAAGCTGTTGAAGTTGGATGCGGAGCTCATCAATGTCTTGACGGGTAGTAGGAGCTGGATCAGTGGCAGGAGACGTAGTAGGAGGTGGAGCAGCAGATATAGGAGCAGCAAGATGAGGAGGTAAGTCATGCTTGTGGTAGCAGGTAGCTTCAAGATGATTATCCCGGCCATAGTAGGTGCATTTCATAGAAGAGCGACCACCACGTCCTCGTCTCCGAGACGGGGGTCCCCCCTCCCCCGAGTGGAAGATCCACGAGGAGAAGTGGTAGAAAGGAGAGGCGGTTGAAGAAGAGTCGGGGCAAAAACAGGAGCAGAAGTAGCAGCGAAAGTATCAGAAGCCATACGCGGCCTGCAGAAGAGACCGGGCGGTTAGAAGAGGCAGTCACGCGGTCTCGAGCAGAAGATCGCGACTAGAGTGCGACTAGGGAGAAGCCGGCAGAGAAGATAGTCGCACGGTCTCGGCAGGTACACCAGCGACAAACGAGGTCGTGACCAGGAGGCGGCTAAGGACAGAGAGGAGAACGCTAGCTGCGGGAAGGCAAGATCGCAGCGAGCAGAAAAGGCAAGCGGTGGGAAGGAGAGAAGGTCGCGGCGAGCAGGAGGCAGGTCGCAGCGAACTGGAGGCAGGTCGCGGCGAGCAGGAGGCAGGTCGCGACAAACAGGAGGCAGGTCGCAGCGAGCAGGAGAGCAGGTCGCGGCGAACAGGAGGCAGGTTGCAGCGACCGGGAGAGCAGGTCGCAGCGAGTAGTGGGGAAGAAGTTCACGATGAGAGAACGCGAGCGGCAAGCAGAAGAGGCCGCGATTAGAGAGCCCGAGCGATCAGAAGAAGAAGCCGCGAGTTAGAGAACTCGAGCGGTCAGGAGAAGAATCCGTGAGTTAGAGAACTCGAGCGGATTAGGCAAAGAGGAAGACGTGAGTGGGATGAGAGAGAGCCCGCATCGGACAGCAGATAGGAGAGGTCGCAAAGGGGAGAAAGAGCCCGCGCGGGTAGAGAAAGAAAGGAGAAGGTGGACCCACGTCAGAGAAGATTATAGAAGGAGAGGTGGTAGGAAGGAGGAGGTGGAAGCCACGAGAGAAGCAGAGGTGGAGGCGGGTAGAAGAGAGGCCGCAGGAGGCCGCGACAAGGGGAGGCCGCGCGGACAAGCACAGAAGATAGACGGCTAGAAATGGGCTAGACCGGATACCCAAGAAGGAGACCGGTTGGCTCTGATACCATGTAGAGAAAAGGTCCAAAGTGTAAAGAGAGTTCCAATCTTGTATATACTTTGTTGAATAAGTAGTTACAAGTATACATACACTTATATAGGAGAAGAATGAAGAGAGAAATCCTAATACATGATGTGGGACTAATACAAGGAGAGAGAAAGAAGAAAAACATGGGCCCTTAATTGGGCTTTTCTAACAAATATAACTAAAGTGAATGATTATTGTTTTGATGATGAAATCAATTTTTGTATGTTTGGAAATTAAGGCTCCATTTGGCGTGGCGGTCGCGAACGGCAGTGGTTATGAACCGTCATTCGTGAATGCCCGACCTCACCTACGAAACTTCATCCAATTTCATGGAGGACATTTTATCTAAGACTTAGCATATCTACAAGTGTTAAAAGAAAGAAATGAATAGGCTAGTTAAAACAGTGGTGGGGTCTCAGCCAAGTACTTTAAAATGTACGTTTTGCACACTAAAAGGTTAAACTAGCAAAAAACAACAACTAGGTAGTAAAGGAAGACTAAATTCATGATAAAGCAATGTCAAACATATGATAGTTATATGTTTATGTTTACGTAAATGATACGATTACGAACATAGAATGCCATGCTGTGGCTAAAGAATAAGTAAATAGGGTAAACGAAGGAATTAAAAAGGAAGAAAGTCAGATACACGAGCAAAAGCTCATTCTGCTCACAATACATTCTAACCATTGCAATTAGAAATGCAATCCATGGGGCCACATGCGGTTTTTTGTTCTGTGAATATATTGTAATTAGAAACGCCTGAGGCAACAATAGTATGGAAGCTACATTATAACCGAAGTACTTTATGAATAATATAATAACTCGTCTAGTTTATTCCAGATTGGATGTACAGAAATGCACAACCATCGGTAAATTCGCATATCAAACATAGAATTCAGAAGCAACACATAATATACTGGACTCACCATCACGATGTAACCTCCTCGATGGAACCTAAAGGTTCTTGGCTCTTTTTTCAACTGCTTCTAGTTCCTTGATTTCCTTGTGATACTTGCAGATCTTATAAGTGAACCTATCCGAGTTTAAAGGCAGAAGCAATGAGCATAATTCTAATTATATTTACGGCCATAAAAGTAAAGTTATATAAGGAACATGTAAACTATACCAATAAAGGAGACACACTGAAACACACAAAATGACATTCCTTTGAGCTTTAAATAACTGCAAAGCAAGCATTAGAACTGTTACAACTATATAGCACTGCAAAATAATTGATTTCATAAACTAGCAAAAATTAACTAGTAGCTGTTACAATTGAATAATAATGTAAGACATTGCATCATGGAGAAGTTCTAATATTTATAGCCACTAATTAAGTTGGGAAAAACCGAAAAAAGGAAAATAAAACTGGTAGACAAAGAAAAGAGATGAAAATGAGATTAGTATCCAGAAATTGAAAATAGTAATAGCAAAAGCAACTAAATGGATCCAAGAAAGGATAACGGAAATTTTGTTTTTTTTCTTCCTACTCTGAGAGCCACCTAAAGAATTAACAGCCCATAAGGTTATATAACACATAAAATTCACCAGTATGTGTTGAAATTAAGTAGTGTTCTCTTTGACATGAATGCAGGTCCAAAAATGTGCATTTTATTAGAACACTTCTTCCACTTTATGATTTAAGAAAGTATAAATTACGATGACAGAGACAATTTTTTCACAGTAGGAATAGATTATTTTCTGAAAAGAGTACCACCCATAAATATCAAGTTGAATTCACTTCAAAGAGCTTGACAACCCCAAAGCACTCAATTCTTACTGCTGTTTAAGTTTCACCAAACTCTATGGTTTTAGATGTGTGGGAGGGGTGGAAAATACATACTTGATTATCAACTACTCAACCACCTATTCCCCGGCAGAAAACTATTTGTCAACTGAACCTTATGTGGGATAAGATGAAAAACTATGTTAAGAAGAATGTTGATGAATAGTATTTTATATATATATATATATATAAATATATATAGTATCTAATTTAGTATATTTAAAAGTAGAATTATTAATAGTATAGCTACTTTTAGTTATATATCAAATCTTTTATTTTTATCTCACTAATTTAAGTTTTATTCATTTTTGTATGATTAATGTTGTTGTCACGCTCCTGAAGTTGGAAAATGATGTGTTAATTGAAGTGGCCGCACTGGCCGAGCACGTGGGTTCGAGCTGCGCCCGTCCAAAGCCGATATTCAAGGTGTGATGGGATCCGGCGGGTGAGGGTGCGGGGCGGCGGTACTCAATCCGGAAGAGGGAGAGAGGGAGAGTAAGAGAGGGAGAAAGAGAGAGAGGGAGGCTAGGGTTAGAGATTTAGAGGAAGAGATTCATTCATCCGAGATGACGATTACAATGTTCGTGTGTCCTCTTATAGAGACGAGGAGCGAATACAAAAGGAAAGGAATACAAAAGGAAAAACGAAAAATACTAAAAATGCGACATCCAAATATAAAATAGAGTAAATGTTAAACATATAATAGAAAAAACGTTAAATATTCTCCGTGATCTAGGTGGGCCCATGTGATATTCTCGCCCGGTGCGTGTAGACTTGCCATTTGGGCGCGTCCTCATGCAGATCCGTAACAATGCCACCATCTGGAAAATGTGTCTTGTCCTCAAGGCAGTTATCGGTGAACTGGCGGCGGAAGTCATCATGGGGAAGCCACGTCGCGTCTGAGTCGGGCTGACCGGTCCAAGCCACAAGAACCTCCTCTGATGTATGGTCCCCCGGAGTGCGTCATCGGCGATCGAGGATCGAGGCGGGGTAGCAAGGCGCCTCTCCGGAAAGGTCGAGATCGGCCGGGATGTGATCCGTGGTGGCGTGCTCGCCCACCACTCGTCGTAGCTGCGAGACATGGAAGACCGGGTGGATGCGGCTCCTGCTTGGGATGCGTGGGCGATAAGTGTCTGCCCCGATGCGGGCGAGCACCTCAAATGGCCCGAAAAACCAGGGGGCCAATTTTGGGCACGGTTGGCAGGCCACCGAAAGCTGACGGTAGGGGTGGAGCTTCACGAAGACCTCTCCTACTTCGAATGAGAGGTCCCGACGTTTCCTATTGGCATAGGAAACCATCTTCTGTTGGGCCCATTGGAGGTGGTGCTTCAGATGATCCAGAATAGTGTCCCTGTCGCACAGAGCGGTGGCCAGGCTTTCCACCTGGCATTCCCCTGGAAGAGGGCGGACAATGGACGGGGGAGGCCGACCGTAAACGACCTCAAACGGAGTAGTGTCGACCGCCTGATGGTGGGCGGTGTTGTACGAGTACTCGGCCCACCCGAGCCACTTGGCCCAGCTGCGCGGTTGCTCCCCCATGAAGTAGCGGAGGAAAGTATCTAAGCATCGGTTGAGGACCTCTGACTGGACATTGGTCTCAGGATGATATGTTGTACTCATGCGTAGCCGGGTGCCCTGCAGGCGGAACAGTGTCGTCCAGAAGGTACTCAGGAAGAGCGGGTCCTGGTCGCTTACGATCGACCTGGGAAACCCGTGGAGGTGCACAAACCCCCTGGATGAAGCTGTCGGCGACTGTGGCTGCGTTGTAAGGATGGTGGAGGGGAATGAACTGTGCATACTTTGAGAGTCGGTCCACTATGACCAGAAAGCAGTCGTACCCCTGGGAGCGCGGCAGCCTTGTGATGAAGTCCATGTAGATGTCAAAAACGCGGTCGGGGATCGGGAGGGTCTGAAGTAGGCCGCCCGGAAAAACGGCCTCGTACTTGGCCTTCTGGTAGACAAGGCAGGTGGCCACAAAGGCTTTGACCTGCCGAAACATGTGAGGCCAATAGAGCGAGGCTACCAGCCGTCGGTACGTTCGGTAAGCACCTGTGTGTCCCCCTGTCGGGGAGGCATGAAACACAGCTAATAGTCGGGGAATGATGGGGGGGGGATGGGGCGAGTACAAGGAGGCCCTTGAAGAGTAGGCGGCCGTCCACCAAGGAGTAAGGTGGGTGGGCGGAGGCGTTTGCAAGAAGTGTTGTCCGGATACCGTTGAGTGTAGGGTCCGCTTCCGCTTCTCATTGGAGGGCGTATGCATCCTCCCAGACTGGACGGGAGATGGATTCAAGTATGGGGCTGCACGAGAGAGCGTCGGCTGCGTGGTTCGCCTTCCCGGGCCGGAGCTCGATACTGAAGTCATAGCCCAGTAGCTTGGCCACCCACACCTGCTGGGCGGGCGTAGCAATCTTCTGCTGCAGGAGGTAGCAGAGGCTGTGGTGGTCGGTGCAGACCATGAATCGTCGTCCCAGGAGGTAGAGCCGCCAATGCTGCACAGCGAGGACGAGGCCCATGAGCTCGTTCTCGTACGCTGATCGCTGATCGGCTGCGAATGGTATTCGAGAATGCGTGGCTAAAATAGGCCACCGGGAGGCCTCCTTACATGAGTACAACCCCCACGCCCACGCCTGACGCGTCGCATTCCACGAGGAAGGGCTGGGAGAAGTCTGACATTACTAACACCGGGGCACGAACCAGAGCTTGCTGAAGAGCGACGAAGGCGGCGGAGGCCGATGCCGACCACTCAAAGGGGCCCTAGGCTGACTTCTTCAAGAGCTGAGTGAGGGGCCGGGCAATCGTGTCGTAGCCCTGGATGAACCGCCGGTAGTACCCTGTCAGGCCCAAGAACCCACGAACATCGCAGAGAGATGATGGGGTTGGCCACTGGAGAACCGTCTCGATCTTGTCGTTGTCCATCGCGATACCTGCAGCGGAAATGGTGTGCCCTAAGTAACACACCTCTGGAACCCCAAAAGAGCTCTTTGTTGGGTGGAGCTTGAGGTGGTGGTGTCGAAGAGTAGCCAATGTCTGACGGACGTGCTGTAGATGCTCCTGCCAAGAAGAATTGTAGACCAAGATGTCATCAAAAAAACAAGTACATGCTGGCAAAGTACCGGCCGAAAGATGTCGTTCATCGTGGCCTGGAAGGTGGTCGACGCGTTGGTCAGGCTGAATGACAACCAAGAACTCGTAGTGGCCATCATGTGTCCGGAAGGCCGTCTTGGCGATGTTGGCTGGCCGAACACGAATCTGGTGGTAGCCCACACGGAGGTCCAGCTTGGTGAAAACGGTGGCGTCGTTGAGCTCGTCCAAAAGCTCCTGGATCATTGAGATCGGTTACTTGTCTGGAACTGTGGCCTTGTTGTGCTCCCGATAGTCCACGCAGAAGCGTCAGCTGCCGTCCTTCTTCCTGACCAAGAGGACCGGGCTGGAGAAAGGGGTTGCACAGGGGCGGATGAGGTCCCCCCATCAACATGTCGTGTACGAGCTTCTCGATCTCGTCCTTCTGCACGTACCCGTAGCGGTACGGGCAGACTGAAACTGCCGCCACGTCGGGCTGAAGAGGGATGACATGATCGTGTGGTCGGGCCGGCGGTAAGCCGGACGGTGCCGTGAAGAGGTCCGCAAACTCGGACAGGAGGTCCTGCATAGCCGGTGGTGGTGATGGGGCCGGTGGCGCCACGTCCGAGATGGACCAGAGCCATACCGTAAAATCAATGTTCGTCGTCCTCTGGATCGTGCGGGAGGAGACGGGGGAGCGGAACAGCCCGACATCTCCCATTAGGCAGCACTCCCGTCCGTCCTGGAGAAACCGCATTGTCATGGATCCCCAGTTGACCCGTACGCCGCCCAGCGTGCTGAGCCATGTTACGCCCAGGATGGCGTCGATCCCGCCAAGGCCGAAAACGTAGAAATCTGCTATCACTGAGTAAGGTCCTATTGAAATCGGAACGGAAGGGCAGCGACCCTGAATCGAGTGTCGGCGGCCATCGCCCAAGCTGATCGTGAAGTCCGGCGAAGGTTCCATCGGCAGGTGGAGTTGCAGGGCCAACTGAGTGGAGAGGAAGTTATGGCTCACCCCATCGTCGACCATGATGACGATGTGGTGGTCGCCCAGCTTGCCCGCTAACTTCATGGTTTGTGGCCCTGAAAGGCCGCCCACGGAAAAGCACGGAAGTTCCAACTGGTGAAGGAGCGCCCTCGGTGGAGTCCTCGCGGATTTTGAGGTCTTCGAAATCCGCCAAAGTGATCTCCGGTTCGGGGTCACCAATGATGGCGCGAAACTCTTTGACCGCGCAGACGTGGGTCGGAGAGTAGGGTTGTCGGCAGCGGAAGCATAGCCCTTTGCGTCGGAGATCGTTGAACTCGCGGTTGGAGAACCGCTGCGGGGCGGTCGGCCGGGCTAGCCGAGCGGCTGTAGGAGGGCGAGGTGCATGTGGCTTTGGAGTAGCGGGCTGCCATGGTCGGACCCCTTGCGGGGGTCTGCCTGAAGGAGGCCGGTTTCGCGGTGATAAATCTGCCTCCACGAGGCGGGCCATGTCGAGGGCCTCCGACACCGTCCGAGGGTGATGAGTGCGAAGCCGGGAGCGGATGTGGGGCAGAAGGCCCTGCATGAAGAAGCCGAGGTAGTGATCCGGCGATAAGCCCGGAACATGGGTGACGAGGGCCGCAAATTCATCAATGTAATCATCCAGCGCACTGGTTTGGCATACCCCACATAGTCGTTCGATGGCGGAGCCAGAATAACGGCTGTCGTAGCGGCGAATCATCTCCTGTTTGATCTTCGACCAAGAGATTGTTGGGTTGGACTGGCGTAGCCATCGGGCCCAATGTAAGGCGGAGCCGTCGAGTCCTACGACGACGGTGGAGACTTTGTCCTACTCGGGAGTGTGATGTAGGTCAAAGTACTACTCTGCCTTTGCGATCCACCCAATCGGGTCCACACAAGAGAAGGTGGGGAGGTCCAAGGCAAGGGTTGGACGTTCAGGGGGGGTCTTCCCGTTGTGTGGGAGAGGGGGCACCCCGAGGATGGACGTACCGTTGGTCGGGCATGCGGAGCCGGACGCGGATGCGGTGGTGTGCGGTTGGAGAGCGTCGAATTTGGCGTGAAGGAAGAGCAGAGAGGCATGCATGGAGGCCACGAGGGATTCCTGGGCGTCGACACGATGCAGGAGGGCCTCATTGGCGCTCTCCGGCGAGTGCGGCGGAAGAGCTGCGGCGGTGTGCGGACGCGGTCGGCTTCGGTAGGCGGCGAGGCGCTGGTACTCCGGCGGCCGGCGTTGGCTGGCGGAGGGGCAGGTCGGACCAAATTGATGGGGTCCGGCGGGTGAGGGTGCGGGGCGGCGGTACTCAATCCGGAAGATGGAGAGAGGGAGAGTAAGAGGGGGAGAAAGAGAGGGGGGGCTAGGGTTAGAGATTTAGAGGAAGAGAGAAAACATTCATTCATCCGAGATGACGATTACAACGTTCGCATGTCCTCTTATAGAGATGAGGAGCGAATACAAAAGGAAAACGGGAAATACTAAAATTGCGACATCCAAATATATAATAGAATAAATATTAAACATAGAATAGAATAAACGGTAAATATTCTCCGTGATCTCGGTGGGCCCATGTGATATTCTCGCCCGGCGCGTGTAGACTTGACATTTGGGCTCGTCCTCATGCAGATCCGTAACATGGTGCAGTCCACACCATCTTTGATGTTGCCCACCTCCAATATGGCCGACCCATGCAAGCCACCATCCACGTGAAAACCATGCAAGCCGCACCCATGCAAATGCTGCCACCATCCACATGAATTCATGCATATGCCACCACCTCCAATCCCATGCAACCTGTCCATGACCCACCTCCGAATTCATGCATATACGGCCCACCTCCGAATTCATGCATATACGGCCCACCTCCACAATTTGCATGCCGCAACCTCCAACCCCATGCACGTGAACTACTAATTAATATTGTTGCCCATTCATTCCCCCTTTGCTATGGCCCACCTCCATAACAAGCATGCACGCCACCTCATAAACCCTTCATGTGGCCGCCCATCTTCATCCCCCCTCTTTGCTACCCAAAAGACCCATTCTCCCCCCTTGGACATGTTAATTCTCCTCTAAGTGATGCCATTTTCAACATTTCTCATACCCGCACATGTTCATCCTCCTCTTTTCCTATATAAGGCTGGTTGGATCCATGATTAAAGGACTACTGAGTTAGTGTTTGGAGGAGTGTTGGAGTGTTTAAATTGTTCTTGTTGTTCTTTGTGTACTACTTTGCTTGTTCTAGTTTCTTTGTATTTCTTTTCTAGTCTACTTGTCTTTTATTTTCTCTACTTGTAATATCTCTTCAATAGCAATAAAATTTAGTTTACTTGTTCTCTTATTTTACTTGTTCCTTTTATAATGCAATCCTCTCTTATGCTTGGTAATTCCTCCGTCTCCATGAGTAACTAACTTTCTTTTAGTACTCGATCGAGATGAACCAAGTAATGAAATGATCTCTTGTTAACTTATAATTTATTTTCTCTTTTAACGAATGCTTGGGATTTACCCTTCATCAATATTGAGTGAGGTCATATTATCAATATATGACTTTCATTTTCGTTTCCGTACTCTAGTTAGCCCAGAGGCTCGTGCGTACGAATCGATCACTTAGGGGTAAAAGGAGTTGCACGCAACCCTCGAGAAAAATGACGAAAATCTTTCGGATTAGAGTCAAATCCAATAGCGGGGTCACAACGTAAAGCGAGTTTAGGGGTTTCGACTAATAACGAGAGTTCAGGCGATCAACCTAAACTCAGTTGGGTGTACTCTCGAGAGAGGTGAGCTCATATTTTGGGAACCTCCACGATCCAAAGCACTTTCGTTAAAGAGATTAGAACTCTATTTATTTTGATCGTTCCGAACTGAGTCGAGATCGAGTACTAACTTTTTAAAATATAGCTTACATCATCCTTTTAATCGTAAATTTTCTTTTATTTGCAAACCCAATCCAAAAATCTATTGATAAGATAATAGTGATTCCCTCAAAAGAAAAGTAATCGACGCGCCCGGATCTAATACAATCTTGGTATTTTATATCATATGCTATAATCGATAAGGTGCACTTGCCTTTATCAAATATAAAATCGAAAAAAATCTTCTATTAATCGAGAATTTTTTTATCAAATATCATCGAAAGTATTAGGAGAGCCTACAAATAAATTTGATATGAAGATATGGTTGTACGGTGAGGGTGCTCAATAGTTTTTTAAAGAGTGGAATAAATTTGACGGGAATCGCGACACACATCGGCGCCGTCCATTTTAATATTTTATGCAGATTGACAATCCAAGATTTTTAGTTCTTTTTTAAAATTTTCATTTCATGTATTTAGAGGGTCGCCATGATCAGAGAAACATGAACGTCCATGATGGCCCCGTAGTTTATAAATAGGGACAGATGGTTCAATTCGAAGTGATTGAAAGTTTGAGTGAAGAAAAAAATCCTCCTTTCGATCACCTGGTGTCGAACCCGGAATCCAAGTGTCGAATCTTGGGAGTTATCGTCCTAATCTCCCCCTTCCATTAGCTGAATAGCCGGTCACCCCACATTCCCCCACCCTTATCTCCAACCAGCTGGCCATATGTCTCCCACTCCCCCCCCCCCCACCCCACGCTACATTCCTTGGTCGTCCTCTTTCTCCCTTCACCGCCAAAGAGTCAGCCTCCCTCGCCTCCCTCAATCCACCACCATTTCTACAGCTCCTCCACCAGCACTCAAATTTCATTGTTTTTTAGTTTTCAGACGATCGCTGGAAAATAGCACTGTCCACCTCCGTAAAGCAATAACCACCTCCTCAAAACCCCTTCACCAGTACCACTAAAATTTCTCTCATTTTTAGTTTTTCGGCGATCGCCAGAAACCACCTCCAGCCACCTCTGCCAGCCACCACCATCCCCACCTCCTAGTCAACTCCCCTCTATCCCGACTCCACCACTACTTCCACTGCCTAAAATTTAGGAACACCTATCCTAAATCTCCTTCCCTCCTCCCATTACCCCACTTCTCCCTCAACTCACTCGTGGAGTCACCCCCTCATCCACAACTGAACCCACTCCTGCACCTCTAATAACTGATTGCCACTTCAACCCACCTTCTGTTTTCAACAGTGAGTCCCGCTGAACAGAAATTTCTGATGTTGGAATTCTGATATGGATTCAATGGCTCTGTTGATCGTTCTTCCCCATGGACTGATGCACTCTCCCAAGTTGTCCTTCCTCCTTCCAATGAACGACTACCAGTTACCAATGCCTTCATGGCATATCTTCCCTAAATTGCATTAAGTATCATATTAACTATTTTCTTAACGGACTGTTGTATGAGCCCTCTATATAAGTCTCTCGTTTCTTTGTATTTGGATTAGGAACTATCAATATATATCTCCCTATTTTCTACTTCTATAACCTGTGTTATCTTACCCCAACATACCACCCTCGGTCCTCTTCCAATCGGAAGAAACTTTCCGCCCTGCTCCGAGCGACGTTTCTCTAAACGGTCTCCAGCGGATATTTGATCTCTATCATTGGTATCAGAACCACCACCACGCACGCCGATGGACACCCGGGATGCCGAACTCTAACGCGACTTTGACCAACTCAAGGAGACGGTCGTGGGTCTTTCCACCACCACCCAAACCAGCTTGGAGACCCAAACGCTGGCCATAGATGAAATCCGGGCAGCACTACAGGCCCTCGCCGCCAACATCCGCGCCCCCCGCACACAAACCTCCACTGCCAATACCAACCTCCACGACGGCGATCATCAACCACCACTTCGGCAACCGCAAACCAATCGGTTTCCTCGCAACCACCACTTCTTCGGCAACCGCAAACCAATCGCTTTCCTCGCAACCACCACTTCTTCGGCAACCGCAAACCAATCGCTTTCCTTGCATCGACTTTCCACATTTCAATAGCGAGGACCTCTTGGACTAGATTTATCGTTGTGACTGCTATTTCGAAGTCGAAGAGACCCCCGACACTATGCGGGTGCGGCTGGCCTTTATCCACCTCAACGGTAAGGCCCTCCAATGGCATCAAGTTTTCATCAAAAATCGCCTCACCAGCCAACCTCCCCCATGGGAGGAATACCTACAAGCCCTCCACGCTCGATTCGGCGGTCACCTCAACGACGAGCCCATGGCCAAAATCAAACGCCTCCGCCTGCAGTGCTCGATCCAGAGCTACGTCGAGCAATTCGAGGAACTCATCAATTGTCTTACTGTGTCGGATGAATACACCGTCAGTCTCTTCATTGCCTGCCTCCAACATCGCATTGAGAAGGTTGTGCGCATGTTCACCCCATCGACCTCCCCAATGCAATCCGCCTCACCAACCTACAGGAGCAACTCCTAACCGGGACAACACTAGCACATAACTCCACTTCCCACTTACCACCATCGCCGTCTACCGATCCCCCAAATTGCACCCGCCACGACAAATCATTTTTAACAACCAAACTAGCCGAATGGAAGGCAAAAGAACTGTCCATGTGGTGTGACAAAAAGTTCTTCTCCGGCCATCGGTGTCACCACCGGCGCCAAATTTACATCCTGGAAGCCGACGATAATGATTCTGAATCTCCTCCATCGGAGATGGTTCTCCGACACGCCCCACAGGTGGATTCCACCGATCAAGAGAGCTGTCAACCACTGATCTTTATGCAAGCAATAACCGGCACTCCTACGTTCAATACCATGCCAGTAACGGGCAGTCATTTCAGCAAGACACTTCACATCTTGATCGACACGGAAAGCACCCACAACTTCTTTGATGAACGCACAGCTCGCAGGCTCGGTTGGCCACTCAAGGCCATTCCACCATTTGCAGTGTCCATGGCGAACGGCAACCGCCTCGCGAGTGCTTACTCTTGCAGCAGGTTCCCTTGGAAGATGCGGGGCCACGATTTCAAGGCCGACATGCACATTCTTGCATTAGGTGGAAGTGATATGATTCTCGGTATCCAATGGTTGATGACATTGGGCCCCATCGTTTGGGACTTCAACAAACTACGCATGGAGTTCTCCATGTCCGGTCAGAAAATCTCGCACTGTGGCGGCACTCGACCCCCGACCAACATCATCACTTGGCGTCATCTTGAAAAGTTGATACAACAACCAGCCGAACTCTCCATGCTCGGGCTTTGCTTCATACAACCCACAACGGCCACCACCCTCCCACCCAAGACCGACCACCACCTGTCGGAACTTCAAGCCCTCCTTGTTGAATTCCACTAAGTCTTTGAAAAACCACTAGGCCTCCCACCACATCGCTCTCACAACCACCATATACCACTCCACCTTACTACATCCGACCCGATCGCTATCCAACCCTCCAAAAAAATGAAATTGAACGCCTAATCGACGACATGCTCCACGATCGCATCATCCGCCACAGTGTTTGCCCATACTCCTCCCCCACTGTTTTGGTCAAAAAAAAGATGGCTCCCGGTGGCTTTGTGTTCACTATCGTGAACTCAACAAACATACCATAAAAGATCATTTTTCTCACCCCTCTCGTCAAAGAGCTACTTGATGAGCTTCATGGTGCCCAGTTCTTCTTCAAACTCGACCTTCACTCGGGTTATCACCAAGTCCGGATGGCCCCCACTGACATCCATAAAACGACATTTCGCTCTCATCACGACCAGTACAAATTTTTGGTCATGTCATTCGGCCTCACCAACGCCCCCTCCACCTTTCAAAGCCTCATGAACCACATTTTTGCTTTGCACCTACGCAAATTTGTTCGTGTCTTTTTTGATGATATCATGATCTACAGCTCCACTTGAGATGGCCACATTCTCCATCTTCGCACCACATTTCACCTTCTCTGTCACCACAAAATCCGTTTGAAATCACATTTCTGCTTCTTCGTCTCCACCTTCCAGAGCCTCATGAACCACATTTTTGCTCCGCACCTACGCAAATTTGTTCTTGTTTTTTTTGATGATATCATGATCTACAACTCCACTCGGTGACATTGGTCCACATCGTTTGGGACTTCAACAAACTACGCATGGAGTTCTCCATGTCCGGTCAAAAAATCTCGCTCTGTGGTGGCACTCGACCCCCGACCGACATCATCACTCGGCGGCAGCTTGAAATGTTGGTCCAACAACCTGTCGAACTCTCCATGCTCGGGCTTTGCTTCATACAACCCACAATTTCCACCCTCCCACCCAAGGCCGACCACTACCCGTCGGAACTTCAAGCCCCCTTGCTGAATTTCATGACATCTTTGAAAAACCACTCCATGTACCACTACACCCTACTACACTCCATGTTTCTATATGACCCTGTCACTATCCAACCCTCCAAAAAAATGAAATTGAATGCCTAATCGACGACATGCTCCATGATGGTATCATCCGCCACAGTGTTAGCACATACTCCTCTCCCATTGTTTTGGTCAAAAAAAAAGATGACATCCCTCTCGTCAAAGAGCTACTTGATGAGCTTCATGGTGACTAGTTCTTCTCCATACTAGACCTTCGCTCGGGTAATCACCAAGTCCGAATGGCCCCCACTGACATCCATAAAATGGCATTTCGCTCTCATCACGCCCATTACGAATTTTTGGCCATGTCATTCGGCCTCACAAACGCCCCCTCCACCTTCCAGAGCCTCATGAACCACATTTTTGGTATGCATCTGTGCAAATTTGCTCGTCTTTTTTGATGATATCATGATCTACAACTCTACTTGGGATGGCCACATTCGCCATCTTCGCACCACATTTCAGCTTCTCTGTCACCGCCAACTCTTTGAAATCCGCAAAGTGTTCCTTTGGAACCACCACCATCGAATATCTGGGGCACATCATTTATCTCCACGAAGTGCCAATCGATCAAGGCAAAATTTAGGACATTCGTGCATGGTCGCGCCCTCATTCAGTAAAAACTCTCAGTGGGTGTCTCGGCCTCACGGGCTACTATCACCGCTTTGTTCAAGGGCACGTATCTCTCGCCAAACCGCTCAATGAGCTCCTCAAGCTTGATGCCTTCCGGTGGTCGGCCCGGGCCGAGGCTGCCTTCCTTTCTCTCAAAGAAGTATTAAGCAACTCCCCGTCTTTGCCCTTCTAGACTTCAACAAGGACTTCACTATTGAGATTGATGCTCCAATGTGGGTGTGGGCGCGGTTCTTACCCAGTACGGCCACCCGATTGTATACTTAGCAAAGCATTGAGTCCCTGCAACCTCGCGTTGTCGGCATACAAAAAAGAAATGCTCACCAAAGTCTGGGAGGTTGCCAAGTGGCGTGCCTACCTCATCGGCCGACATTTCCTCATTCGGACGGATCACCGGAGCTTAAAACACCTCTTGGAGCGGCGTGTGTCCACCCCGGCACAACAGTGTTACCTCGCTAAACACATGGGCTTTGACTACAGTCACTACACCATTGTGTATAAGCAAGGCAAAGAGACAACATCGCGGCGACGCCCTCTCGTCTACCCGCACCCCCCCCCCCCCCCACGGACTCGAGCTTCCTGGACAGCCGACCCAACCATCCAGCAACTCCTCCAAGAACTCGTTGCCGACCCGAACAACAACCCTCACTACTTGTGGCAACAAAACCACCTGCGCCGCAAGGGAAAGTTTGTCGTCGGCGCTAATTCTAACGTCCGCAACACCGTCATTAAACTATATCACGACAAACCCACGGAAGGCCACTCCGGTATTTGACCGACAGTCCACCGCATCCGTCGGCTCTTTTATTGGAAAAGGTTGAAAAATGTTGTCCATGATTACATTTAGTGTTGTTCCGACTGCCAACAACGCAAACACCTTTGCTCGCCACCGGTCGGTCTCCTCCAACCATTGTCGATTTCTGACCGCGTGTGGCATGGCATTTCAATGGACTTTATTGAAGGCCTCCCTCTCTCCCATGGAAAGGACGTTATACTCGTCGTGGTCAATCGCCTGAGTAAATATGCTCATTTCATTGATCTTCTCCATCCCTACACGGACATATCTGTCTCACAAGCTTTCATGGATTCAGTTTTACACCTCCATGACATACCCGCCTCCATCGTCAGCGACCGCGACCCTACCTTCTTAAGTTCGTACAGGCAAGAATTCATCAAATTACACGACGTTGAACTCCACATGTCAATGACATACCACCCGCAAATCGATGGCCAAACCGAGGTGGTCAACCACTGTCTTAAAGGCTACCTCTGTTGCATGACATTCGACAACCCGAACCATTGAACAAAGTGGCTTCCCCTCGCCGAATGGTGGTACAATGCTACCTTTCACAACGCCATCAATACCACTCCTTACGAAGTTGTCTACGGACAACGCCCCCCACATCATATACC
This sequence comes from Platanthera guangdongensis, assembly GCA_039583875.1. Classification (NCBI taxonomy): domain Eukaryota; kingdom Viridiplantae; phylum Streptophyta; class Magnoliopsida; order Asparagales; family Orchidaceae; genus Platanthera; species Platanthera guangdongensis. Next base: position 7,522,281 of record CM077151.1, on the reverse strand, counting down.
TTACTTAAAGCATTCTGCTATCGTTGATACAGTGGGTCGCTCTTTCCAAGCCCGTGAGCACATGCTTACTCAAATCAAGAAACACCTTCAACAAGCCCAGAACAGGATAAAGCAACAAGCGGATCGCCATCGTTCGGAAAGTGAGTACCGCACCGACACTTGGGTTTACATCCGCCTCCAACCTTATCGTCAAATGAGCCTTTGTCCTCATGCAAACCAGAAATTGGTCCCTCATTACTCCGGACCCTTCCACATCTTTCAACACGTTGGCCCATGATAGCCTACAAGCTTCTTCTTTCGACTAATTGCCTCCCGCATGATACCTTTCATGTGTCACAACTCAAAGACCACATCGGTGAAGCACCCACTTCGTCCACCGTCCCGCCCACAGTAACAACGGACAGGTATACATCAATCAAGCCCAATCTTGTTCTTGACCACCTCCTCGTCCGCCATCCCAACAAGCCTGCCTCCCAACTACTTATCCAATGGCGCAACTCCTCACCGGATGATGCAACGTGGGAATTTCTCTACGACCTCCGGCGCCGCTTCCCCAACTTCACTCCTTGAGGACAAGGAGGTTTTTGACCAACAGGCATTGATACAGATTCAATGGATCTGTTGATTGCTCTTTCCCGACTGCTGCACTCTCCCAAGATGCCCTTCCTCCTTCCAATGAAGGACTATCAGTTACCAATGTCTTTATGGCTTATCTTTCCTAAATTGCATTAAGTATTATATTAACTATTGTCTTAATAGATTGTTGTATGAGACCTCTATATAAGTCTCTCGTTTCTTTGTATATGATTGGGAACTATCAATAATAATGTTACCGGAAGGAGAAAATGCTTGCACTAATTGGAAATAAATATATAATCACGAGCAAGGTTGTCAGGATCGCGATCCGGATCATAGGATCTCGATCCTGACAACCTTGATCACGAGGTATACTCGTGCCCAACTTCTGGAGACTGGTTCCTCCAAGAAACATTTCTCCAAAAATGGAGACTCAAACCCTAATGATCAAAAGATGAAAACAACTCTCTCATACCACCTCCTTATATAGGGAGGGGGGCTCACATATCACTAACCATAAAGCAACAAAAAAACAATACAAATATAATAAGATGTGCGCATGTGCATAACAATACACCCCGCCAGAAAATCGGCATTGCTCTCAAGGTCAGAGATGCCCGAAACGCCATCCGGCGGTACATCCGCGATCATAAGAGCATCAAAAGTTAGTCATGCTGATTTCGTTCATGTCCTTTCCGATGAGAAGGCGGAACTCCACCGGACAATCATGAGTATGCGAGTAGGGTTGTTTGCAACGGAAGCACAGACCCATGCTCCGTAAGTCATTGTACTCTTGGTTGGGCAGGCGGTGAGTGGGAACATGACAGTTGTTGTGTGGGTCCATAATGGGTGGGCGAGGTAGAGGAGGTGGCGGCGGTGGTTGTTTACGCAGGGGAGGAAAATATGGTTGGTAGGGAGGCTTGACAGGAGGCAATAAGGAAGGAGGGTCCCCGGACAGCGCGAGGAATTCGGCCTCCACGAGTGGGGAGAGGTCCATGGTGTGGTTAACAGTTAATGGTTGACGGGCACGGAGGCGGGCACGGATATGGGGTTGTGGGCCGTGCATGAAGTAGGCCAAGTAATGGTCGGGTGGAAGACCCGGAACATGGGTGACCAGCTCGATAAATGAATCAACGTACGAATCAATGTAGCCGGTGTGACGGAATCCGCAAAGGCATTTGATCATGGAGTCGAAGTAGCATTGATCATACGGCTGAATGAGGACTTCTGTGAGAGCTGTCCAGGTGAGGTCGGGGGAGGACTGGCAGAGCCAGCGGACCCAATGAAGGGCGGACCCTTCCATGCCGATAATTGTTGTGGAGACATGATGCGTCGAAGGAGTCTGGTAAATGCCAAAAAACTGTTCGGCGTGGGCAATCCACCTAAGGGGGTCAGTCCCGTTGAAGGTGGGGATGTCGAGGCGTGGGAGATGTGGAGGAAAATCCGACAATGCGGGATCTGCGGGGGCCAATGTGCTAGGGGATCCCAAGGCAGAGGCAGCAGTAGGACCAGAGTTCTGGACGGGTTGCAAGTTATGAAGCATGGTCATTATCGACGTGAACTGCTCAACTTGGGCCTCGAGGCGAGAGTTGATGGTGGTGAGGGCGTGTTTGAGGGCTTCCGCGTGGGATTCAATTCGTCCCTTTGGCATATGAATCGGTCGACGCTGCTGAGAAGGGATCGGGTTGCGGCTGACGGAGCTGAGGGCTGCGGGATGGGATCGTTGAGAAGGGAGCAGGCTGACGAGAAGGGATCGGCGATGCCGAGGGTTGCGGGGCGGCGCTGCTGAGAAGGGATCGGGTTGCGGTTGATGGAACGAAGCTGGTTGCAGGATCGAACAGATTAGGGCCTGGAGAAGTCAGCGTCGGCTGAGGAACGACGGATCGGGGTGGATCGGGGCCTGGAGCAGGCTGAGGAACAACGGAGCAGGCGGATCGGGGCCTGGAGCAGGCGGAGCAGGCGGATCGGGGCCGGAACCAGCGGAGCAGTCACCGAAAACAGTGATTTGGCCAGTGCTGGGACGTGCGGATCAGGCAAATGTGCGACACTATCGCCGATTCCATGGGGACAACGACGTTGCAAATCCACGTGGACACTGTCGCAGATCGATTGTTGATGGAGGGGCGCGATGCACGTCCGCGCGGATGTGGACGCGAAGAATGAAACGGAAGAATCTGGCGGCAGCGATGCAGGCGGGATGGCAAGGTCGCACCAATGTTACGGGAAGAAGAAAATGCTTGCACTAATTGAAAATAAAGATACAATCACGAAGTATACTCATACCCAACTTCTAGAGGCCGGTTCCTCCAAGAAGCCCTTCTCCAAAGATGGAGACCCAAACACTAATGATCAAAAGACGAAAACAACTCTTCCATACCACCTCCTTATATAGGGAGGGGGGCTCACATATCACTAACCATAAAGAAACAAAAAATACAATACAAGATATAATAAGATACGCGCACATGCGAAACAAATAATCACTCTATTTTCTACTTCTATATCATGTGTTATCCTACCCCCAACATACCACCCCCGGTCCTCTTCCAATCAGAAGGGACCTTTCCGCCCTGGTCCGAGCGTCGTTTCTCTACTCTACCTCCAGCGGATATCTGATCCCTATCAAATTCACAATTACATCCTGATGCGAGGACAGGAGTCCACCTGCCCGCCACCTTGGCATCAGCACCAAGGGGCCCACCTGGCGTCAGCACCAGACAGCTTTATCAGGCCCGCGGGCCATACACCCCAACCCATCTCCGGTCCCACCACAGAAAATCCGAAAGGTTTGTTGAGGTCAGGGCTAAATCCCCCGACCTCCTTGATAAAGAGCTCTTCGGCGAGCTTCTATCACCAACTGATCCGCGAATCAGTTGGTGATAGAAGCTCGTCGAAGAGCTCTTTATCAAGGAGGTCGGGGGATCTAGCCCTGGCCTCAACAACCTTTCGGATTTCTTGTGGGGGGACCGGAGATGGATTGGGGTGTATGGCCCGCGGGCCTGATAAAGCTGCCTGGTGCTGACTCCAGGTGGGCCCCTTGGTGCTGATGCCAAGGTGGCGGGGCAGGTGGACTCCTGTCCCCGCATCACATCCCCTCCAGGTCTTTCAGCAGCCCTTTCCACACCCTGAATCTATCCAGCCCCCTCCCAATTCAAGCCCACAACAGCCCAAGAAAGTCCAGTCCAACCACATTTCCCTGCAGCCAGCTCCTGGAACTGCACTTCCAGTCGGTTCCTTGTCCTCTCTCAGCCCCCATTCTTAGGGTTCATTTGGTTTAACGCTTTCGCCGGGCGTTTCCCGCAAACGCCGTCCAGACAGCGGGTTACCAAATGGCCTCGACGGGCGTTTGTCGCGTCTCCTCCCGCAGCAAGGAGGAAAAGCCGCCGTCTTCCTCCGTTTCGATCCTCGCCTCTCCCCCTCCATTTCGATTCCCGCTTTTCCACCCGCCGTCTCTGCACGCCACCGCCGCGCCAAATAAACCCTCAGTTATCATCCAGTCCTTGCTGGAACTACAAACAGCCGGCCTGCACCTAAAATTCCCCACTCCTCCCTGCTGCCAGACACTATCCAGAACCCATTCTGAGTTTCCAACAGTGCAGACAGACTCCTCCATCCCCCGGCACTTCCAGCCAGCCTTTGGCCACCTCCAAACAGCCTTCTCGACCCCTCCCAGCAGCTGTACTTATTCATCCAGCCCTGCAGCAGCACTATTCAACAAACTGAGTTTACTCCCGGGAGTCCAAATGCAGTCCCATTCTTCCATCCCGGCCACCAGAGACTTGTTGGAGATCCACCAAGCCCTCTGTTTCCTAGTTGTGTAAGTTTTTAGATTGTGGTCACCTATTTTATATTGAAATTAGTGTTTTCACACTAATCTAGTGATATTTGTTTGTAACCATTGTCTCCAAATTTTTGTGGTTTTTTATTTCCTTATTCAATTGTGTAATTTAATTACGTGTCCTCTAGCATCTATACAACTTCTTTGTTTTCCTTTATTAAAATTTAACTACTGTTGTCTATCTTAAAATTCTGATCTGTAAAGGCGATTGATATCCGCACTACAATATTGGATATCCGCAAACAATTGATATCCGCACTACAATGTTTCAAAGAATTATATCCGCAAACAAATTTGTTATCCGCAAACAAAAAAATGAAAAAAAATTAACAACTTAAAGAGCATTATGACTTATAATTTTTAAACAGTCCAAAATATTAAATCAAAGTAACTAAAATATGTAGTTTTTAGGATGGCTCCAAATCAAAAGTTAAATATGAACTAGATTCAAAATTCATCTCTTTAGAACCCTTTAAAGTTCCACGCATTCCTCGTAATCAGTATCACGCACAAGGTTTTAGAATCGATCTATGATCAATTTCATGCAGTCTCTTATGGATGTTGATTTCTTTTACTATGATTAAGAAACTGTGCTGCTGAGTTAGACTTGTTGCATGACATTTTATGATGTTGAAACAAAAAAACTGTTTGTAAAACAAAATGGTGAATTTAGCAAATTACGTCTGTTCATAAAACAGATTTTCTAGTTTCAAGAAACCGAATGGGCAACCATACAAACTATAAAAACATGTACAACAATCGAAATAGTTGTGCGAAACAATGGATATTGTTTACAGGAAACACGGATTACAATGTTTCTTCGGGAGTGACATTGCTGAATGAATAAGCTTCCCCAAGAGTTGTCTCTTTCCAATTGCAATTTTACTTAAAGGTTGGGTTATTTATGATCCATCAAAAATAAATATTCTTAAAAAGTATGGGCCTAAATAGTAGCATGGCCCTAAATAGTAGTTTGTAGTTTGCAGTAAAACTGTCATCACTGATCTAGTTTCTGCAACATTGCTGAAACGAAATGGAATCACCATCCATTTTCAAAAAAGAAGAGAATCGCCCATAGAAATCCAGTAGATAATATGCGAACTTGGAAGATTGGGAATAAAACCTAAAATAAAACTCGGCGTCTTCTTCAAACAAGAAAGGTTGTATTCTGGCAATGGCGCACAATGACGGGATAGCACTAAATGGCGACGACGAACAGAAACACTATAAACCAGCGAGTACGGCGGTCCGTCGGGAGCGAGCGGAGGTAAGCGTCGGGAGGGAGCGTAGGACGAAATAGCACAGACAGCTGGTTTGCGAACAAGGAAGGGTGAAGAAACAAGAGTGTGGATAGGTATTTTGAAAGCCTCCAAAAAAACCCCTAAAAATGAGTGTGGATAGCCATATTTGTAGTGCGGATAACAATCGCCTTTATAAAACAAAATTATTATTGCAAGTTTAAAGTTCATCGACCTCATACTGTTGTATTTAAGGTTCATCCATTACCTTCCCCTGATAGGACAGTCATATGTCAAATTTCAGTATTATTGAAACATTTAATGATTATAATAAAACTAGGAGTTTTGCAAAGAGCACGAATAAAACAAAAGCTATATTTTTATGATTTATATAATAAGCTTGGTGAGAAGGAAAGAGGAAAGAGAAGAGAGAGATATAAAATAACAATGAAATGTGTTGTAAATTTTGAACACGTAGATGAATTAGAAGTAAAGATAATAGGATGTTAATAAAAATAAGAACAAGTTAAATTAAAAGTATTATTTTGAGAAACTACAAATGAGTGAAGAAATTTCTCAGATCCTAATGAATAAAAAAATAATAAATACTGCTGATTGATCCCAAAAGCTGAATTAGCTTGGGGAAAAAGCATAAAGACATGACTTTATTTAGATGAGCTCTTATCGAGAATTAAAGAGTTGCGAATGATGTTGTAATGATTTGACAAACAAATCTTTTTAACGGAATTTTAAAAGCAAGGGTTCATGTGATAGCTATTTTACAACTTTGTCATACAAAAATGTTGCCGTGCTTCTACTTTTTTGTCACGAGAGCAATCACATGCTTGAACTTGTGAAACTCTAAAATGGAGAGAAAATACTCATTAACCTCAAGGTTCTAGTATTTATATTAATTAATAGAGCTAATTACGAAAGAACGGAATGAAATAGAACAAAATGAAAAGCATACAACTTGAAATATCTTAATATTCTAGCACTTCCCCTCAACAAGCCCAACTTGCTACAAAGAATTTCACTCTAGATAATAGAACCCTAGAGATATCGGTCGTCTAAGTTATTAAAGGAGCAAGGCACATCGAGGCGCAAAGGGATCTTGGAGCCAAGGCATAAGACGCAAGCGCCCCTGAGGCACGTGAGGTGCAAAATTCGAAAATAAGAAAAAAATACAGCTTATTAAATACAAAAAAAACACAAAATAAATCTACCACCATACCAACATATTTGAATTGCATATATCACAACTTCAAAAACTACTTTTAGATTGTGTTTTACAAATATTTACTGATGTAGGTGCAAGTGTTGCAGCTTGCTGCAATCAAATATATGGAGTTCACTTGGTAATATAAAATTGAAGAACTAGACATGACTACAAATTTTTTTAGTGATAAAAGATTGATTGGTGAACGCACTATGTTATGTACTTGTACCCATATTAGGGCATATTTGTAATTAATTCATGCTTAGATATTTGCATTGTATATGAAGACTATAATTAAGCTTAATGAATTATCAACAATAACAACATTCAAGCCTTTATCCCACTATAGTGGGGTCAGCTATATGGATCCTTGTCTCCATTGTGCCTTATCTTTTCCCATAATCTCACTAATGACTAAGTATATGTTACGCCCCCAGATGGAGCCTGGCTATTTGGGCGTCAATACGCTCGCAGGCGGAAAGAGAAGACAGGCGGCAACGGGACTGAACCAACCGGTTCAGCCCCCTCTCTCTGATATCGGCGAGTTGGGGATGAACCACCCGGTTCAGCCACAAATGTGGGGGGCCCGCCGACCCCCACTTGGCCCCGGGTATAAGTATCCCCGAGGCGGCTCTTCATGGTTGATCATGCAAGTACAAGGTATTCTTCTCCTCCCTCATTCAAACCCTAGTTTCTATCACTCTTCTCTCTAGATCTCTCTCTCCCTCTCTTGTTCTCTTAACATTTTGATGCAACCTGAAGTGCATTGTTGTTTCATTTTCTCGTATTTTTTTAACTATTTTGTAGCGCATGTCGCCGCGCAAGTATGTTTTTTATTTCCCGTGTAATTGTCAGTGTTGTGCCACATTTGCGCAGTCATTCGTGTGACTTATTGGTGTGACCGGCCAATAAGATCTTAAATGAATTGGTACGTCAAATTAGGACTAGGATTAATTTGGGCAAGCAAGTAACGAAATTATTATATATTTATTAAAACTGAAATTAAAGCCTTAATGTCATGACCCTTGCAATCCCTCTCTTATTACTAAAACCTCCTAAAAATCATTTAAAACACTATTCAATTGAGAGAAGGCATAACCCCCCTTTCCCCCTTATCATAACAAGGAGCTTCAATGCTCTAATTAATGGTTAATTGTTGTAACCCCCTAGAATCCTATTTAGGGTTGCCTGCTGCCTATCCAGAAAAGGAGACGGGTTAGAATCGGGAAACGGAGAAGTTACTCATGTTTCCCAGTAATACCCGCAACCGCTCCTTCGAATCCACCCAGCACTCGGCATCGGTCCACTGCTCCGCCACCCGCCCCCGAAGGACCTTTCCCCCTGCTCGCTGCCGCCGCCAGAAGGTCCCTTCAGCCCCGTCGACCTCTCCACCACTTGCAGAACTCGCCGACGAGTCCAGACACGCTTTCGTTTGTTTTCTTCGGCACCGGCCGCCGCAGGAAACTCTCCCCCGCTCTGCAACCGCCGCATACACTCCTCCTTTGTGGATTCAGGCCGCCGAACTACCCTGGCCGCCAGTGCTAGGCCCTCCCCCTTGCCGATCAGCCTCTTGCCTCAACTATTCGAGGCGGGATTTCCTTGTCAGAATTTTCTCCACTGTCCAACAGGCAGCAAGAACCCCCTTGTTGCGCAGGAATTGGGTAATCTCTACTCTCATATCACTTTTCAATCACTGTTAGTTTAATTTCATGAATGCGTGAAAGATTATTAAATTTCAGAGCTTGCTTGCCTCTAATTCAACCCTACTTCTGTTTGTCGTAAATTTGTTAAGCCGATTGTCTCTCTCTCTCTCTGTGAGATGCTTGTGGATGATTTGGAATTATTGTTGAATACGGAGAAAAGTTAGTCATTTTATGCGGGTTCGTAAAACCGAGACTTATTTTCACTTGTCTTAGCCCCGGCGACATGAGTACACCGCAGGATTTTAGAAGGAACGCGAAATAATCATTTTAAATCAATTATAGTTTTTAGGATGCATCTGTTTGGTATCAGAGGGCGGTTCGATTCACTCTTATTGTGAATCGAACGATCCTGTTTAAAAAAAACACAAATTGTTTTTGAAAAAAAGGAACTTCTTTCTTTACTTGAAAAAAAATATCTGTCAAAATTTTTTTATAGTGAGACCATTTCAAAAAAAAAAAATTTAGTCCACTTTTTTTTATTTACAAAAAAAATGGAGGGTAGAGCGGACAAACTCGAATTGAGCGTCAATGACTTAAATCAGCGTATGGGCAACCTCATGCAAATGATGGAAACACTCACCCTCCAAGTGGGAGATGTTACCCAAGTCGTTCGTTAATGGGTTACGAACCTCCATCAATAACTTAGAAGTCGCTCGACATATAGGACTAAATCAGCCCCCTCACCAAAACCTACGCAAGAGGAACAAAATCCTAGACCCGCAGATCCTGCACAACCTGACCTTGGACTCCGTCGCCAACCCCGTTGGGACGATGGAGTTAAGCTTGATGTAGGTGATTTTGAGGGGCACGTAGAGCCCGAGAAATGCCTCGATTGGTGTGAGCATGTGGAAAGGTTCATGGCATGGAAACAAGTGCCTATGAATTGTCAAGCTGAATATGCTGTCCTTAGGCTAAAAGGACCAGCTCTAGTATGGTGGGTTCAACTTGAGCATACCCGGTACACTTTGGGTCTCGCTCCTATTACCACGTGGGTCGAGTTTAAGTTACAACTGCGGAAGCGATATGTCTCCTCAGACTATTTGCAGACTCTTTATCGAAGGTTCCACAACCTTCGATAGGACAAGCTTTCTGTGGATAAGTACAACCACAAGTTTTTAGTGTTGCAGTCTAGATTAGACTTGCACGAGGAGGACGATATGACAGTGTCTCGTTATCGGAACGGGCTCCGCTATGCTATTAGGGATGAGCTACAGTTGCACGACTTTAGAGATTTGGGTGAAGTGTTTAGTCGAGCACGTAGAGTGGAAGCATAAGTCTACTGATAGGCCTTCCTCGGGCACCACCACCAATGCACCCACCTTTAAGAATACTGATCCTCTTCCTCCTGTCATTACTGGGACCCCAGCTCCTCCCACTGGCCTCACCCGAGGTAAGGAGCTCATGGGACTCAATCACAACACTGGAGTATTCCGATGCTTCAAGTGTATGGAGCCTGGGCACAAATCTTCTGAGTGTCTGCGATGTCACTTTGTCGATATTACTGACTCCTCCGATGGGCGTGAGCCAGAATACAGAGTCTTCCTTAATGACTCCAAACCTGAGCCAGAGCCCGAGTCTAATAACGTTATTGAGGTCAAGGGAGAACAAGCTGAACACCTAGTTTGTGTCATTCGATATAGCTTGATTTCCCCTAGTGAATCCACAGAGCGTGATTTTCAGAGACACGAGATATTTCGCACTACTGCGCGCATTCAGGGACATTTTTGTTCCATCATCATTGACAGCGGTAGCATGGAAAATTTCATTTCTGAACGTATGGTTGAGAAGCTAGGACTCGAGACGCACCCTTTGGAGCGACCCTATTACTTATCTGGGGTTCAGAGTCACATGACTATGTCCGTTACTCACTGTTGTCTCGTAGAGTTCTCTGTCGGGGATGTGTATCAGGATTTTGTTCTTTGTGATGTCGCCCCCATCGATGTCTGCCATATTTTGTTAGGTAGAGCATGGCAGTACGATAGGCGCGTCGTACATGATGGTGTAAGGAACTCGCATTCATTCGATCACTGTGGGCGCAAGATTGTTCTTCTTCCCCAGAAGAATATCTTGTTCCTAAGGCTCATGGGAGGACCTCGTCACCATCGCCCTCATCTTCCTTAGTTACCACTACATCATTATTATTTAGTGCCGCACTTCTACCTGGACCCCTACTCCAGGATGACGCACTTGGCTCTGGTGAGTCATCCTGTTAGCTGATCTGTCAGAATCACCACCCATTGATTTTATATTTGTGCTATTCCGTAAGAGTAAGTGAGCATTTAGGGCTTCCTCAAATGAGCTTTGAATTTCTTCGGGGTAGCCTTTGTAGAGATTGAAAATTTTAAAAAAATCTTTACTCCTAATAGGGACACACGATTTAAGAGATTTCTGTGGTTGATTTTGAATGAACAAATTGTGCTCGGTTTAAAAATTTGCAATGATAGTCAGTTGTCTATGGGTGACGATATGTCGATAGTTGATCTTGGTTTTGTGGACTTTCGTAAGTTCTAGCACTAGTGCATATGATGCAATATGTTCTAATAAATCCACAAGTTGATCATGCCTCTTTTTGGCCTTGTCACTTCTTCTATTTTATTGGCGCAATTTCGTTCTCACTTTATCGTACTCATCTTCTTCCAGTTCTGATTTTATTTAAGCAATTGCATGTTATACATGAATTTTTGACTGACAGTTTTCGAGAAGCCTTGGAAAACTATTACTCCGCGGTTGTTTTCATTGTCTGGAGTTATATTTTTCCAAAGGAGATGAGTTTTCTGATCCTTTCGGGAAAGAGGGTTTGCCAAAAGTTCTTGCATTGCGATGATGGGTCCGTTCTGTGTTTGACTACCTGCCATGGAGGGGCAGAGACAATGATTGATTCGGTTCGTTGTTTGATGTTTTCAATAGTGGGTTCCATCACAATCTCGTCGGGGTCGAGATCTTTCAACCCCGGGAGAATTGATGCAATCTGAAGTGCATCGTTGTTTCATTTTCTCGTATCTTTTAGATATTTTGTAGCGCATGTCGCCGCGCAAGTATGTTTTTTATTTCTCATGTAATTGTAAGTGTTGTGCCACATTTGCGCAGTCGTTCATGCGACTTATTGGTGTGACCGGCCAATAAGATCTTAAATGAATTAATCCGTCAAATTAGGACGAGGGTTAATTTGGGCAAGCAAGTAATGAAATTATTAAATATTTATTAAAACTGAAATTAAAGCCTTAATGTCATGACTCTTGAAATCCCTCTCTTATTGTTAAAACCTCCTAAAAATCATTTAAAACACTATTCAATTGAGAGAAGACATAACCCCCTTTTTCCCCTTATCATAACAAGGAGCTTCAATGCTCTAATTAATGGTTAATTGTTGTAACCCCCTAGAATCCTATTTAGGGTTGCATGTTGCCTATCCAGAAAAGGAGACGGGTTAGAATCGGGAAACGGAGAAGTTACTCCTGTTTCCCAGTAATACCCGCAACCGCTCCTTCGAATCCACCGAGCACTCGGCATCGGCCCACTGCTCCGCCACCAGCCCCCGACGGACCTTTCCCCCTGCTCGCTGCCGCCGCCAGAAGGTCCCTTCGGCCCCGTCGACCTCTCCTCCGCCACTTGCGGAACTCGCCGACGAGTCCAGACCCGCTTCCATTTGCTTTCTTCGACACCGGTCACCGCAGGAAAACTCTCCCCCGCTCTGCAACCGCCGCCTGCACTCCTCCTTGAGGATTCAGGCCGCCGAATTACCCTGGCCTCCGGTGCTAGGCCCTTCCCCTTGCCGATCAGCCTCTTGCTTCAACTATTCGAGGCGGGATTTCCTTGTCAATAATTTTCTCCACTGTCCAACAGGCAGCAAGAACCCCCTTGTTGTGCAGGAATTGGGTAACCTCTACTCTCATATCACTTTCCAATCACTGTTAGTTTAATTTCATGAATGCGTGAAAGATTAATAAATTTTAGAGTTTGCTTGCCTCTAATTCAACCCTACTTCTGTTTGTCGTAAATTTGTTAAGCCGATTGTCTCTCTCTCTCCGTGAGATGCTTGTGGATGATTTGGAATTATTGTTGAATACGGAGAAAAGTTAGTCATTTTATGCGGGTTCGTAAAACTGAGACTTATTTTCACTTGTCTTAGCCCGCGACGGCATGAGTACACCGCAGGATTTTAAAAGGAACACGGAATAATCATTTTAAATCAATTATAATTTTTAGGATGCATCACATTTGGTATCAGAGGCTCGCTCCTCCGTCATGGTTACCACACACACACAAGAGGAAAGCAACTGATTGGAAACCCTAGAAGAAAACAACATTGGATTGACGGACTAGATGGCCGCCATCGAGAAAAACATTAGGGCTTCGACGCAGCGATTGGAAGAATGATTTGACGCTCGGATGGATGAAAGCAAGGCGTTGCTAGCGCAAAATCTGAAGGGGAAAGCAACGGCGGGCGAAGAGACCGGTGGATCACCGCACTCCGGACCGGACACGGCGGGATCCCACCCGTCTGTCCCGACGGGAGGGGAGGCGGCGACCGCGGCAGGGCAAGGTCGCGGCCCCGCCGGTTGGCCAGCTGCAGCCGGCGACCAGTTCTGCCCGAACCCGCTAGGAGCGGGATCGTCCTAGGGTGGAACCGGTGACCCGTTCGCAGGCCGGGCCCCATGGCAGCGAGTCGGGGAAGAGCAAGGAGGGATCAGGCGAACTTCAGGGCAGACCGTGTTTCCTCCAGGGGGAACGGGAGGGCTTCTCCCTCATCCGCGAGGTTACGTACCGCAAGGAGGCTTCGGGGCCGACGCTCCGTGTGACGCCACTAAATCCAAGGTGCGTTAATATTACAACATTTATGTATTAACTAAGGTGTGTCTTAAGGTGTGTAAATGGTGTGCTTATATAAAATAGGAAGGGGAAAGAAATGAACCGGGCAATTCATTTGTGAATCACGCATGCAAAGACCCGCGTGTCGTGCTTGGGAGAAGCGGCGCCCGATAACAAATAGAAGGAAAAAACCCGCTGTTCATTCTATTATTCTCCCGATCCTACAAAACAGCACGGGCGACAGCGAGAAGCCGACGGAATCCGCACGGCGCCGATCCCTCCCGAGAGCCCGATTCACCTCCGTTTCTTTTGATTTCTCTTCCATTTGAGAGATAATCTCTTCCTCTCTAGTACTCTTGTTTCTTTTTCAAAGATATTTCACGGATTGAAAAGCGTAGAAATCCTAGGGTTTAGATTTTTTCAATATTCTTTGGTCCTTCGCATATATAAAGTCTTTACTGTATTTTAAGCCTGAATCCGTGATTCCAAGGAATTTTGGTGAAACTCTAGTTAAGGTTAAGTTGATTTTGATTTTATGGTTGAAAAGGGGGAAACCCTAAGAATCCTTAGCGTGGATATCTCTCCCATAAGAGTAAAACCTCATCCTCACAGCCTTTGGATGACAACTTGTTGAAGGAAATATTATGCTTATAATCCAAATACTTATTTAGAGGCTAAGTATTGCTACCCTTTCACTAAAACAGTAAAAGTTCACTAATTTAATCTCGGGCAGCAAAACCCCTAAGTCTTTAAAAAAATCTTTCACCTAATTAGGTCAATTGGAACTCATCAAAGGGGATTATGACATGCTTGACCTAATTAGAGACATCAATTTGATGTCCTTAACATATTTAAGGATGGTATATTGTAGGAAATGACGTCACATGGAAGAGGAAGGCGCAATGACGGTAACAGGAACGATAAGGGGAAAGAGAAAGCCATAGTGAGTTCTCACCCTTTTTATAATTGATTTTATTTCAAATTTACATGATTATTATTCATAAACATGTCTATGATTTATGTTGAAATGAATGGAATTTAAATAAATCATGTAATGAAAAAAAATGTAATGAAATGGGCTAAGTTAAGGGTCAACCCAACAATGGAGGTGAGGTGAATGTCCTCCCAATGTATAATGGAATGAAAGTAAACATGTGAATAAGAAAAGGCACGTTAAAGAATGTGTGCGAATATGAAAAGGCACGCAAACGCACTATATAAATGATAAGAAATGTTAATATTCTCTTAACACTGTCCGATAACAACAGAAAAAGTATAAGAGATAAGGATGTGGAAATAAAATTAATGCAAACCACATAAAAGATATACACGTATATGATGAAAAGAAGAAGGTAAAAATAAGAAGAAGATGCAAAAAGGAATGATATGAATGTAAGATAATGAGAGATAACGTAATCAAAAGAAGATGAAATATTAAATCCGTAAAAATATGAATAAGCCATCATAGTAATGAAGGGAACAATAAGAATTCATTTAGTCTTTTGACTAATAGAAAATGTAACTAAACAGGTCAAGGAGGAAGCCACTTCCGGCACGTCTAGCCGGCCCCCTACACGTCGCGAGAAGATGTACAAAATCTGGGTCGAAGTCGTCACCGCAGTCTTCGGAGTGTTGGATGCCCGCAAAGCTGTCTGTAGCGATCCAGATTGCTCTCATGATGAGTTTCAGTTCTGCTTTCAGTAGTTTATAGTGTCTCTGATATGTAACATAGTACTGTAGTTTTGATCTGTTGCGCATAGCCATATTTTGTGCAGTCATATGATATACTTTTCTATGTACCACAGATATAAGATACCAACTTTTTTGTATACATTGTTGGGTTATCTTTTATACGATCGATGTACTGATCATGTATGATAAATAAAATGTTTTACTTTTCTGCAGTTTTCTTTTCTACTGTTCAATTTTCTGTCAACTCTGTGAAATGAGAAAATGAATGAAAATTGTGATGCTGCCTGGAAAGGGGGCCGTTACACTCCGTGGGGCGGCCAACATCCTCCGTTAGGGGGAATGCATCAACACGGGTATCCGGGCGATTATCCCGAACCTAGGGAGCAAAGGAGATCGACAGGCTATGGGCATGAGCAGGGGTGGCACGGGCAGGCCGCTCCGTGGGCATACATCCCCCCGAAATTGACTCGCATGAATTTTCCTAAATTCAACGGGGGGCGCGTTGGAGTGGGTGCAGAAAGCAGAGCTTTTCTTATGTTATCAAGATGTGCCGGAAGGGCAATGAGTGCAGCTCGCATCGTTCCGCCTGGAAGACGATGTACAAATTCTTCCCACTAGGAGGCCGACAGCGGCTCCGGCAGGCGTAAGAAGGGAAACCTCAACGGGTGGCAAACCGACTGTGACACGGCTCTCATGGGCAGAACTACAGGCCAGAAAGGAGAAGGGCTTATGCTTCAACTGCGACGACAAGGGCACACCGGGACATAAATGCTAGAAGGCAATGGAGGGATGCAACGCTCCTCTCACGATGAGGATGGCAGGGAAAGTCAGCTAGGAAAGGGTGACAATTGTGGTGGATAGCGGGAGTACTCATAACTTCATGCATTCGGATGTGGCACAGAAGGTGGGGTACGAGATCAATCGAGCAGCTGCATTTCATGTTATGATGGCCGACGGCAGCAAACTTCAGTGCGAAGGGGTTATGAAAGGGGTGGAGTTGCGGATACAGGGGCACGCAGGACGCACGGACGTCTATCTCCTACCCATCAGAGGGTCGGACACGGTGCTTGGGGTACAGTGGTTGCAGCAGCTGCGAAGGGTGACCTTCAATCGGGACCAGATGACGATGGAGTTCCTCCAGCAGGGACGGCAGTATTGTCTGGGTGACCGCAAATCGTCTCCGCTGAAGGAGATATAATCTCGTACCCTGGAACGACTGGGGAAGCAGGGCAGTACGATGACAATGATTATGGAGATTACGAAAGCTTCCGGGGCATCCCCGAAAGTGCCCGAGCAGATGCGGGCGCTACTGACTCGGTATGCTGACATTCCAGACACCTCGGAGCCTTCCACCTCCAAGATTCCGAAATCATCAGATCCAGCTCAAGACAGGGGCGGAGCCCACCATTATTCGACCGTATAGGTATGCCTACATCCAGAAGACTGAAATTGAGCGCAACGTTCGGGAAATGCTCACCGCGGGACTCATCCGTCCAAGTAATAGTTCATTTTTATCGCCCATCATCTTACTCAAGAAGAAGGATGGATCATGACGTTTCTGTGTGGACTACCGCGGCTTAAACAGCTCGACCATCAAGGACAAGTTTCTCATGCCGCGGATCGAAGAACCGTTGGATGAACTGCATGGCGCCTCTCTTTTTACCAAACTCGACCTCAGGTCGGGCTACCACTAGATTCGCATGCATGAGGAAGACATACAAAAGACAGCATTTCGCATGCATGATGGGCATTATGAGTTTCCCGTGATGCCTTTTGGCTAACCAACGCCTCCTTCACATTTGAAGCAGTCATGAACGAGATATTTCGACCTCTTCTCCGTCATTCCGTGATGATATTCTTTGATGATATCCTCATCTACAGTACTAGTTGGGAGGAGCACTGAACTCATGTGGGTATCCACTTGGCTACATCCGCCCCTATAGCACGTGAGTCTTCACCATCCTCCGCCAACACCAACTTTACGCCAAACAGTCTCAATGTTCTTTCGGACAGGAGGAGGTAGAGTACTTGGGTCATTTGGTTTCGGCGGATGGCTTCAAGGCGGACCCCAAAAAAATCGAGAGCATGTAATCGTGGTCGCGGCCCCAGACTGTGCGAGCACTGCGAGGCTTCCTGGGCCTTACCAGCTACGACAAGCAATTTGTGAAGGACTATGGCAAGATCGTCAGACCTCTCACTCAGCTGTTACAGAAGGACGCCTTTATTTGGCAGGACGAGGCAGAGGCGGCTTTTCAGTCCCTCAAGGGGGCCATGACATCCACGGCGGTTCTTGCTCTCCCGGATTTCACCAAGGAATTTGTGCTTGAGACCGATGCGTCGGGCGTGGGCATTGGTGCCGTATTAATGCAGGAGGGCGGACCACTAGCTTTTTACAGCAAGGCGTTGGCAACCCGCACGTTGGGAGTCTCCACGTATGAAAAAGAAATGTTGGTCATCATTCATGCGGTGGCCCTGTGGAGGCCATACCTGTTAGGGCGACATTTCAAGATCCGTACAGACCACCAGAGCCTGAAGCATCTTTTGGAACAACGAGTCTCCTATCCTCTCCAACAGAAGTGGGTAACGAAATTATTGGGCTATGATCATGAGATCCTCTACAGGCAGGGCAAAGAGAATCTGGTTGTCGACTCCTTGTCTTGCTTACCAGAGGGCACCATCGCCCAAATTTCGGGCCCCCCGCTCGACTCCCTCGACGACATACAGGAGGAGGCCATGCGTGATTCGGAGTTGTGTACCATTGTGGAAGCCCTTAGACAGGGACAGGACACTGCAACTGGCTTACAGCTTCAGAATGACAAGTTGTACTATCAGGGCCGGGTGGTCATTCCCGCCCATTCCGCTTGGAAGACAGTCATGATGCACGAGTTCCACTCTTCTCCGACTGGCAGTCACGCAGGCGTACTTCGCACTCTCCAGCGGGCACGGACAAATGTTTTTTGGAAAGGGCTACGACGCGATGTACAGCAGTTTGTGCAACAGTGCGAGATATGTCAGCGCCAGAAATATGAGACGACTTCCCCAGCCGGCCTGCTTACACCATTGGAGATCCCGCACCACATTTGGGACACAGTGTCCATGGATTTCATCGACGGCCTGCCCAAATCTCAGGGCAAGTCCGTTATTTTGGTGGGGGTGGACAAGCTGTCAAAATACGGACATTTCTTGGCACTGAGTCACTCATACACCGGCGAGTCAGTCGCCGATCTATTCGCCCAAGAAATCGTCCGACTTCATGGCATCCCGCGGGCCATCATTTCCGACCGAGACACGACGTTTATGGGGAATTTCTGGAGGGAGCTCTTTCGCTTACAGGGGACCTGCTTACGTTTCAGCACAGCCCATC
The DNA here is from genome assembly GCA_039583875.1 of Platanthera guangdongensis. NCBI lineage: Eukaryota > Viridiplantae > Streptophyta > Magnoliopsida > Asparagales > Orchidaceae > Platanthera > Platanthera guangdongensis. Next base: position 7,503,842 of record CM077151.1, on the reverse strand, counting down.
ACCCTCAGACAGATGGCCAAACAAAAGTTCTCAATCGGAGCCTCGAGACATACCTTCGTTGCTTTGTGATGGACGTGCCTCGAACTTGGACAGGTTGGTTGCATTTGGTCGAATACTGCTATAACACCTCTTACCATTCAGCCAGCAAGTTGACCTTATTCGAGGTCGTTTACGGTCGCCCTCCTCCCTCACTGAGCAGTTATGAACCGGGCAGTACAGCGTTGCCAGCCGTTGATCGGGCGCTTCGTGATCGAGACCGCACCCTAGCAACCTTGCGAGAGAATCTCCGAACAGAACAAGACCGCATGAGGACTCAAGCGGACAAACATCGCAGGGACCGGGAGTTCGAGGTTGGCGATGAAGTTTTTCTCAAGCTTCGTTCCTACAGGCAGTTGTCCGTTGCCCGACGAACGAACCAGAAGTTGGCACCTCGTTATTATGGTCCCTTCTGTATCCTTCGTCGTGTGAGTCATGTCGCTTACACCTTCGAATTGCCTGAGGGATCGCAGATCCACCCGACATTTCATGTATCCTTATCGAAGCGGAAGATTGGCAACACAGTGTAGGCTAGTCCTTTCCTACCTGAGGCAACAGTAGCAGGTGAATTACAGCTGCTTCCCGAGGAGATCCTGCTGATCAAGTGGAAGCACTGTGGCACAGAGTACCGTCCTGAGATACTTGTCAAATGGAAGCATCTAACGACAGCTCACAACACGTGGGTGGATTTGATGGAGTTCAGGGAGCTCTACCTGGACTACCACCTTGGGGACAAGCTAGTTTTTGATGGGGAAGAGAATGTTACGCCCTCAGATGGAGCCCGGCTATTTGGGCGTCAATACGCTCGCAGGCGAAAAGAGAAGACAGGCGGCAACGAGGCTGCACCAACCGGTTCAGCCCCCTCTCTTTGATATTAGCGGGTTGGGGCTGAACCACCCGTTTTAGCCCCATATGGGGGGGGAGGCGGTCGGCCCCGTCTTGGCCCCGGGTATAAGTAACCCCAGGGCGGTTCTCCATGGTTGATCATGCAAGTACAAGGTATTCTTCTCCTCCATCCTTCAAACCCTAGTTTCTACCTCTCTTCTCACAAGCTCTCTCTCTCTCTCTCCCCCTCTCTTGTTCTCTTAACAGTATATCATGTCTTTCCTTATAGTTTCATTCCAAGTCTTTTTTGGTCTACCCCTCCCTCATTTAACATGCCTAATGACTAGACTCTCACAACGCCTAACATGTGCCTCTAATGGTCTCCTTTGTAGTGTCCAAACCATCTTAGTCGAGTTTCTCACATCTTCTCTACAATTGGTGCTACTCATGTCTTATCCCTGATATATTCATTCTTAATTTTATCCAATCTCGTGTGTCCACACATGCACCTAAGCATTCTCATCTTCGCAACTCTCATTCTTTGCTCATGTACACAATTCAATGCGCAACACTCAGAACCATAGAGCATCGCTGGTCTAATTGCAGTACGGTAAAACTTGCCCTTAAGATTTAATGGTACTTTATGATCGCATAAGATCCGTGACGCGCCTCTCCACTTCAATCATCCCGCTTGGACTCTATGTGTCACATCTTTATCAATACCTCCGTCTTTTTGAACTATCGATCCAAGATATTTAAAACACTCACTACGGGAAATATCTTGATCACTCAACTTAATAACGAAGTCATCTGTCCTTCTTGTACTGGCACTATTGCTAAATTTAAGCTCCATATACTCCGTCTTTGACCTGCTCAACCTAAAACCCTTCTTTTTTAAAGCTCCATTGATTGTACCGATGATTAATCCACTGCTCGCTTGATCTCAACCATTCACTCTCATATCTTGTATTTTTAGAACAAGTACGTTCCAGATGATAAATATATAAATTAAATAAATGCAACTTTCATCACTTGATAGTAGATACATATAAAAAATCATGTAATCTAAGCCTAAGATGTTTTTTCCCACATACAAAAAAAAAAAATCATTAATCATGTTGAAGAAAAGGCCTTGAAAGGCCCAGGCACGCCTGAGAACTGGTAAGGCATGCTCCTTGGCGCGCCTGGGGCACCTGGTACACCCGACGCCTCAGGCGCGTGCCTTAATAACATTAATGGTCGTCACATCATAATTGCGCAAGATCTTGAACATGATAGTCCAGCAAATAAAGAATCTTACGGGCGCACATAATTGTTGTTGTTGCGTGAGACAGCTCGATACTCAACCACTGCATTAGATCAAGCAATGGTGGCCTACTCTTACTATATCAAAAAAATCAGTTTGCCACTCATAAAGATAGTGAATCCAATAGTAAATTTTCATATAAAGAGACATCAAACCTCAATATTAGTGTCCAAGATTATTGTAAACAAGACCAAAACATGAATCCTACTTCACAAATCAAACTGTACGAAAAGCAACATCCCACAAGAAATTGGTCGTCGTTGTCATAAACTAACTGATGGGGATCATGACTTCAAGGGCCTACATGACGATCGGAGCAATCCATTTTGTGTGAAACAATGATCTATGATTTTTAGTTATTTTTTGTAATTTTTTATTTTTATTATAATGTATTTTGAGAGCCGTGATGATCGAAAAATCACGACAGACCATTATATCTTTATAAATAGGGATAGAAGACTCATTTAGAAGGCGTTGAAAGATAAGTGAAAAGTTCTTCTTTTGATTACCAGTGTCGAAGCAAAAGCCCAAGTGCCACGCTTGGAAATTATCCCTACCATCCTCTCCACTAACCGGACGCTTGTCCTCCCCACCTCCACTAGCCAGCATCCTCCCCAACCTTCACATCCATATCTCGTAGTTGGCCACCCCTCACAGACCCATCTCCTCCAAAAAAAGAAATTCCAACACCACTCTGCCTCAATTCACTTCATTTCAGTTTTTCGGTAGCCTCTACCACCTACGACCACCACCTCTAGCAATCACCTACAGGCACCCTAGGTCGGCCATCCCTCTCCCAACTCCAAATCCACCGACCCACTACCCCACCATAAACACTTCCTAAAATTAAGGTCCACTCCTAAAATTCCTCAGAACCACACATTCACCATTTCTCCTTAATTTCCTCTTAATGCAGGACGGCCCTATGTGATGGGGAAAAAATGTATGGGTGAAACTCCTATATTCAACCATGCATAACTGACGAATTTTAGCTTACAAGAACATTTCTTAATAAAATCAATTATGAACGATAACCACAATAGTTAAAATATTCAAGAAAGGAAACAAGAGAGATAGTACAGGCGTGAAAGTGCGCAAAATCAAATATCTAATTGAACGAGTAAATGACCAAAATAATTGAAAACAATGCTTGTACGGCTACTCCCCTTACTCTGTGAGTGTGGTGTATGGATCTTTATTATCAATATTACAATATGATATTAAGACTTATGTTCTTCTAGAATCTATAAAATTGTGAAATTTCATTCAAGATTATTTCACGATTTGCAGGAACTATTCGCGACACGCTCTTTCTTTGTCCCCCTACGCGGAGGAGAGCCTAAACTCAGTTGCTTAAAGAATTATTTGTCTTGTTTAAAATGTCTGTGTGATTTAATCATGTATTGCTTTGTTTTGATTTCGTCATCGGCACTTAGATGTGTGTCGCATATAGTATTCAAGGATAATAGAAGTAGCTTCATGTACTTTCACATTAAGATTGCATTTAGTTGCACAACCACATGGCCTACTCTACATCATGTGTTGGAACCCCGCCTATGTTTAGGGTTGATTTGGGCTAGGTTCACTATTAGGATTATTAGATGACCCAACATGTATAGTGTAGGGTTATAGGTTTTTATCAGGCTCAAAGTCAGTCAACAACCTATATTGATTGGTTCTCATCTTCAGAAGACTTAGAGACAAAAGACCTCCAGAGAAAAGCAATTTTCTAAGAGACAGAAATTCGTTCGAAGATTAGCTGAACAGAGCTCGACGATCGTCGATCTCAGATCGACGAACTCAGGTTTCTTCTCTGAGTTGTGTTCGACGAAAGCCTAGCTGAGATGGACGAACTCCGATCTCACCTCAGTAGTTCAGCTCGACGAAAGACTATCTCTGTTCGACGAACTTGGAGATCAGTTTGGCAAGTTAATTTTCTGCTCAGCGATCTTGGAGCTCAGCTCGATGAAGGAGAGGTTTCAGTTCGACGAATTTGGATCTCAGGTCGACGAGAATTTGCTGAGTTCGACTAATTTCTCCCAGCTTTCAGTTCGACTATTTCTTTGTTTGATTTCAGTTCGACTAAGGCAGATGAATTTCAAATTATATTATATGTATGTAATGCTCTGATAATAAATGCACAATATTCTTATGAATATAGTCGTTCCATGACAGCATTAATTATGTTTTCACAGAGTTATTACTTGGCTTATTTTACAGGGACAGTTAAGGAAATTCATTAAAGATAATTTTCAGCCGTTCAACTCACACAATTTCGGCAGTCGGCCATGGAAAGGAATTCAAATTTTAAAGGCTGAAATTTACAAGGAATATATAAGGATTATTTTTTCAAGACAGAACAAGCAAACAGAGAAGATAGTTAGCTGTGACAGAAATAACATTTTTACAGAAAGCTGAAAAAAGAACAGCTCTCATATACAACTCAAGTTCATCAGTTTTTGCTTCAGGACTTTCAAGAGACAATCAATCAACATCTGTCTAAAAGCTTCTTGAAGATCAACAAGCAATCTGAAGGCCTACACTCTGAGCAAAGCTTCCATTCTCCTGAACTATTCTACATCTCAGTGGGAGCTTTGACAACAACACCAATCCACTAGTCTTCTCAGAACATTGAGAAAGAGAAGACAATATCAAATTTCTTTCTACTCTACTGTAAATGGGTTTCTAACTCTTTTCAAAAGTTATCTCTTTGGTTGTTAAGTCTCCTGATCAAAAGACTTAGTTTGATTTTTGGGCACCTGATCAAAAGCTCAAAGGGTTGTTAGATCTCCCTTGAAAATAGATCTTGTGGTGACAGGGCACCTAACCAAAAACCTGTGGTGGCAGGGCACCTGATCAAAAACTTGTAGTGGATTCCTAACAGGGTGGTAGAAGAGTGGATGTACCCAGGATTTTTGGGGAACTACTATAAATTTTCTTGTGTCGTCTGTTTATGCTTTATTTCTTTATTTTGTTGTGTTGTGATATATATATATTTTCTTTATACTTATATTTATATCACCTACTTTAATCCGCAACAAAAACGACTCAATAATTTTTTTTTTACTTTATTCACCCCCCCCCCCTCTAGAGTAAAGATAAGATCTATCTCATTGGTATCATAACATATCTGATATCACTTTCAATTAGTATCAGAGGGTAAGGTTGATTTGTTGTACATGCTAACACCTAAACCAAAAGATCTTTGATATATCTCATTTACTCTAGTGTCTTTTTATATCATGCCACAAAATAAGGAATACTCAAGCACCAGACCTCCAGTGTGCAATCTTAACAAATTTGCACTTTAGAAGGCAAGGAATAGACTTTATATGAATACAATTGATGAAGACATTTATAATTCTATCTTGACAGGTCCCCTACAACCAACTGCAACAACAAGCACAAGTGTAGTTCCACCACCTGAGTGGAATGATGCTCAAAAGAAAGTTAAGGCTGATGATGTCAAGGCCATAAACATTCTAGCTCAAACTATGTCTGATGACATATTCCAGAAAGTGGCTGAATGCACATCAGCAAAAACCATTTGGGATTCCCTCAACCAAATGGTAGCTGGATCTGCTAATGAAAGGAAAAAACAAGAGATCCCTTCTAATTTCACAATATGAGAATTTCAAGAATGATGAATCTGAATCAATTGCTGAAATATACAACAGACTCAGCCTCATCATCAATGAGCTGAAGACTCTTGACAATGACATTTCTTTAACAGAGATCAATTACAAGATCCTTATGTGTTTCCCTAACACATGGGACTCTAGGATCTGGCCAATCAAGGAGGCCAGAAGCCTAAATGAGATTTCTACTGAGTCATTGTTATGCAAGTTCAAGTCTTATGAGCAGTTTATCAAAACCAGGGAGATAGCTGAACAAAAGACTTCTACCTTAGGAAGGAAGGAGCAAAGCATTGCCTTCAAGACATCTGAGAAATCAGAAGCACTACCAGACAATGAAGACCTACTGAGTCTTCTGGCAAAGAGATTCTACAAAATGGCTAAAAAGGATTTCAGGAGAAGGTCAACCAGAAATGAGGATAAGTCAAGGTATGACAAGACTCCTACTAAGAAAATTGTTTGTTATGGATGCAAGAAGCCAGGGGGCCAGGACACATTCTCGCAGAATGTCCAGAGGCTCAAAAGAAGGACAAGAGAAAAGAGAAAGAATTAAGAAGCACTCCAGCAAGCCCTCCTCCAACAAATATAAGAAGAAGAATGAGAAGGGATTTGTGGCTAAGACCTGGAGTGACTCAGAAGAAGAAACTTCATCCAGTTCTAGTGAGGATGAAGAAAAGGCAAAAGCCAGAGAGATCTGCTTGATGGCAATCAATATCTCTTGCAGCAACTCAGAAGCTGCTGATTCAGAAGCAGAAAACTCAGAATCTGAATCAGAAGAGGACCAGGTAATAGCATCTTTTGATTTTACTTCTGATCATTTTAAAACTGAATTCAAACTTTTATGCAATGACTTAATTAAATCTGAGAAGGAAATCAACATTTTTAGAGAAAACAAATTGAATATGACAATCTGTTTTCTGAAAACATCAAACTGAAAGATGAATTAGACTTAGCTTCTGAACAAATTATTTCATTAAAAACTAAATTAAATGAGGCAAAACAATTCGAAGAATCCCTTAATGGGAGAAGCATCAAATTGATGGACATCACAAGCACAGTGAATGTCAGGCTTAATGTCAAGCTGGGCTTGAGAGCTTCATCTAATCAGCCTCCTATTCTTCAGAAAAATACTTTATCAACCCCCATAAAATTCATCTCTGCTAAAAAAAGGAAAACAAGTTTTACAACTTACAAACAAAGATACTGAAATCTTACCAAAGAATAAATCAAAGAAAAATAAAAATTCACAGAAAAATCATGTTCAACAAATTCGTCGAACCGAGATCGACGAAATCAGTATTATGCGTTGAACGGCGATCGACGAAATCTGAACCCAGAATTTGTGTACAATTACTCATCTGCGAGTGCTCGACGAAATCAACATGGTTCATCGAACAGAGATCGACGATCGTGGAACGCAGGAAATGAGTATTATCATTCTGTGAACCGAGATCCACGAAATCAATATTTTTTGTCGAACTCAGTTCGACGAACTCAATTAAATTCGTCGAACTCAAATATTGAAAACATAAATTTTAATCAACCTAGATCTTTTATTAATCTTTTTACTCAATGGATAATTCCACCTAAAAGATTTTACCCCTTAGGATATAAAAATCAACCAGAATTTTCTTTCATTCCAGTTATAAATTTGAGAAGAATCAAGAAAACAAGGTTACCTGGGTCAAGAACATCTAATATATTTTCATGCAGGTGATGGACTATCCTACCACAGAGTAACAGTGGTAGTTGGATAGTGGGTGTTCAAAACATATGACAGGCAGCAAGAGAAATCTAACTGATTACAAGTCAAAGCTTGGAGCAAAGGTGATTTTTGAAGACTCCAACTGTGGTAAAACAAAAGGATATGGAAATGTCAAAGTTGGAGTTGTTACCTTCAGGAAGGTGGCCTATGTGAGTGGTCTCAAGCATAACCTGATATTCATTAGTCAGTTATGTGATGAAGGTTATCAGATATCATTTAATCAATCTTGTTGTACCATTACTTCTGAAAAAACAAAATTGTTTTAGAAGTAATTAGACAAGAAAATATTTATGTAGTAAATTTTAAATCAGCTAGTACAGAAATCTGTCTATTTAATCAGATTAGTTCAACTAATGAGTTATGACATAAAAAACTAGGACGTGTAAATTTAAGAAATATTGCTAAACTATCTAGGGACAACTTTGTTAGAGAATTACCTTCTGGCCCCTACAAAAAGAAAATTCTCTGCAGAACTTGTCAATTATACAAGCAAACTAAAAATAGTTTTAAATCAATTAATAAGAGTGATTCACCTAGAATTTTGTATTTGCTACACATGAATCTTTTTGGATCCATTGATGTACACAGTTTGGGAGGGAAATCTTACACTTTAGTTATTGTACATGACTTTTCTAGATTCACTTGTGTGTTCTTTCTGAGAAACAAGTCAGATAACTTTAAAGTTCTTACAGACTTTCTTAGAAGCATAAAGATTGAGTACTCTACTCCAGTTGCATTGATCAGAAGTGATCATGATACTGAGTTTGAATCTCTTCTTATGCAAGAATTCTGTGAGATGAAAGGTATCAGGCTTTGCTTCTCTGCTTCAAAAATTTTGCAACAAAATGGGGTAGTAGAAAGAAAAAAATAAAACCCTTATTGAAGCTGCAGGGACATTACTTGCAGATGCTTATTTGCTCTTATCCTTTTGAGCAGAAGCTGTAAGCACAGCAAATTATGTTCTGAATAGAAGTTTAATACATAAATTTAAGGGTAAGACTACATATGAATTGTTTAAAGGAAAGCAACCTAAAATAAATTATTTTAGAGTATTTGGTAGTAGATGTTATATTCACAATAATAACAAGAAACATTTTAAAAAGTTTGAAGTCAAAGCTGCAGAGGGAATTTTTCTTAGATATTCTCAAGTTAGCAAGGCTTATAGGGTATTTAACAAATCAACCTTAAAAATGAAAGAGTCAGTACATATAACTTTTGATGAAGCTAAGATGTGTTACAAGGAGAAGGATTCTTCTACCAGAGATACATTGCAAGTACCCTTTCTGTGTGAGAAATTGGATGACTTAAACCTCACCCAAGATGTTACATTGCATCCCTCTTCTCAGACTAATGAAGAGAGTGAAGAAGAAATTGTTGGAACAGTTGAACGAACAATAGCTAACATAATTCCACAAGAGGAATTAATTCTCCAAGCTGTTGATCAACCAACTCCTACTAATCTTGTCACACTTAGAGATCATCTCATATCTCAAGTGATTGGAGACATATCAGTTGATGTGCAAACAAAGCATCAACTCAACCAAAATTTGATGCATATTTGCTTCATATCTCAGATTGAACCTCAATCCATAAAAGATGCAGAGCAAGATCCTCACTGGATTATTGCAATGCAAGAAGAGCTCAATCAATTTGAGAGATGCAGAGTTTAGGATTTAGTTCCAAAACCAAAAGACTACCCAGTCATTGGAACTAAATGGGTTTACAAAAACAAGTTGTATGCTCAAGGATCAATTGTAAGGAACAAAGTAAGATTTGTAGCTCAAGGTTATTCACAGGAGGAAGGAATTGATTATGACCAGACCTTTGTCCATGTTGCAAGGTTGGAGGCTATCAGAATATTTCTTGCATATGCAGCATACAAGAAATTCAAAGTCTACCAAATGGATGTCAAAAGTGTTTATCTTAATGGTGAACTCAAAGAGGAAGTCTATGTGAAGCAACCACCAGGTTTTATCTCTCCAACTCATCCATCTTTTGTTTTAAAATTGCATAAAGCTCTCTATGGTTTTAAAGCAAGCTCCAAGAGTTTGCTATGAGACTCTAACTAGCTTTCTTTTAGAACATAAGTTCACTAGGGACATTGTAGATAGGACTTTGTTTATCAGGCATCATAAAAATAAAATTTCGATAGTGCAAATATATGTAGATGACATCATTTTTGGCTCTACTGATTCCAAACTATGCAAAAAGTTTTCTGACCTGATGCATTCCAAGTTTGAAATGAGTAGCATGGGTGAACTTTCCTACTTCCTTGGTCTTCACGTGAAGCAATCCCCTGATGATATTTTCATCTCCCAATCTAAATATGCTAAGGAGCTAATTAAGAGATTTGGGATGTCTGAAGCCTCAGCTATGAAAACACTCATGACTTCCGATGTTGTGATTGATTCTGGTGAACAGGGCAAGCCGGTTGATCAGAAAACATATAGGGCTATTGTTGGATCATTATTGTATCTCACATCTAGTAGGTCAGATATAATGTTTGTTACATGTCTTTGTGTTATGTTCCAAGAGAACTTTAAAGAATCTCATCTTATTTTACTTAAAAGAATTTTGAGATATATAAAAGGTTGTCCAAATCTAGGACTCTGTTATCCAACTGAGTTAAAATTTGAATTAACTGGATTCTCAGATGCTGACTTTGCTGGATGTAGAGTTGACAGGAAAAGCACATCAGGAACATGTCAGTTTCTTGGTGATAGACTTGTGTCTTGATTTTGTAAGAAACAGACATATGTGTCAACTTCAACTGCTGAAGCTGAATATATAACAGATGACAGTTGTTCGTTTACAAATTTTGTGGATTCAAAACCAACTCCTAGATTTTGGTTTCAATCTAAATAATTCAACTATATTTTGTGATAGTACCAGTGCAATTTTCATTACACAAAATCCAGTACATCATAGTAAGACCAAGCATATATAAATTAGACATCATTTTATTAGAGATTGTGTGGACAAAAATAAAATTAACTTTGTCTTTATCTCTACTGATTTACAAAGAGCAGACATCTTCACTAAGCCTTTAGATGAGAAAAACATATGTTTTTCCTAAATCAGCTAGGCATGATAAATGGGGAAGGCATAATTTAATTTTTGTTCTGAGTTCAACGATTAGAACACAGTTCGTCGAACGGAGATCGACGATCTGTGAACTCTTCGTGAAGAGTTCGTCGAACAGAGATGGACGAATTTTTCTTTGTGAAACTGTTCGTCGAACGGAGATCGACGGTTTTGTTTCAGAAAATATTTTGACGAACGGAGATCGACGATATGTTTTCTCTTCTTCCGGCTTAGATCGACAATCTTATTTTCTATTTTGAGAATTTTGTCGAACTGAGTTCGGAGTTTGTGTTTCTTGTTGGACGGAGTTCGACTTTTCGTCTTCTGAAACTTATATCTAAGTTTTCATCGAACTCAATCTCGCGCTTTCTTGTTCCCTCGCACTTGATCTTTCTCTCGTTTTTGCAGAAAAACAATGGCGATTTCTGCGGCGGTGCTCTCCAACATGAAGTTCGATGCGGGATTTGATATAGACATAAATCCATTTGCTCACTCCGATCAAATCTTTACTGATATTCTGAAATTATTTGAGGAGCAGCAATTAAGGAAGTTTATGACGACTCGCATCAAGCTTCCAGTGACAGAAATTAAAGAATGGGTCTATACATCCTCTTCACCAGATGCAACAACCCTCATCGGCATAATATCTGGAGAACAGGTTCCCCTGACACCTGTAATTTTATCTGAAATTTTTGATCTTGTTAATGGAACTGATGAAATAGAGATAGATAGTTCTGAATATAATGATATGTTGATTAAAATGGGTCACTCTGAAGGAAACCCTAGCAACCTGTTAAAGAAAAACTTGTCGGTGGAGTACAAGTTTTTGGCTGACATAGTTGGAAAGTAATCATGGATAAACATACTGTCCACGATTACATTACAAGGCATCAGTTTCTACTGATGAGTGCCTTGGTGAACAAAAAGTCAGTGAACTGGGGCTTTATCTTATTTGATTCCATCAAAAGAAGAACATCAAGAAGGATATGTGTTATGGGAGGATTCTGGGCTTATTTATGCAAGTCAGATGCCCACAGCTGTTGGTCTCTCAGACCATCTTTATAAATACTTTCAAGAGGCTGACCTCAGGCCTCTTTGGCAAGTGGGAGAGAGTAATCTCAAAGCCCTCCAGGGTCACTTCCTCAAGAGTTTTAGAGGACACAAGGACAAGTGATGTCACTCCTCAAAACCCTGCAGAAGTTCTTGCTTCTCCTCCACCACCATCTTCTAGACTACCTTCACCTCCTCCACAACAACAAGAATCTACCATTGTTACTGAAGATACCACATCCACTGTCATCCCTCCAGCTTCTCCACATCATCCAATATTTCCTTCATCAACTCCCCTTGATGATGTTACTACACTTCAACAACCCCCTACTTCCATCCCTTCTGCCTCACCATGCAGACCACCCTCAACAATCCACATTACTGAGGAAACACCACCTCCTCCATCTCTTTTACCACACCACGTAGAGACTATCTCATCCACCTCTACAATTCCAACACAAACATCTCCACCATTTAGTCTGACATCATCTCCATCTCCATCTCCATCTTCAAACCTCCCCTCCACATCATTCCCCCATCTAGGAAGAAATCCCTACTGAAATACCACCAGTCAATCCACCATCTTCATCATTTCAACATACAGACTTACCTCAAGCATTCTCAGTCTGTTCCAACTGTGGACACCAATCCCCTTATACCTCATCTACTCTTGAACCCCTTTATCTAAATTTCTCTGACATTGTAACTGATCTTCTCGAATTCATCACTCCTTCTCTGACTAAGCTATTAGAGGAAGCTGTTGCCCCTCTTGTTTCTGTCATTGTTGATCTCTCTTCCAGAATTGTCTCTTCCTCTTCTGTCCCTTCTTCTAGGGGCATGGTTCAGGACTCTCTGAAACCAGGCAGGGGAGATGTCCAATGAAGAAGCTCCTTCAGCAGCAGCAACTCCTACAGCAACAGCAGCAACTCCGACAGCAACAGCAAGAAATAACAGAAATAATTGAAATAATTGATGATGACACTGATATGCCAGATCTTGAAGAAGATTCAGTTGATGCTGAAATAATCACTGTTGGTGATTTCATTAGCAATCTCACAGTGGACATTATTCTTTACTTCATTCATTTGATACAGTTTATAGCAGTAATATACCAGTTCTTGAAAGTGATGATACAGTTTCTGATTACTCCAAAGCTATAGTTTGCTGCACAGCTCCTATAAGTCCACAAGTCTTGGAACAACTTAGGACAGTTTTGTAGTTACAGAAGATATTATAAAGCATATAATTATTCCAGAGCCAACTCCAGAGCCAAAGGCCTTTTCACCTCCTACTTTTGGCTGGGCTGAGTCCCCCATGTCAGATCTTGATGAAATGATGTTTCAAGATATGGAAGCTGAAAGTGATGATATTCAGGTTCAAGACTTTACAGATATTGCATTTAAAGAGCCAGAAGTTCAAGTCATACAGCCACAGGCTCATTTAATATTGTCTGATGCAGTGCTTAAACAGATCAATGTTATGTATGATAATCCTGCAGATGATTCGTCTGATGATGATGAATCTGATGAGTCAGATGACTCCAGTTCCAAGAAAAGGAAGTTTAAGAAGAAAAAGGCTCCAGCAAATGCTGCACCAAAACCAAATCTCACTGCTGATACACCTTATTACATTCTGCATAACATCACTCTCACTCCAGATACTCCTAACTGGATGAGATATTTTAAAAATAAAATGAAAGATAGGAAGAAGAGCAGCAGATACTCTCCTCCTCCACAGCATAGGAGAGGTCTTCCTCCTCCTGCAGCTGGATTAGCTAGCAGCATTGCTCAAGGACAAAGGCCTACATCATCTTCTCATTCTTCCAGACCATCTTACAGCAGCAGCAAACAACAGCACAGTTCTAAAAGTAGTCAACAACAATACAAGAAACATAGCAGTCAACAACAAAAATCAGAAGATAATCAGAAGGAAGTTTCCAGTCCAGAGAGGCCACTCTCTCCAACATATGATCCTTAAATGGATCCAAATTCTAGAATGGCCAGATTTAATGAGTTGATAGCTCTTTCACAGATCAGAAAAACCAAAGGAAGAAGGCATAGATACTTCTCAATATTCAACTGTCTTTGTACAGAAATAAAGAACTGGACAAATATCAGGTACAAAAACTTTTTAATGTTAATTCTTATATGTTTTTACATCATGAAGCAGTTGTGTCAAGAGCTGCTTCTGTGAAAGTTCTTGGAGCAGAAGACATGAAAATGACTGTAAGAGAAGCAGTTGATCCCAAAAGAGAAATAATCTTTACTAAACCTTCTGCTGAAACTTCACAGGATGCTACAAAGAAAGTTTGACAGATTTTTCAATTCTTTTGAACTTAATTATTATTTGTTGTAAACATTTCACAAGGCACCTTGTTTACATATCTGCTGAAACATTATAATTCTGTCAGATATTATTTTATGTTTTGTGATTTTTCTTTTATATTGTTCATAGTGACCTCACCCGAATATGGGGAGATTATTGTAACCCCACCTATGTTTAAGGTTGATTTGGGCTAGGTTCACTATTAGGATTATTAGATGACTCAACATGTATAGTCTAGGGTCATAGGTTTTTATCAGGGTCAAGGTCAGTCAACAACCTAGATTGATTGGTTCTCACCTTCAGAAGACTTAGAGACAGAAGACCTCCAAAGAAAAGCAGTTTTTTAAGAGACAGAAAGTCGTTTGAAGATCAGCTGAACAATGCTCGACGATCGTCGATCTCAGATCGACGAACTCAGGTTTCTTCTCTGAGTTGTGTTCGACGAAAGCTTAGCTGAGATCGACGAACTTCGATCTCACATCAGTAGTTCAGCTCGACAAAAAACTATCTCTGTTCGACGAATTTGGAGCTCGGTTTGGCAAGTTAATTTTCTGCTCAACGATCTTAGAGCTCAGCTCGACGAAGGAGAGGTTTCAGTTCGACGAATTTGGATCTCAGGTCGACGAGAATTTGCTGAGTTCGACTAATTTCTCCCAGGTTTCAGTTCGACTATTTCTTTGTTTGATTTTAGTTCGACTAAGGCAGATGAATTTCAAATTATATTATATGTCTGTAATGCTCTGATAATTAATGCACAATATTCTTATGAATATAGTCGTTCCATGACAGCATTAATTATGGTTTTCACAGAGTTATTACTTGGTTTTTTTTACTGGGACAGTTAGGAAAATTCATTAAAGACAAATTCCAGTCGTTCAACTCCCAGAATTTCGGCAGTCAGTCATGGAAAGGAATTCAAATTTCAAAGGCTGAAATCTACAAAGAATATATAAGGATTATTTTTTCAAGACAGAACAACCAAACAGTGAAGATAGTTAGCTGTGACAGAAAGAACATTTTTACAGAAAGCTGAAAAAAGAACAGCTCTCATATACAACTCAAATTCTTCATCAGTTTTTGCTTCAGGGCTTTCAAGAGACAATCAATCAACATTTGTCTAAAAGCTTCTTGAAGATCAACGAGCAATCTGAAGGCCTACACCCTGAGCAAAGCTTCCATTCTCCTGAACTATTCTACATCTCAGGGGGAGCTTTGACAACAACAGCAATCCACTAGTCTTCCCAGAACATTGAGAAAGAGAAGACAATATCAAATTTCTTTTTACTCTACTGTAAAAGGGTTTTTAACTCCCTTCAAAAGTTATCCATTTGGTTGTTAAGTTTTCTGATCAAAAGACTTAGTTTAGTTTTTGGACACCTGATCAAAAGCTCAAAGGGTTGCTAGATCTCCCTTGAAAATAGATCTTGTGGTGACAGGGCACCTGAGCAAAATCCTGTGGTGGCAGGGCACCTGATCGAAAACTTGTAGTGGATTCCTATCAGGGTGGTAGAAGAGTGGATGTACCCAGGATTTTTGGGGAACCACTATAATTTTTTATGTCGTCTGGTTATGCTTTATTTCTTTATTTTGTTGTGCTGTGATATATATATTTTCTCTTTATAGTTATATTTATATCACCTACTTTAATCCGCAACAAAAACAACTCAATAATATTTTTTATACTATATTCACCCCCCTCCCCCCTCTAGAGTAAAGATAAGATCTATCTCATTGGTATCAGAACATACCTGATATCACTTTCATCATGTATGAAAAACATATGATTTTCTTATCTGACATAAACTCACATAAAAATTGCTCTTGTTTTACCACACTAATGATAGAAAAAAGAAGCAAAAAATCATTGGATTGGTCAAGCTTCCCGTGTTTTAACTGCATGAAGTCATTAACCAACTTTCATCAATGAAAAAGTGTGTTGGAGTGGGAATACAATTAAAAATATATTAGTTGTGCAAATTTTTAATAACAGCTATTTTTCATATCCTAGGCATTATCTAAGATTCATTCAAAATCCCTACTAATCTATCTTAAATCAACCCACCTAAAATTTAGTTTGGATTATGGTTATATCTAAATAACCACAATTCACTGTGAATATGAATTACATGAAAATCACTTGCTCATAAATACTGATTAAAGATTTATCAGTAAAAAGATGGTTCCTCATAACTAAATGCTAGCACATAAAAAAAAGGAAGATTTGAGATGGAATTAGGGCTGAATAAGCAAAAAACAATAATCAAGAAGTGGAATTATTTGTACCAATACCACATAATAATTACACAAGCAATGGTTTATGAGCTCTATCAGCATGATTGGCGATTTCCATTTCTGAATTCATCATAACAATCCATCTACTGCAATCTTAGCAATGGTGTGAGAATTGTCACTGCCACCATATTTAGATATTGATGAGATCTCCAGAATCTGGTGAGATTCAAGTATTTACTCCAACCAGCACTAAGATCGCAGTAGAGTTCACGCCAAAGGAAAGAGAAGATGGGGTTTTAGCTAGTTCTCCTCCCATAAACAAAAATTTGACTCGATCCTATCAAATCCACATAGGTTAGTACTCCAATTCACAGAGGAAAAGGAAGAGAGGAAGGGCAGAAGTGCTGACCGATCTTTCGTATCGGATTCTTTCCTCTTGGGTACAAACATCGGACGTGCAGATTAGCCGGTGCTCGCTCTTCCAGTAAAGATCTGCACACTCAATAATCAATAATTTTTCCACTGAGAGGGGGGGGGGGGGGGGGTGTAAAGGAGGAAGGAAGAAGTGGGGGAAAGAATTTAAGAAAACCTAAAAGGTTGAAGACGGCGAAGGGAATAAGGCTGGAGAGCGGCTGCAGGAGTTTGGAGGTTAAGGAAACGATCTGGGAAATTATAGGGTTGGGCCATGGCAGGGTGAGTAGCAGAACGAGGGCAACCTCCGACGCCACCACGGATTCGAGAATTAACCACTGCAGCGCCATTTTAGACTCCGATTATCGCTTCTTCGCAGCGCGTCGGCGCTTGCTCCGGTTTGGAGAATACAAAGTAGAGGCGCCGGCGGCCAGAGTGGTGTTATTATTGCCGATTCTTCGCCTCGTTGGAGTTGTTCTGCAAAAGCTCCAGCAGCTACCTACGGCCGCTGATGGACGCGTGCTGGCTGGGTGTTGCTGCCTTGCGGCTGACCCAATAATAGACTGAACACTACTAGAAAAAATAATTTGGTGGGTATCCCACTTATTTTAGGCCATTGTTAACCGCAACATGTTTTTTTGCTGCTGTTCGCATCTCATTGTTAATCGCAATTCAAAAATATAACCGTACCTCAATATTTGGCTTGCCGCACCCCATTGTTAATGCTAAAGAGGGGAGTTTTTTTATGTGAATTCTTGTTCTTGATTCCGAATTCAATCGGAGTGCGAGGAGATTCAACAGAACCAGTTGGGTAAGTGGAATTAGATTGCAATGAGGGAATTTTAATCTTAAGCGTCAATCCTATCGCACCATTCTAGTCATGCTCTGGTTTGAACTTCTCTTCTCAGAGCTCTCTTTTGACAGAGAATCGACTATGGCTAGATCGATGGTGCCGGAGTCTACATTTCTGCAGAAAGGTTTGTTGGTGACAACAATGGAGGTTGAGTTCATGGCTGTTTTCAGTGTCTGAGAATGCTTTTGCAGAGAAACCCACGGAGTTTTAAACAAGCGAAGATGAAGGAGATGTAATTCATCTGCTTTTCGGATGTCATTTGGCTGAGATTTCTTCAAGTCCAGCACACTTATCATCATCTTCTTTGAATAGTTGTTGAAGTGAAAAACAACAACACTTGAAGATGATCTCAGAGAATGATTAATCATTAAAATAAAACACCTCTGCATCTGTCGATGTTCCTCTGTGGCCAAGCAAACGCCACCAGAAATCCCACCCTTCACCTGCAACTACGCCACATTATATATACATATATCTGCTAAGAAAAAGAGCAGAACAGCGCAATAGAGGAAGACGGAGCAGCTTTCACCAAGAGGGAGACATGGTGCGACTTTCACGAAGCGGGAGAGACGAAGCGGCCATGAATAGATTTAGGATTGCGAGTGTTAGGGTTGCGAGTAAACTTTTTAAAACAGTGTTTTTAAAATAAATTGGGGGTGCGGATAGTCATATCAGAGGTGCGGATAACAATCGTCTTGTTTTAATTGGGGATTGTTAAGTGCACTATAATTTTGGCTATGTGCACTTTTTGTTAAGAGCATCACACTACGATAGGTGCACCCATAATTGTTAGGGACACCGCATTTTTGTTAATAGCACGAGACAACTCTTGTCGAGCTCTACATCCTTTGAATCTCGTGATCGTTGTTGCAATCAGAACAGGAAAAGAATCCTGAGTAAAAGTCCAATTACAAGTTTCTTCCTCCAACTTAACCGGCTTGAAGAAATGAGAGTCGAAACTCTACATCCTAAGTTGATTTGTAATGAATGGATTAACTGGGTTGAAGAAACTGGAATCCCCATTAGCAGCTTGAGGGCAAGAGCATTGCCCATTTAAGCAAATCCCATACTGGCCACATACAGTTGGGTAAGCACAATCATCAAGAAAAATATCAAGAACATCTTTTAGAAATTTCCATCCACCACTCCACCTATACAGCTTCAAGTGGCCATCATCCTCAAATCTCATGTATTGATGGGACGAAGATGAGGGCAAATCGATGTACATGTCGGGAACTCCTGGTTGGGTAAAGGATCAAGAGATTTCCGGAATCCGTTAGGGATAGGGTATTGCCACCATAGTCGGAGCTGCTGGTGGACCAGACTGCAATTCCATTAGCGTCCAGGAGGATGAGATCTCCGTTGGCGGAGAAGAGGACGGTGGCATTGAGTCCGACAAGTAGGTTGCGCTTGGCGGACCAAACGACCTGCGGCGGCGGCTTGGTCGGCGGAGGAGGCAACGACCTAGAGGCGGGCACACCTAGCCGCACGGAACAAACTTTGGCCTG
Source organism: Platanthera guangdongensis (assembly GCA_039583875.1). Classification (NCBI taxonomy): domain Eukaryota; kingdom Viridiplantae; phylum Streptophyta; class Magnoliopsida; order Asparagales; family Orchidaceae; genus Platanthera; species Platanthera guangdongensis. The sequence goes on along the minus strand of CM077151.1, from coordinate 7,484,812 downwards.
TTATGCACTTAAGAAAAGGAGGAAACCTAAAAAAATTCTAATATTTTCTAAAATTGCGGTGCGTAGCCAAAACTGTAGTGCACTTAACAATCCCCTTTTAATTCGTGCTCGTATTAAATTGTATGATTAGTAGTTTCAATGGCTGAGATCTTTTGTTGTACGAGACGATCGTATTTTTTAATAAGGTCGTATTTGAAAAATGATCATACACCGTTGAAAAAACGAACGTGTGGTCGTATTTCCTCCTGCATGTGCATTAAATGTACCAAATTTTTTCTCACACTACTGCCCTTCAAATAAGATTTGCCGTTAATTTTAAGAATGCATGATTTTTAGGTGTGTTTCTCTCATCTAAGATCATAGTGTTCGCACATATCAAACTGTCGGTTCCTGCAAATTAATATGATTACTCGAAATATTGTCGTATTTGACAATACTTACGGTATTTAAAAATACTGCAGCATTCCGCGAAAACAACTCTGTCGTAGGATATCAAATCGTACTGTTGTTTTTAATCATGTGCCTAAAACTAGGTAGGAGAAATGCGTCTAAAAATTTCTCGTCTAATTAGACGAAATTTTTCAATGCAAGTCGGTTGGAAAATTTCGGCCAAGGCTCTCCTTGAGACACAGACCAATGATATCTGCAGTTTAGGCTATTGACACTTAAAATTCTAATTTTTTAGGGGTTTTTTTTTTTTTTACTTTGTGCACACTGTTATCCTCCTTACGCACGCGAACGGTGAAACTTCAGCTTCATTTGGTTCGGTGGTGGCGGGTCGATCCGGCGGGTGGAAACGGAGTGTTTGAATCGGAGGGGGGAGGTGGTTTCTCCAAACGGAGCTTTTTTGGGTGTTTCTCAAGGCGGGCGTGTGGAAACGTAGCAAACGCCGCCGGAGGTTCATTTGTTTACACGCCTTCCAGCGGCGTTTGCCCAAAACGGAGCGGCAAAACACGGAACCAAATAGAGCCTTCATGACGCCTCTCGCCCTAGGGTTTTCGCGATTCCCCCAGCAAAGGAGCGTCGCCAACCTTGCCGGACAGAAGTCCGCCAACCAACGAGCCATACTGTCTTCATCCAGCAGGAGCGAGTAATTGAAGCTCTACTGATTTTTCTAGCTTTCGCGTCCTCCCTATTTGGGATTTCAGGTGAGCTTATGTTTTCTTACTCGTTCTCTTCCCTGCAAGAGCAGGTTTTCAGCTTATGTTTGCCATCATGGATGAATTAGCCATCAGAAAGTGGCCAATCATGAAGTTACTGACCACTTTCGCTCGACTTGGTGGAGGAAGTCCGAGATCTTGAGTCGATTCGACAAGAGGATGTCAAGCGAAGGATGACAAAATACTTTGACCAGCACATCAGGGTCAAACAGTTCGTCGATGGGGACTTGGTCCTTAAAAAAGTGGGCGTCGCAAGCAGGGGAGCAGTGGTCGGAAAGCTCCAGCCTAATTGGGAGGGACCTTTCATGGTGGCAAAAGCGCTGGCATACTGAGGATACCGACTCCAAAACTACGAGGGAGAACTCCTTAGTAGCACCTGGAGCGGTGACGACTTAAAACAATTTTTTCCTTGAGACTTCCCCCACCCTCTCTGCGACTACGAGTAGCCTTGTAATCAAATTGTATTAATCTTTCATCAATACATCAACTATTATCAATATCTATGTATTTTAGGCTTTTCCCCACGAGAACATGCGCGACGCATGCTCCCTGAAATACCAAATCCAAGACTTCGAGTTGTGGTGTTGTCGTAGTCTGGGTCACTGCCCGAGCTCCTCTCTCGCACACCTGCTACTTTCCCCTTGAGAGAATTCAAGACCTCGAGTTGTGACGTTGTCGTAAATCGGGTCCCTGCGCGAGCTCCTCTCTCGCATATCGGCTACTTTCACCCTCGAGTGAATCCAAGACCTCGAGTTGTGTGTTACTGTAGATTGGGTCCCTGTGCGAGCTCCTCTCTCGCACACCGGCTACTTGCCCCCTCGAGTAAAATTCCAAGTCCTCAAGTGGAGGTGTTGTCGTAGCTCGGGTCCCTGCGTGAGCGCCAATCTCTCGCATATTGGTTACTTGCCTCCCTCGAGTGAATCCAAGACCTCGAGTCGTGGTGTTGTCATTGACCGGGTCCTTGCACGAGCTCCTCTCTCGCATACCAGCTACTTGCCCCCGCGGATGAATCCAAAACCTCAAGTTGTGGTGTTGTTGTAGTTTGGTTCCCTGCGCGAGCTCATCTCTCGCATACCGGCTACTTTCCCCATCAAATGAATCCAAGACCTCGAGTTGTGATGTTGTCATAGTCTGAGTCCCTGCGCGAGCTCCTCCCCCGCATACCAGCTACTTACCCCCTTAAGTGAATTCAAGACCTCGAGTTATGGTGTTGTCGTAGTCCGGGTCCATGTGTGAGCTCCTCTCCAGCATACCAGCTACTTGCCCCCTCGAATGAATCCAACACCTCGATTTGCGGTGTTTTTTGTAGCTCAAGTCCCTGGGAGAGCGCCAATCTCCCGCGTACTGGCTACTTTCCCCCTCGAGTGAATCCAAGACCTCGAGTTGTGGTGTTGTCGTAGTTTGGGTCCCTGCGCGAGCTCCTCTATCGCATACCGATTACTTGCCTTCTCGAATGAATCCAATATCTCGAGTTATGGTGTTGTCATAGTCATGGTCCCTACGCGAGGTCCTCTCTCGCATATCGGCTACTTCCCCCCTCGAATGAATCCAAGATCTCGAGTTGTGGGGTTGTCGTTGTCCGGGTCCCTGCGCGAGCTCCTCTCCCGCATACCGTCTAATTGCCCCCTTGAGAGAATCCAAGACCTCAAGTGGTTGTGTTGTCGTAGTTTGAGTCCCTACACGAGCTACTCTCTCGTATACCGGCTACTTGCCCCCTCAAATGAATCCAAGACCTCGAGTTGCGGTATTATCGTAGTCCGGGTCCCTATGTGAGCTCATCTCTCGCATATCGGCTACTTGCTCCCTCAAATGAATCCAAGACCCCGAGTTACGGTGTTGTCGTAGTCTGGGTCCCTAAGCGAGCTCCTCTCTCGCATAGTGGCTACTCACCCCCGCGAGTGATATTCGATTCCTCGAGCTGTGATATTGTTGTAGACCGGATCCCTGTACGAGCTCCTCTCCCGCATACTGGCTACTTGTCTCCTCGAGCAAAACCAAGATTCCGAAGTAGTGATGGCGGTGTAGTCCGGGGTCCTTCGTAAACTCCTTCACACAATGGTTGCTGACATCCAACCTCCCAGGATCACAGGGTTCGAGGGAGAGTATATGGAAGTGGACATAGTACCCCAGGGACGGTTGAACTCGCCTCGCCGCGAGATGAAGTAATTAGACGAGTGGGGCTGGAATGAAATGGGTCAAGGCGGCAAGGCGAGACAGCGGGCGATCCAGTGGTTCGCCGCGTGGAGGAAATGAGGCTTCACGCGAGAAATCGAAGTCGCGAGTTTGGCATGAGGGTCAGACTAGCTCTAACCACTAACAGAAGCTTTAAAGAGCAGAATTCAAGAATGAAAAAGCAAGGAGAAAATCCAACATACAAAATTTAATGTATACACGGAGGCACATGCAAACTCGCATCGGCCAGAAGTTTTAAGTAACCAACAAAAAAAGCTGACTAAAACTAACTAAAAGAGCTACAAGGCAGAATCATTCTCTTAGCTCGTCAGCGTGCGGGCTCACGGGCGGGGAATTCTCCGGGCGGGGAAGAGCTCTGGTACCAGCGACTCCGGAGCGAGTGCAAGGCCCACCGCGTTCAGGCCGCCCCGCAGTCGAAAACACCTCATGGTCAGGTGGGTGGCGGCTACAACGAGGGTGCGGCGAACTCCAGCATCCGCGACCGAGGGAGCAGTCGAAGCGCCTCCCGCAGATCCCTCCAGTGCTTGGCGGCGACACTCCAGCATGTTCGACTCTGCTTCGGTGAGGCGGTTGGCAAAGTAGTCTATTTGGGAGCGAGCTTCCCTCAGTTCCTTTTCCAACTTGGAAGTTCGTTCCGCCCACACAAGCTCGGTAGACTGGAAAGAAATACCAAGGTGAGCAAAAGATTAATACGCGAGATCAGAGGCAAAATGTGGACCTCAGTCGGGCTTGCAAGGGGGGAGCAACGAGCTGCAGCGAGTTTATCCTTGACTCCGGCAAGTTCATGTTGTGTAGCATTAAGCGTAGATCACGCTTCCCCCAACTCGCCCTTTGTCCGAGCGCGCTCTGAACGCGCCTTGCACAAATACGAACTTGTCGGTCCAGTGGTGAACCTTGTTCAATGTCTCCACCAACTTGACGCAGGAGGTGGAGAGGAAGACGATGTCGTCCCCCGTCACCTTTAGGTTGAGGATCTTTCGGAAAGTTGTGAGGTCGAAATCAATCTCCTCCTCACACATGTAGCACGCGTAGCTGACCAGGGCGCTTATGCCGTTGGAGTTGACATATGTGGGAACCAACCCTAAGTACTTGAAGACTTGGACCACCTCAGGTCAGAGGGGAATTCGCAACCCAACCTCGAAGTGGGCGAGGGGGAAGACGAGCTCATCCTCAAAAAAGTTGTTTATCCCCTCGTACGGTATAGGTCGCCTCGCCGAGAATCCCGGAGGAAGCAACTTCGCCTTCAAGGCCTCGAGCTCGTCTGACGTGATCCGGGGCTTGGGGAAGTAGTGGTCGGCGAAGTTCACGATGCAGTGTGTGCGACTTTCCACGCCCTTAACGTGAACCATGATTAAGGAGCGAGACGAGCAAGAACTTCGAGAAGACATATTGAAATTGGGAGGCTGGGAGCAGAGTAACTGTGTCGCCAACCATGACCCCCCTGCCCCTATTTATAAGTTTTCCTGACTGAACAAGCCCACCCCCGACTCGCGATCTTCCAACTCCCCTCCCGGCTCACATAACCGACAGTCTCGGACTCGCGTCGTGCCCCACGTTTGCCGAATAAGCATACAATATATATATATATAACAGAAAATAAACATGCCAGCAAGTAATTTACATACTATACTCGCTGCGTACAAAAGGCGTATCCTTTACTTGGCAACCCTGCGCGAGTACAAAAGCCTAAGCAACTCAAAAACAACTTGTGCATTATAACGCGAGTACAAGACAAATAAAACACTTGACTCCTAAGGAGGAATAGGCACGCCTCGGCCCCTCACGTGCGGACGAGTATGATGACGCGCCGTCCAGGCTATTCCATGAGCTTTGTGAAAGTGCTCTTGAGCTCGCTGAAGATGATCTGACCCCCTGCGTAGGTGCTCTTTCAGCCTATTTGCCTCGCCGACTGTGCCCGTGACTAGGCCAAATTTGTACAAGTGTTCCTCGGCCGCATTCTGGCGAGTCTCCGGCTGGTAGATCCTCTATTTGGCATCCTGTATCCTCAAGAAGTGGCCCCATGTTTCCTTCTAGCTGCGCGTTGTACTTCTCTAGCGATTCTACATGGCCCCGGACCTCGCCAAGCCCCATCCCGACTTCCCGATGGGCCGCAGTGGTAAGGGCTAAGTTATGCGTGGCGTGCACCTTAGGCAAGCACACATTGAAGTCGTTACTATCCACCCGCGAGTCAGGCATTAGATTACGAAGTGGGCTGGACATCATGAGTGGAGTCGGCTCAGGGGGAATGCTCAGCAACGAAAGATCGCGAGAAGATGGCAAGCTGGTACCTGCAAGAGAGGAAAGTATAAGAAGGACTCCAGGAGTGGAATAGGGGTATCAGGGGGTTACCGGGAAGTGAGATGGCGTCTCCCTTATCGACGCGGGGTGGCCTCATCAGCAATGATTTCCCCACGATACTTGGTCGACTTGACTCGCACGCCTCCAGGTGGCGCGGCGGGGCAACAATTTTGGGGTCGATTGCCAAGGGAGGGAGCACCTGGCTGCCAAGGTCAGCAAGATCAACATGATGATCCGTGGATACACCTCCAACCGAGCACTGGAGTGAGTGCACAGTCGAAGGAGGGTTGCTCGTGAGCTCCCCTTTTGATTGGAGGGGAGAGAGAACGTCGTCAGGCACAGGCGGGCGAGACCATTTTTTCCCTTTATATAGTCTTATCTTCTTCGTCCCAGGGCCTCCGCCGTCCATCGAAGTTGCCAGGGCCATCACGACAGTAGTACCGTTACCGACTTGGAAGATCACGAAGAGGTGTAACCAAAGGAAATGGCGACGCGACAAGAGAAAAGAAGAAAAATCATATTCACATACTGTAATAGTGGCAGAACGACTTTCCAAAAGGTGTTGTCCCTCGCCGTCCGTCTGCACCACTACTCCCAAGGACAGTGCGGGCCGCGGAGAAGACACCGAAGATGTCAGGTCAAAGGGCATTGTCGGCTTTGCGCTGGCTTGTGAAGCTTAAGCTGGCCCGGAATTTCCCACCTGAGGGCCAGGCCGAGTCACCGGGAGGGGTCCGCCAATCAAGTCGAACAAGATAACAGCTTCGACGTCATCCCGGTCAAGCGAGTCCATGAGGATCTAAGGGGTGGCAGGTCGGCCGGAAAGATTTGTTAAGATTAATCTCACCCTCACTACCTTATTTATAGAGTCGGGAAGGGATATCAGCGCAGCTAGGCGGATAGCGGTCCAGGCTCGCCAAATTGAGGTTGGATGATTTTTTTCCGACCTCGGGCGAGCTCGCAAAGAAGCGGGGATAGTGTACAACCCCAATTTGACGGCTCCCAGCCTTGTTTTCACACAACCAGGACAGCGAGCCCATCAAAAGAATGCAGGTTAGGTGGGACAACTTCGCGCGGCGGAGAGACGCCCTCTCTGGCCTGGCGCTAGGTCACTGAAGCGAGGCCTAGAGCGGGGAAGCCTCGGGCCAAGACGATCGCAGGCAAGCCAAGCCCACCTTCTTTTCGGACTCGCCTCGGCGGGGAGGATCCAACTCGGCTTCTCTTTTCTGTTCGTAGCCTATCCTGTTCTGCCCATAGCCATTTCGAACAGCGGGATTTCTCTATACGCAAACCAATCAGGGGTGCCAATAACAAAGTTAAAAGGCAGAGGCCGCTATTTGTAGGCCATAAAGATAATTCTGCCTCTGGTTTGGGGTTTGCCTATAAATAGACCCTCAAAGTACCTTGGAGAGACAGACCTAGTCTCCTAGAGCTTCCGACTTTCGGAGAACTATTGCTCTGTGCCATCCGAGGTGCCGAGCTCAGCCTCTGGCTTTGAGAGTGGAAGACGCTACACGCGCTTCCGTGTGAGTGGAGGGACCTTCTCGTTGTAGCTCACTGAGTCTTTTCGTGGGCAAACACCTTTTCCCGTCAGTGCCGAATCCAGGCTTGAACAAACCATCATAGTGCACCCGACGATGTGCAAAGTAACTTGTAATGATCCCTCTCAGTCTGAACTCAGTTGAACCGGTGTCCAGGTTGCAACAATAGGTTTGGAACTCCTCTTTATGGTATGGAGGGAGAGTTTGTTGATATCCAATCCCTAAAGAACCGGGGTACTCAGAAATCAGAATAGAATTGAGAAGGGGGTTTCCTTTATGTTTATCACGACGATACCGTCGCGTTGATCACGGTGATACCGACGTGATTACATGACGGTACTGTCGTGCGCGGTGGCTGTATGCTGGGTGTCGTTTTGTTGACTCCAGATTATTCTATATTTTTGTGATAATGCGGCGAACGACAGTTGTTACGTAAAAGGGCACAATTTCAGTTGTCTGAATGTTTGAGGCTAGATCCAAGGGATAAGATTGCCTTGTCATTTTACCCTAAATTGGTCTTGACCCATTCCAGGAAAAAGTACTTCAAGTTTTTCAAGCCGCCAAAAGGTGCTTTTGTTCTGGGACGGAGTTTTTCGTCATTATTGTTGTCAGAAGAGTTTTTTTGAAAGAAGAACAGAAGTTTCTCAGATCAGTGTCTTGTATTTGTTGTAAGGGTATTTTTGCTCTCTTTCTCGTCTTCGGGTGCTTTTGGGGTTTTGAAGAGAGATCTGGAGTTTGTGAACTTTTTTCTTAGGGAGAGTTTTCTACTGTAATCTGATAGTGAAATTTAATCTGTGAATCCAGAGGGGATCTGGGTTGGGCAAATCAAGTGTTTTGCTTGTTGTAATTCTTATTATTATTGATAGTGGATTTTTGAGTGTCCTGCCCTGTGATTTTTCCCTCATTGATTTGAGAGATGGTTTTTCGCGTAAAAGACTATGTTCTCTGGTTGTATGAGTTTTTTGTGCTGGATTGTTTTCTCATGTGTGTTTGTCGTGGTTGTATCTTCTGTGAGTCTTCCTAACATCAACCTGGATTCGAATAAGTTAAAGCCATCATTATGTCTCGATTGAGCCATGATCGAGCAACCCTCCAGTGAAACCCCCACAATCTTGATTCGTGAGGAGACGGCAAACTGTCGCACCTCGAGCATCTCGAGTGAGGGACTATGTCATCATCACTCTTCCTTCTCCCTCCGCCCGCCGTCGTTCCTCTACCCGTCACCTGCCCCTTCCTCCTACTGGAGAAGCACCGCCGCCCACTCTGGTGAGTGGGCGGGTCGCTGTACGCTGCTTGCCCTTAAGGAGGCACTGTCGTGAGTGAAGGACCAACCAGGAAGGAGGTGTTGTTGATGGTGGAGTGCAATCGCCTATAGGAAGGCCATGACCGACCTTTGTCGACAAGTTGTGCATTCAGAGAACACTTGCATAGGAGGAATAGCTCGTGATTGTGTGTAACGCCCCCACTCGTCACCTGGCCTATAACGGTGGGTCAGGCCGGGGCCCCACGCCATAGGTCACAAACAAGTGACGGAATTACTTGTGGTGATCAAATTCGATACGTGTCCTTAACTCAATTCATTCTAGCGCAGCATTAATTAAGTTGCATGAACTCAACTCCAGGAATGTCCACTAATATATAAATTTCACATTTATATAACCAAAACCAGGAATGTATACAACCCACACACACATGCCCTTAAGGTCTTACAAGTTTCTCTTTTTACACATAAACAAGTTCGTACATCAGCACGCAGGCCGGCCACACATGAAATCCAACCATGACGCACTTGGCCTTCAAGGGCCCTAGCAACAAGCTTTCAATCCATGCATTTCATTTCAAGCCGCAGCATCTGCAAGTAGACATCCACCAAAGATCGGCAAACAAAGTAATGGTCAGCTATAGCTGACTAATTATAACGACCCTACCCCATGCCCGGGGCAGCGATTCCTTCCATGTATGCATTTGCAAGTACAATAGCTAACAAACACAATCACACGCAGCAAATCACAAACGCCGCCTGCAGCCAGACGCTTCGTGCACTCAGGGCACCTTACGGTGTACCGGAAACTTGTGGTAACACCACCAATCGCACGATAATTAACTTGTTGGCTGGCTGGTCCTAGTCACCCCAACACGCATGCTGGTTGTATTCCGCCCAAACCAAGCAGAGGTACGTGCCGCATGACAAACATGAGCATTCATCCAACAGATCGACCCGCTTTTATTTCGGTGTAGCAAGTCGGGCTATCGCACGCTCCCGAACACTGCCACCAATCGATCTCTCCACATGCCTAGGTACAGGTTAGCCTTGCCCGTGCTCACATCGTCACTGGCGCACCGTGATGCGGGTCGGCCTTCCCTTCCTGGGTAGCCGCAGCTTCCCGCTCTCGCAGAGCAAATCACAAGGAGCTTCGCAAGCATCCAAGATCATATCCATGGCTAGCCCACACATGAGCATACCATCCACACATAACATTCAATCATCCAATACACAAAGCACATAACATCTTTGCAAACCCACGGAGTCTTCTCCGGTTTACCCATGATCATCACCAATCCAGACTAACGATCCAGATGGGCTTCACACAGCATGCCTATGTCGTACTCCACCAGCTCTAGATGCAGACTCACCAAAGGAATCACTTCACGGATCCACCTTTTGGTGGAGGATTCCACGCATATGTATAAAGAAAGGACTTCGATGTCCAAGAAGGAGATCGTTACCCTCGAAGATCGCTTCGGTGCCATGAAGTAGCCAGACGGAAGTCACCGCCTTGACTTAGCCTTCACGAATCTGCTCTCGGATCTTCACTCCGCACTCCGCAGCTCCTCCAGCAGCTGGTTTTCTCTTCCTCCTTCCTTCCCTTGCACTCCCCTCTTCTTGCTCTCTCTTGAAATGAGAAGAAGAAGAAGATAATGAAGAGGAGGGGTTTAAATCCCCTTTTTCCCTGGCCTTATCACTACCTGGAGAAAGCCTATCCATTGGATCCAGAAAGAGGGAATCAAACGGCTCAGAATCGTCCATAAAAATATGAACACGGCCTGACACACCCTGTGACACGCCCGTGTCACCTAAAGCGGCAGGCAACCGACTACAGCCAACCAGTACACGGCCGTGGGACACGCTCGTGTCACGGGTCGTGTCCCCTGACACGCCCTCAGACACGCCCGTGTCTGTGGTCGTGTTCATCAGGCTGCACACCCTCAAAATTGCCCGAGACTCACACGGCCCTTGGACACGCCCGTGTTCCAGGCCGTGTGCACTTGGACACACCTGTGTCCCGCAAACACGTCCTAGCTCAAAATGTCGAGCTGAGTTCGTCGCCCACATTGACACGCCCTGTGACACGCCCGTGTCACAGGCCGTGTCCTCACTCGACACTCGACAATCGTCGAGCAAAATTCGTCGACCGCATGACTCGACACAACCCAGGCATGACACGCCCTGGGACACGCCCGTATCCCAGGCCGTGTCACCCATGCCTGAACCCAAATTGGCCCAAATTAATTATAGGGTGTTACAATCCTCCCTTCCTTCAAATAATTTCGTCCTCGAAATTTGGCTCACGCCAATCAGTCACAACAACACAAAAGCTTACACCCACCGCATCCGCGCACGCAAAAAGGCGAGCCGGGTTTGAGCTCAGAGGCCGCAGCATGTCTCACCCCAAACCATCGCACAAACAAACCAATATCAACACAGTCATAGATCCAAATACATTTCGAGCTCCATCTAACCCGCCATGTACATACCATATGTTACAGATACAAAGACATCACCTTCACATATACACATAGATGATGGACCACACTTATTTCCGCTCATCCGTATTATTTTGCAAATAGCGTTTAAACTCTTTGGTAAATGCCAAATTGAAAACCCGAGGTTGAATTTCACCAAGTGCACTTTGAGGCTCTTGCACTTCCATATTATGCAATCGCGGTTGCGTCCGAGATGCAGATGATTCGGCCACTGCTTTACCCTTATCTTCATAAGACACACCCGTCGTTTTCTCACTTCTAGGAGGGCTGCTTCGACAGTTAGAGGCTATATGCCCCAGTTTTCCACATTTAAAATAGGTACGTGTCTCAACACGTTTTTGTCCATACGTTGTTTCTGATGCAACATTCGACGAGGTTTGTTCTACAGGCTTGAATCTCTTCTTCTCTTGTTTCTGAACATCTAATTGTTCCGACTGCGGAATTTTGAATTCTGGCTTCTCCATCGCCAGTCTCCTCGTTTCTTGCACTCGTTTCATATCCTTTTCCAATGCACGGGCTGTATCTACCAACGCTTGGAAGACTTGGCTCACCAAACTCGAAAGTGCCAACCTTAACTCATCTCGAAGGCCCTCATAATATCGATTCGTCTTTCGGGCTTCCTCGGCGAAAGTAGATCCCGCATACCGCCTCAGTCTAGCAAATTCATGTAGATATGTATCAATATCTCTCTCACCCTGCACGAGACATAAAAATCAGATGGGTCTGGTTGCCCTCTTGTGGTGCCTTAGTTCTTTCCTTCCCCGGTAACTTGCAGTCAGATGCGTAGTGTCCCCACTAGTAGCAGTTAAAACATTAACCCTTAAATTTCTTAGAGGGTCTACTCGGTCCTACAACCTGGGGGCTACTACGAGACGTTTTTGTCTTGTGAGGGGGAGGAGCACGCTTAGAGCTTGAAATCATATTGGCAGCAGCCTTCTGCTTGCCAACAGCTTCCAAGGAGTGCTTCGTCTTATTCTCGTCCTCAATGCGTATGAAACGCTTGAGGTCGTTCAGACCAACCTGCATCTTTTTGCGGTACATTTCCGTTTTGAAATTGTACCATGAGTTGGGCAACTTATACACAATCGTGCCAGCAACAAAACTATCTGGCAGACTAATAGACTCACTATGGAAGGAATCAACTAAATTTTCAAAATCAGATACCTGAGGGAGAATGGCTTTCTCCTCGTCGAAATTGAAGGAGTGGAATTTATCCACCAGATGAGCCTTGGAGAGGTACTCCTCCTGCTTGAAGTGCTCCTCCAGTGCTTTCCAGATCTCCTTAGCAAACTACATCTTGATGTAGTTCTTGGCCAGGCTGGAGGAGAGGCAGTTCAGTAGGTAATCCCTGCAGAAGTCCTCGTCTTCGACCCAATGTGTCTCGTCTTCAGTCCCAGCAACGTCAGCACGAGTAGTCTTGATGGTGTAGAAGACGTTCAGGTATTTCATCCCGAACTGGGTCTTCAACTTCCAGTCGTTGAACTCTGTGGTCGTGAAGTTCTCAAGCTTGTTCATGGGCACTGGAGAGGAGAAGCTGAAATTCCTCATCCATTCACTTGCTTGCAAACCCTAACACAGAATCTGCCGGAAGAGAACACGACTACCACTGAAGAGCAAACTGGATCGGCTTCACCTTTCCAGATCTGGATCGACAACCTTGCCAGAAGAGTCAAGGTAGCAGGGCTGACCAAGATCGGCTACCAGGCGACGGAAGAGGCGATCGATGATCGGGAAGACGCGATCGGCGACTGGGAAGAGGCGATCGATGATCGGGAAGACGTGATCGACAACTGGGAAGAGGCGATCGTCGACCGGGAAAAACGATAGTCGACCGGGAAAAAGTCGATCGTCGAACTCCTTGGCGATCGTCGAACGGGAAACGATCGTCGATCGGGAAAAAGTCGATCGCCAAACTCCTTAGCGATCGTCGAACGGGCGATCGACGACTGGCAATCGATGACTGAAAAATGATCGTCGACTGCAAGCCCTTGTTCCGCGACGGGGAAGACGCGACGGCGAGCCCTTTGCAGGCAGCGGATCTGGCACCGGGACCAGGCAGATCGCGAAAACCAGCAACGACCTCCTTTGAGAGCAGTGAAACAGAGAGAGCAGGCGGCTTCCTCCTAATCCGAGACCAGGCGGCTGCGGTGGCGTCGAGGAAGACGCGAATCGCCAAACGATCGCGACGAGGAAGACGCGACGGCTAGGGCTTCGGGGAAGACGCAAACGGCGACGGCGTCCTCGTGCCCTAAAGCCGCGACGGGGAAGCGGCAACGGAGCATGCGATCGGCGAGCGCGACGGTGATGATCGGGAACGATGGGAACCCTAAAATCAGGAATGAGCGCCAGACGGGAGCTGTTTCGAGAATGTGAGAGGCGCTCGAAACATCCGAAGGAGAGTCAAAGTGAAACTCACTCCCCGTTGCCCCCAGCTAGGATTATATAGAGTTAAACCTAGGGTTTATTCGCGCAAAGCCCCCGAGCCAGTTATTTGTCCAAATATACACTTACAAGGTTCACCCGGGGACCTTAGACAACGATCCAAAACGTCCAAACACAATGTAACACCCTACAATTAATTTGGGCCAATTTGGGTTCAAGCATGGGTGACACGGCTTGGGACACAGGCGTGTCCCAGGGCGTGTCATGCCTGGGTTGTGTCGAGTCGTACGGTCGACGAATTTTGCTCGACAATTGTCGAGTGTCTAGTGTCGACTGAGGACACGGCCTGTGACATGGGCGTGTCAATGTGGTCGACGAACTCAGCTCGACGTTTTGAGCTAGGGCGTGTTTGCGAGACACAAGTATGTCCAAGTGCACACGGCCTGAAACACGGGCGTGTCCCAGGGCCGTGTGAGTCTCGAGCAATTTTGAGGGTGTGCAGCCTGATGAACACGGCCACAGACACGGGCGTGTCTGAGGGCGTGCCAGGAGACACGGCCCGTGACACGGGCGTGTCCCACGGCCGTGTACTGGTTGGATGTAGTCGATTGTCTGCCGCTTTAGGTGACACGGCCTGTGACACGGGCATGTCACAGGGCGTGTCAGGCCGTGTTCATATTTTTCTGAACGATTCTGAGCCGTTTGATTCCCTCTTTCTGGATCCAATGGATAGGCTTTCTTTAGATAGTGATAAAGCCGGGGAAAATTGGATTTAAACCCTTCCTCTTCATTATCTTCTTCTTCTTCTCATTTCAAGAGAGAGCAAGAAGAGGGGAGTGCAAGGGAAGGAAGGAGGAAGAGAAAACCGAGTGCGGAGTGCAGAGTGAAGATCCGAGAGCGGATTCGTGAAGGCTAAGTCAAGGCGGTGACTTTCGTCCGGCTACTTTATGGCACCGAAGCGATCTTCGAGGGTAACGATCTCCTTCTTGGACATCGAAGTCCTTTCTTTATGCATATGCGTGGAATCCTCCACCAAAAGGTGGATCCGTGAAGTGATTCCTTTGGTGAGTCTGCATCTAGAGCCGGTGGAGTACGACATAGGCATGCTGTGTGAAGCCCATCTGGATCGTTAGTCTGGATTGTTGATGATCATGGGTAAACCGGAGAAGACTTTGCGGGTTTGCAAAGATGTTATGTGCTTTGTGTATTGGATGATTGAATGCTATGTGTGGATGGTATGCTCATGCGTGGGCTAACCATGGATATGATCTTGGATGCTTGCGAAGCTCCTTGTGGTTTGCTCTGTGAGAGCGGGAAGCTGCGGCTACCCAGGAAGGGAAGGCCGACCCGCGTCACGGTGCGCCAGTGACGATGTGAGCACGGGCAAGGCTAACCTGTACCTGGGCATGTGGAGAGATCGATTGGTGTCAGTGTTCGGGAGCGTGCGATAGCCCGACTTGCTACACCGAAATAAAAGCTGGTCGATCTGTTGGATGAATGCTCATGTTTACCATGCGGTACGTACCTCTGCTTGGTTTGGGCGGAATGCAACCAGCATGCGTGTTGGGGTGACTAGGACCGGCCAGCCAACAAGTTAATTACCGTGCGATTGGTGGTGTTACCACGGGTTTCCGGTACACCGTAAGGTGCCCTGAGTGCACAAAGCGTCTGGCTGCGGTCAGCGTTTGTGATTTGCTGCGTGTGATTGTGATTGTTAGCTATTGTACTTGCAAATGCATACATGGAAGGAACCGCTGCCCCGGGCATGGGGTAGGGTCGTTATAATTGGTCAGTTATAGCTGACCGTTACTTTGTTTGCCGCTCTTTCGTGGATGTCTACTTGCGGGTGCTGCGGCTTGAAATGAAATGCATGGATTGAAAGCTTGTTGTTAGGGCCCTTGAAGGCCAAGTGCGTCGTGGTTGGATTTCATGTGTGGCCGGCTTGCGTGCCGATGTACGAACTTGTTTATGTGTAAAAAGAGAAACCTGTAAGGCTTTAAGGCCATGTGTGTGTGGGTTGCATACATTCGTGGTTTTGGTTATATAAATGTGAAATTTATATATTATTGGACATTCCTGGAGTTGAGTTCATGCAACTTAATTAATGCTGCGCTAGAATGAATTGGGTTAAGGACACGTATCGAATTTGATCACCACAAGTAATTCCGTCACTTGTTTGTGACCTATGGCGTGGGGCCCCGGCCGGACCCACCGTTATAGGCCATGTGACGAGTTGGGGCGTTACAAAGTGGTATCAGAGGCAGGTTGAGATTGTTTGGGAGGAGAGAACAGAAGTGAACTCATGAATGTCCACTAGGAATGTATGTCATGCACATGACGTGCGTGAGTGTGTAGTCAATGTATCAGTACCGTTAGAATTTGAATTGTTAATGGTGTTCTGTACATTGATAGGTGACGAGGAGTGGAGCTGGGCCGTCTGAGCCCCAGCGGTCTAATGAGAGTGTCGCACCGGTTGAAGCGCCTACGCCTCCTTTGGCGGAGACCATTCGGATGGTGACGGAAACAGTGCTCGCAGTATTGCAGACACAACCCGCAAGGCCTGCAGTGGTACCTGTGCAGCTTGGTATTTGGTAAGAGCCTGTGGATGAGCAGTTGAAAAGTTTTATGGAATTTCATCCACCTACGTTTGGCGGGGCGATTTCCCCAACGCATGGGGAAGATTGGTTGACTCGAGTGAAACGAATCATGACTGCACTCAGGACGGTGGAGGAGCAGAAAGTGACGTTAGCCACTTTTCTGTTGGAAGGAGACGCAATATTATGGTGGGATGAGATGGAGGTGCATTACTTGGCCGGTCGAGGTTTAGCGGAAGTTTCTATGGAAGAATTCTCCCGCTTGTTTTTAGCCAAGTACGTGTCAGTGTCCCAGCGGATTGCAATGGAAAATGCTGACTCATGAAATTCCTTGCAGGCTACGATGGAGATTATGGAGGAGCTGTAGACCTGGACATGCATGACGATGATCTACTAGATGAGTAAAATCATCAAACGTTTAATTCATGTCTTTGTTTTGTTTTGTAATAATTATTCAGACTAAGTTTTTGGGATAGCATCTGAGTGATGGTTTGTCGTTTAGGCAAAACCTTTATTTTGATTAATTAGTATGATCTGTCCTGAATGTTTTGTTTAGTTTGAATATTATTTTGTCAACACTCCAGCACCCCGAAACGTCACCGTTATTTGTCATGAATATAGGAGGAGATTGTAAGTGTATATTCGTACGAATAACGGGCTCAGGGGCTTTGCGCGAATAAACCGTAGGTTTAACTCTATATAATCCTAGCTGGGGGCAACGGGGAGTGAGTTCCACTTTGATTCTCCTCCGGATGTTTCGAGCGCCCCTCACAAACCTCATGTGCCCGCTACAAGAATTGCATCCCAAATTTGCTCATTCTCCCATGAATCCTGTGAGGTCTGTGGATCCACAGTGTTCTTCATCATACAATCACTTATTCTCCTTTTTTTTGTTTTTCTGCATTTACATTAAGGCTTCATTTGTTTCTGCGGTGGTGGATCGATCCGGCGGGTGGAAACGAAGTGTTCAAAACGGAGGGGGGAGGTGGCTGCTCCAAACGGAGCTTTTTGGGGCGTTTCTCAAGGCGGGCGGGTGGAAACGGAACAAACGCCGCCGGAGGTTCATTTGTTTACCCGCCTTCCGGCGGCGTTTGCCCAAAACGAAGCACCCAAACGCCCAAACAAATAGAGCCTAATATATAAACTATGTGATTGTTCCTCGGTTGAATTGTCGCGTATTTTCTTTTATATATTGTTTGTGGAACCTTGCGTGCTCTTGTGTTGCGATTGTCTTAGAAAATCGTCTGTATTCCCAACACTCGAAGCCTTCTAATTTTAACGAAGGAGAAATAAGAACGTAAACAAATATACATGTTTTCAATTTGACTTTGTGCTTACAAAATTAGACTGCAAATAAAATTTGCTAATCTCCACGTATTAATAATGTGCATGTAATCAAACATGACATGCACATACATTTCTCCATTTTTATATATCTTATAAAATATAAAATGCCAGCGAATCTATCTACCAATTTAAAGCAAGTTGAGGGGAAAAAGGCACGAGGCGGCTGTGGTCGTTTTCCCGGGGTCGGCTGCTTGAAATCATCGGGCCCGATACAGACAGCGACCGGTTCATCAGAACCGAATCGGCAACTGCCCCTTCCGCTCATCATTAATATTATTGGATATATACAAATATTAAATATTTATAAAGTTGTAACTTTAGGCTCGAACATTTATATCTTCATCAGATTTTATAATTAGTGAAACTTTATACTTTATAAGCAAAAAAACATTTATATCACGTTTATTTCGTGCTATCACGCTTTCGGGCTCCCCTCCATCTAGTGGTCGTTATACTCTCACTCAAATGTACATTTTGTTATATGAACACAATAAGATTTTGATTTTTTTTAAAAAAAATCAAAATTCTATCATTGCTTATACAAGGTGGGAAAAATAAAAAAAATCCATTAAATTTATAGATATTAGTAGGATAGAGTTATACATTGCATATTTGGCGTGTCTTAAGAGTGTTAATAAAATGATACTATAGATAAAAAGAGAGATTTTGGTCAGTTTAGCGACGTTTTTGCTCTGGTGAGTTTTACGCGTTTTGCACGGACCTCATCGCAAGGAGTCGAAAGGAGCAAAGATTTTGATGAGAATTAGGAAGACGGGGGAGGGAAGAGGCGTGGGGAGGATTGGAGTCCACCACCTCACTCCTAGTCAAACAGAAAAACATTGTTGATGGGCCCGTCATGTTTTTGATAGCGAATTGGAGTGCGGTTAGCCCACTATCTATGATCCTCACTAAATTAGTGGGTGATGCCGCGGCCCCTCCACCACCACTTGAAGATGATCCGGACGCCAAAATGCTACAAGATAAAGATTTCAGGCAACATGACGACTCCTTGGCCGCTAACGGTAGACAACGTTACAACCTCCGTCCGCGACGCGCGAAGCCTACTTAAATGCTTATTTGAAGACCATTTCAATTACTTTAAATGTTTTATTTAATTTAGAACTTGTAATATTTTAATTTCTTGCACTTTACTTTTGGTGTGCGTATAAACAGTTTGGTGTGTTATTAACCATCCTGATTGATGAGATTTCATCTCAATTTTGGATGATTGGATCTATTTTGTAACTCCTATATATATGAGACTTATTAAGTGATTTGGGAATGAAAAGGAAAACCCTAAAAGCAGCCCTCTCTCTTGAGGAGTTCGGCCAAGGCTTGTGACTAGCCTCCCCCTTGTAGCCCCCTCCCCCATTTCGGCCCCCCCTCTCGTGGAGCCTCCGGCGTGGTTTCTTGGTGCGACTCCAAGGAATAAGGACGACAACCCCACTCGGTGCGATGCCGGTGGATCCTTTCGGTGCGACGCCGGTGGAAATTGTGGAGAGAATGATTCTCCCACAAGTTATCAAGTGTGCTTTCTACCAACGGGTTAGGTAATCTCTCCCCTCCTCTAGTGCTTCTTCTCTTTAGATTTGTGGAGGTTGAACCATCGTGTTCTCCGTGATTTTAAATTTCAGTCGCTCTCAAATCTCTGAACAAAATTGTTATTGTCCGTGTTTCCATTTTTCGGACCGGGTAGGTCCATTTTACTTGAGCAGATCTTGGCCTATAACCTTGGTCTCGCTCTCAAAAAGGATTGACAACCTTTGCGTTATCTTGGGGAACAAGTCGACTCATTTTTCATCGCTGTTTTAGAGTCGATCATTCTTCGAATGTGTTTATGCATTATGCGCGAGATGGTTACGTATTGAGGGCGATAAATGTTTGTGTAGGTGCGGCGGAACAAGGGTTTGTTGAATGACGAACTAGAGCCTTCTCTCGTGTAGGCCGCCGTTAGCGACATACTCTACATCAGTGAGATCATGAGTTTGACCACCGCACGCGCGATGGTCTTATGTGATCCCCGTGCCTCGATCTCACCACGTGCACCATCTAAGTCACCGCCGCGACCGGCCGCCGACGCCGCAATCGCCGGCGCCGCGCGGCCCGCGCCCGGACGCCGACGCCGCCATCGCCGACGCCGAGCGGCCCGCGCCCGGCCACAAGGCGCTACTAGCAAGGGGCGGCCGGGCTGCGACAGCTACCCGGCCGCGGGGTGCCACCCACAAGGGACGGTCGCGCCCCGACCGCTCCTCCCCAGCCGTGGGGCATTCCCGGCCGCAAGGCGCCGCTCGCAAGGGGCGGCTGTACCCAGGCCGCCCCTCCACGCGGCCGCCTCCTGAACGCAGAACGCCACTCAAAGGGGCGGTTGCACCCCGGCCTCCCCTCCCCAGTCGCACCCCGACAGCACCCCGACCGCAGGGGGGGGGGGGGGGGTTGCCTGTAAGGGGCGGCCGCATACCGACCGTCCCTCTCTGCGGCCGCGGTCCTCCTTCGCCAATGACCGTTCGCCGTCTGTAAAAATTTGTAAACCGCGGAAAACGGGAAACCAAGTGCAAGAACGACACTAAACCAATCCGAAGCCAAATAAACCAGATGCGCTAGAAGAGCGAGAAACCTTGTACTATCAACAATCTTTACAAGACAAGGTATACATGGCGAGACATGATTCGCCGATGTACCCGCTGGAAGCAAAACAAGAAAAACAAAACTAGCCGTGCGGTCTCAAGGAGAAGCCGCCGACTCTACCGAGCTGCCTATGGAGTCCGCTGAAGCCGCCAAGTCATCAAACTGCAACCTAGCCGCACAGATAACCCGTTATTCCAAAGCTGAGAACTCTGTCCGCTGATATGCAAACCACCAAACCGCGAGGTCGCCTAGCTGTCAGATCTCCGAACAGCTGCTGTCGAACTGAACAAACTACTAGAAGGGTACAACTTATTGAACTGGGAAAAGGTTGTCGAAGAAAGAAGACCGCTTGGCCGCAAGCCGCGACCTGCTGCTAACCGCCGATTGCTAACCGCAGAGTTCGTATTGATCCCTGGCCGAAGTCAGAACCAAGTTCCTGACTTCTCAGCATTGTCCGCACAACCTGCACAACAAACACTAGTCAACTCCTTCAAACCGCGCAAACACAAAAACCTATCCGCAGCAACCACCCGAGCTCACTTACTGTTCATTACGATGTAATGTTGATGTGATAGAGAGTCCTATTTATAGGCGTAGAGAGGAGTGTGATCACCGCCCTAGCCGATAAGAACACCATCCTATTTCACGACGAGCACTGAGAGTATCCGCCAAACCGCGGATACAAAGCTAGTTCGCCTTGTCGCCACGACTAGCTAGGCAGCCAGGCTGCCAAGATCGCACCACCAAGGCTAGATAGAAATCCTATCTGCCTTATCACCATAAAGCCAAGCCAGGACTTGTCCGCCATACCAGCAGACCCTGCGGACACACCACAAGTCCGCACACTCGAGAACACCACTCCAATCTGCATGCACCTGCGGACACTACTCCAATTCGCACACTCTGAGCCCGCAACCAAACCACACAAGGCTGACAGCTGCAGAACTCGGCGGACAAAGAAAGCAGTCCGCGCTAACTGCGCGATCTCCTGTACTGAGCACACCTGAACTTGGTACAGAACCAAACCAAGTCCACACCACCAGCCATCCCTGGTCTGAACACAGCACAAGCGGAAACACAAACCAATCCGCAAAAAACCGGCGGACTCTAGAACCAATCCGCACAAACCGGCAAACTGCGCGGATGACCATACTATCCGCCCGGCTACCTCTAGGGAACAAATTGACTGCAACACTCCCGCCGACCTGACTAACCGCCACCTCTGTCCGCACAGTTCGTGTGAATAGTACGCACAAGCCGCTACTTTCACTTCAAAAAAGTCAACACTCCCTCTTGAAGTGAGAAGTGGAAACCAACCTCAGCAGTCCCCGTAACCGTGTAAATGGCCCCTTCGATAGTGGCTTTGTGAAGATGTCTGTAATGTTGTCCTCGCTCCGCATATGTCCAACCACAAGAGACCCCTCCAACACCTTCTTCCGAATGAAATTGTGCTCAATCTTAATGTGCTTGGTCCAAGCGTGACAAACTGGTTTATTAACCAATTTAAGAGCACTTTCCTTGTCACCACATCGCAGAGTGGGACCCCGCACTTTTTCATGGACGTCCTCTACTAGCCTTCTAAGCCAGATGGCTTCCCAAGCTTCCAAGGCCAAAGCCTTGTACTCTGCTTCCATAGTAGAGACAGACATATAATCATACTTCTTGCAGCACCACGAGATACCCGTTGATCCCATGTGAAGACATACGCAGAAGTTGACTTTCGGTCGTCTGAATCTCCCTCATAATCCGCATCTGTATAACCGTGCAGGTTGAAGCCCGTGTCTCTCCCATAAAGGAGACCTATATCGGAAGTTGACTTCACGTACTTCAGAATGCTCTTCGCCGCCACTAGATGAGGCTTCTGAGGTTCCGCCATATACCGACTTACTCGGCCTAAAACATAAGCAACGTCTGGCCTCGTAATAGTCAAGTAAATGAGGCTCCCAACTAGATCCTGGAACACTAAGGCTTCAGTTTGTTTAACGGTGGAGGGTTGATCCAGCGGGTGCAAACAGAGTGTTCGAATCGGAGGGGGGAGGTGGCTGCTCCAAACGGAGCTTTTTTGGGGCATTTCTCAAGGTAGGCGGGTGGAAACGGAGCAAACACCGCCGGAGATTCATTTGTTTACCCTCCTTCCGGCGGCATTTGCCCAAAACAGAGCAGCGAAATGCCTAAACAAATGAATCCTAAAGGACCTGGAAGTATCCTCCCCTAATCTTGTCGAAGCTTGATGTCAACATCAAGTGGAGTAGAGCTACTCTTCCCCTTCCGCTTGCCAAACCGCTGAATGATCCGTTCCATATAGCCCCTTTGGAAAACGAGTATGCCGCTTTCTTTCCTCTCCACCTCAAGTATAAGGAAGTGGCCGAGCTCACCCAAGTTCTTCATCTCGAACCGAATAGCTAGCTCTGCCTTGAGCCTAGCTATCTCCTCCTCGGAGTTCCTTGTGACTATCATGTCGTCCACGTATAACAAAAACCAAGACATGAAGCTCCCCCCTCTTCTTGACGAGCATGCTCAAATCTAAATCAGAGGCAAAATAACTGCAGAACTGGAGGTATTCTGTGATCTTTCAGTACCATGCCTGTGGAGTCTGCTTCAATCCATAAAGAGCCTTCCGGAGCTCGCAGACATATCCTGAATAATCTTCAGAAACATATCCTAGTGGATGAACCATGAAGATGTCTTTATCAATTTCCCCATAAAGAAAAATATTCTTTACGTCCAGCTACCACATCTTCCAACCTTGGCAAGCCTCCATGGCCATCACCACCCGAACTGAAGTCATTTTTTCCACAAGACTAAACAACTCTTCATAATCTTCTCCATACTATTGGGAGAACTCTCGAGCTACAAGGCGAGCCTTGTACTGCTCGATGATCTCATTCGCCTTCTTCTTTAGCTTATACAATCACTTGCATGTCACATGAGTAACTCCTTCGACCTTTGGCACAAGGTCCCACGTCTCATTTTTTTTGAGGACAGTCATCTCCTCATCCATGGCATTATCCACTCCTTAATTCTAATGACGTCTTCAAAGCTAGATGGCTCTCGCTCGTCCAGAGGGCCTGTGAAGAAATAAGAGACGAAGCTCACTACATTTCCTTCGCTATAATGAGCTGGTAGTTTGATAATCCTCTTTGATCTCCGAAGAGTATGACCCTTGCTGACCACCTCTGCTGCTTCTTCTGAACCAGCTCCATTCTCGGGCAAACTTGGAGCATTGCACCCCCTGCTTCCTGAACCAGAAGTCTCTGTCTCAGAGCTAGAAACATCTGGAGCTCCTGGTGACACAGCCAGCTCTACTAGAAGATCCTTAGCAGCCAACTCATGCCCGCCGTCCGACCTAATTTCCTGAAGCTCCATAGAAAAGCCACTTCCATATAACGTCAATTTGTCGAAGACCACGTCTCTCAAGACGATGAACTTCTTCGTCAATGGATCCATACACTTTCATCTCTTCTTCCGCTCATCATAGCCCACAAAGGCAAGCTTCCTCGCCTTCACATACAACTTTGTCCTAAGAGCATTCAGGTCGTGTACGTAGCAGGTCGATCTGAACAGCCGAAGGTGTCAAGTCCAACCTTCTCCTTAAACATCATTTCACGAGGAGACTTCATGTTGATCGGACTCAGAGGCATCCGATTGATGATAGAAGTTGTGCAGGCCATCCCTTCCGCCTAAAAGGACCTTAGAATGCCTTTGGCATGAAGCTAACACTTGCAGGTCTCCATTAGATGACGGATCTTCCGCTCTGCTACTCCAATTTGTTGCAGAGTATGAGCACAAGTGAGCTCTCTCTGGATCCCGTGTTTTTTTTGCAGAAGTTAGAGAACTCATTTGAAATGAACTCACCTCCATTGTCCGTTCTCAACTTCTTAATCCGCATGACAAACCGACCCTCCACCAGCTCCTTAAACTCCACACACAAACGAAATACGTCCGACTTCTCCTTCATGAAGTACACCCAAGTATACCTCGAGTAGTCATCAATCAACACCATCATGTAACTGCTGCCTCCAAGACTAGCGGTGACGGTCAGCCCTATCAGATCACCATGGATACACTCCGATGGTGCTTTACTCATGGTCTGCGACTTGTCAAACGGAAGGCGATGAGCCTTTTCCATATTGACACCCCGCGCAAACATGATCATCACCGAAGGATGACAACTTAGACAAGCCTTTCACAAGGCTCTTCACTGCCATAGCTTTCAACTTGTCAATCCCAACGTATCACAACCACTCATGCCAGATAGCTGCACTATCATTGTCTCTCATCCGATCAACATAGGTGTTGAAGCCAAGAAAATACTCAATCTCAGAAATAAGATCAAGGCAGCCTAAAGTTACTACTGCCTCGCAGCAAGGCTAGATAGCCCAAGTGACTTGGATGAAGAAAATCAACAAGCAGGACCCCAGATGCTGCGACAGGAAGGTCCCACCACGTACCCGGATTCTTGAAAGAAGCAACCCCTCCACAACCAATATTGGCCGAGTTGGGTACGAGGGAGACTAGCTGGTAACAAAGTCGCGAGGTCGCGACCTTGTCTCTAAGGAAAAAGAATCCAAAGGCTCAGCCAATATCCAAAATGTAGAGCTCGCGAGATCCTTGCAGGGATTTTTCGTGTCTCACCTCGTACCCCTGGTGTCCCAACCCGCATTTCCTCAACGAGTACCTCGTATCAGAGCAAGAGGAACTACGGGTTATGATGCCACGTCGTGCAGGGGATAACTGCACACGTTCAGGCAACCCTTGACGCTTACTTTATGAATTGAAATTCAACAGTTAAAATGCAAGAAAACCTTTGGATTGACTGGCCGTATCCCTCGGCCTTAGGTATCAAAAACTGTTTTTTGTACGCGGCGGAAATACTTTGTTTATTTAGGACGATCTCCTATATGCAGTCTATAGTGATACTACTATAAGAAACCATTTTTGGAAAATAAGTGTTTGGTGACCAAAATATGTTATGCATGGATACAATAATAGGTTTGGTTTAGCTTCAAAATATCTAGTGCAACCTACCATAAATTCTTCCCAAGAGCAAGAAGACATCATCCAAATGAGTCACATTAGCAGTCTATTATTCATACATCACAAGTAAAGTAAGCCACCAATGGGCGCCAACAAGCTGACACGAACCCATTGGGGCACATGTATGTCTGTACAACAAAGAAAAGAACTAACTCGCTAAGTAAGCTCGACTAGCTCCCAAGAAACGCCACCAACAAACCTAGCCGCTCAACCGGCTACAACCTGCACCTGAGGCATTCAAGAAAGAATACCTCAGCAATCCTTGAAGATACAATAAAAAGAAGAGCAGCATGTTTATACAATATCATGAATGAGCTTACCGACCCCGTAGCAAAGTTTCATCTAAGTAAAATGAGTGAATAAAACAAGTGGAAAACGCACCAAAACACATGCCAAACGCACCAAGTGCGTACAAGTTCCATCAAGTCCCGCTCAACCCGCAGGAGCAAAAGGCAAAACACATGCCCATTCCATCATCCTTAGTACAAGAAACAACTAAACGAGTGAAACATAAGCAGCGGTTACATGCGATTCAGCAAGGGTATTTTGGTGGCAGCCCTAAAGTGGAACGCACCAAAACAAACCAGCCCAAATCGGGGCAAAATGGTGCTCTTCACCACAAATCCAAACCCGGTGGCCACAAAGGCATAACCCACACCACCCCTTACCAAATCCGCACACACACGCTTCTGCCATACTTCACATTTCGCCTCGCAAAACTCACCATAAACGAACCTAACCGTAACCCCACAATCAAATATCACCATAACCCAAGTACCACTTTCCCTTCCTTTATCCTCACACATGACGACAAATGTTTCTGTGTCGTCCTAGACCATTTTTACCTTAAGAACTTTTTACCTTTTTTTGTTTCCTGTACCAGCAACTCGTTTGAGCAACCTTCCCCGGGCGCGAAAAAGTGCAAGCATTCCCTAAGAGGCCTCACCGAGTCCCCATCTGGACTCCGGTTTGCTGGGGAATCGTGCAACTCGGCTACCAAAATAGCCACTCGCAAGCCCGCGGGAAAAACCATGCTCGAACAACGGTCAAAGCCAACGAAACGCCCATCAAGCGTACGCAATCAAAAATCTGGGGTGTTACTGGGGTCCTATTTATAGGGAAATTCTGAGAGGCGGGGGAGGGGGGTGAAGGATCAAGCGCATAACCAACTGTTCCAAAAGCCCGGACTGTTGGAAAGAGTGCTACTTAATTTCTTAAATAAGTAGAAGAGCGCCACGGGTCAAGTGAAGGAACGCCGAACACAACAATACCCCCCCAGGCATCCAACACAACCCGTCGGCTTAGAGGTGGACTTACCACATGACCCACATGGCTCAGAGGTGGGGTTACCACATGTCCACGGTTGTCTGACCCGCCGGACCCACACAGGTAGAAGGGAAAAATCAGGATTTAATAGCGCCCCTAGTCTTGAACCCGTGACCTGCTCTGATACCAATTGAAGGATCAAGCGCATAACCAACTGTTCCAAAAGCCCGGACTGTTGGAAAGGGTGCTACTTAATTTCTTAAATAAGTAGAAGAGCGCCACGGGTCAAGTGAAGGAACGCCAGACCCAAGAGGGGTATATTTATACCCCACCACCCCTCGGGGACTAGGCGACTTCCTGGAGGAGCTCGCACGGCTGGGCGAGTATCGCACCTAATCGCCTACCTGGCGAGTATGTGAGAAGAGCTCGTCATACTCTCCCAGGCCTTCGGTATGTTGGCGCGTTGACCATGACCTCCATCTTGACTTGTTGACTTCGATTTGTGCTGACCTGGCCTTGGTGGAGTCTCTCCTCGACGAATATGGGTTGCACACAATCCCCGCTCTTTTCGAGCGACGTAGGAGCTTAGAAAGAATCATCCAACACTTATTCGGCGAGTTGCTATGCCGAGTTAATGAACTACTCGCATCCCGCTTGTACCCGTCGACCTCTATAAATAAGGGGGGCTGGCTTTCGAGGTATACCTACTCGAGCTCGCTGATATGTCAAAAGCTGACGAGGAACTTCTCAAACAGAGCCTTAATGCGTTGACCGGCTTCTTCCAGCTCTCCAAGCCGAAAAGGCCGCGGGAGGGTGAAGTCGCTGCCTACTTGCCTCCTAGCAAAAAGAAGAAGAGGAAGAAGTTCAAAAAATCGCACTCCCCCGAAATCGACAAACCCGCCGTCATCGCTGAAGGACGCCATCGCGACATCGGAGGATCTCGCATCCCCTCTGGATACCCAGCAGCTCCTTGACGAGCTTGGGTTGGACGATATTCCCGATATATCAGTCCATGACGCCGATCTCCTCAAATCACTGATCATCCCTCCAGCCCGCGAGGTCGTCAATGTTCAAGCACAAAAACAGACAAACCTCGCTTCGTCGTCAGGTGGCATCTCGCCAATGCTATTGCGATCTTAGTTGGTTGCCGAAGTTTTTACTAACTTGATTTTCGCCCACGCAGGTCTCCCACCGGATGATGTCATTGTGGTTCTTGACGCCACTCCTCTGCGAACGACCCCGTTGATCGCTCTCGAAGCTGGGAAGCGAGTTCAAACTGTGCACACTGTGCGGATCAACATCAGCTCAAGGAAGGCGACCGAAGTACCGGCTTCCTCGGAGGGGGAAGTTCCTTCTGCGAGAAAGGATGCTCCTGCGAGAAAGGAACTCGCGACGACCAAGACTCCTCAGCCCGGACGGGCAAAGCTCCTGCCGCCCCTGCTACTGCTCAACTGCCGGCGACGAGCATTTCTTTGCCATCGCCATCTCCTGCCGTCTCCAAGCCACAACAGGAGGCGAGTATCCATGTGCCTCTGCCACCCCATGCTGTCCATTCATCCTCGCGACAACTCGTGAGTACTCCTTTTCCTCCACCCGCCACCCTTGACAAGCTCACGGGCACCGTTGCCGGGTATGGTGCTGCCACCACCCCCTCCGCTGGACATCTAGGCTCGGAGACCAGATAGACAGCAGACCAACTACTTCCCGCCGAGGAACGGGGATCGCGACCATGGACGTTGCGAGCAGGGGAGGCCCGCCGAACGAGCGCGAGCGGTTCATCTTCAGGCCAACGAGAATCATCTGGTCGCGGCCACTCTCCTCGGCGGTCTCGAGCGCCTCGCCAAGGTAATGTCATTGTTGTGCTGACTTGATCGTCGATGCCGACTTCTGATTTGGCGACATTCAAGTTTGATAGATCGCCCTACAACCCCTGGGGCAACTTTCCTTGATGCCATCGGGCTGTCTAGGAGCGCTTATCGCCACGCAGTCGCTCACGCCTACTTGGAGTTGGAGTCCAAGTTCGACCAACTCGCTATTTACGAGCCTCGCCGCCGGATTTCGTCGTTGGAGGTGAGGATGGCGAGGATGGAAGAGCTTCGGGCCAGCTTGGAGAACTACGAGGCTCGCTTCCACATGATCAGAGAGATCGACCGACAGATGATGATGAACGACCACCGTCTTCAGCTTGTTCTCGACGAGTTGGCTGGGATAAGCACGAGCATGGGCTCTGCTGGACGACTAGCGAGGATGGAATAACAACTGCAGCTTGGCGACGATGCGATATCGGTGGCCACGGAGCATTACCGGCGGGCCCGCGAGATGGGCTGGGCCGGACGACATCCTCATCCTCCAGAGCCCCCCCTAGGACTTTTCTTTTTTTTCTTTCCAATTAGCCTAACTCGCCTCCGGCGACATATGTAATGAACAATATTCATATATTTAATAAGCGAGTTTGAATCTCGCCACTATTTGGTTGATGGTCGTCTTATGTCTGTTAAGCTCGTTTTCTTTCTGCGACTTTTTGTATATGTCGTGCAGGTCCTGGAGAGGTTTTGTAAAGTTTCACGCGAGATAGAATAGGCGTTAGGGTTGCTCTTTGCAAGCACATAATTTAGGCTGATACTCGCGCGAGGTTCATATACCCCCTGCCTAGGACTATAAATAGAGGGGGTTGGTAAACCATAAGTACGCTGTTGCAATTTTTAGACTTATACTCGCGAGTAACTTTCCTTGCTTGCCTCCCCTTTGCCGTCTCACTTCTCACTCGCCTAAACAACTTGCTCAAGATGGTCGGGCATGACGCCAGCGCTCGACGACAAGCCCATGCTGCGAACTTCATCGATGTCATCTTTAAGAAAGATGTTACCTCAGAGCGAGATTTGGAGGAGTTTCGACAGCGACATCTCGTCGAGGGCTACTCGACAAGACTCCTCACGCGTACAGAGCGATTAAACTCCTATATCGAAGGCAGGCTGATTCTATCTCTCTGCCACTTCAAAGCCGGCTTGTGACTTTCGTTGTGGACGAAATATCTCAAGATCCTCCAGTACCTCGGCATCGTCCTGGCGCAAATCAACCCCAACGGCGTGACGATCATCATGGGGTTCCTATGCTACCTGCGGGAAGAGAGGATCGTTTTCGACCTCTCTGTATTCCAGAAGATATTCGCCTTTCCATCGACGTCGGACGAGATCGTTTTCTTCTGCAGCCACGTCTGCACGCTAGTCGGGACGACGAACAAAGTACATCGATGGAGCGAGTGCCTCGTCGTCGTTACCGGCGACTTTGACAGCGTGCTGGGGATGCCGCACCGACCCGCTGACGTCGCCTTCTTGTCGTCGATTTTGGAGGGCGTGCACGAGAAGCTGGTCGAGGCTTTCCGCGGGCTGCGGTTTGATGTTCTCCATTGGCGAATAAACGTCAATGTTTTTTTTAGAGATCCACCCTTGCGAGAGTAAGTCTTTGGAGTTTGAACACACTCGACAATCTCTCACATTTAGCTACTATGAAAGTCGCACTAACTCGCTCCTAATTCTCGCAGTACCCTCTGAGTTCCCCTCGAAGCCGCTTCCTCCGGCCAAGGAAGTTGCCTTGTCACACCCAGAGCCCCCTATCCAGCTACCAAAAGTTCGGGAGAAGAAGAAGCTCGGTAAGGGGAAAGAGAAGGTCAGGTCCCCTGACCATGTGAGCAAGCGGGCTAAGGTATCCCGCCAGCTATTTGATAACCGGGAATCTCTGGCCGACATCGGGGCGCCTTACCTTCACCCGAACTACAACCTTGGGCGAGAAGGTGAGAATGCCTTCGACCTCCCGCTGGTTTCCTGGTCTGCTGATGAACATCGGGTGTCGCTGAGCACCAATCTCCCCGCTTGGTCTGAGGACTGGGACGACAAGGGGGACACCTTTGACGTCCTCCACGCTATATATGAGCGAGGTGAAGCTGAGTCCATGATGGAGCTCGGTCCAGAGGAGCTCGCCCAGCTGACCACGCGCTCTATTTTGTGAGCTGCCGATCTGGGCCATATCTCGGCAAGGAAGCTGCTCGAGACACACAAGGTGCTAAAGGTCGTATCCAAGAAGACGATCAACCTCGGCATGCAATCAGTTCCCTGGCGGGAATATGAGGTAAGCCGCCTCCCCGTGCGATATGACTGATCTGGACTTGGATTATTTTGCTGATTGTTTGATGATTCTCGCAAGCTGCTGAGATTGAGGCGGCGAAGAAGCTCTCAGAATGCGACCAAAAGCTCGCCAATTCCATGGCCGATCTAGAAGTTGCCCAGATCCACGCCGTCGAGATGGAGACTCGCACGGTCGCCGCCGAGGAGCGTGCGTGCACCTCAGCTCCCCGCCGTGCTGCTTCACAACTGGAGGAGTCCCCACATTCGGCGGTTAAGAGGCCCCGCCCTCATGGGTATGAGATGACGGCCATACGTCGGGGAATTGCGCGGGCAGCGAGGGATATTATCCTCGTCAGGCTGAGGATTGGCGGCCATCTTGATGAGGTGGCCAAGAAGATGACGGTTGATGACCTGATTCCGGAGTTGCTCGCCGAGAAATCTAACTCGCCTGACCGCGTCCTTTCCTCGACGTCGGGCTCTAGCGGCAGCGGCAGTAATAGCAGCAGCGACAGCGGTAGCGGCGAGAGCGAGGAGGAAGACAGTTGTGAGGGCGAGGAAGAAGAAGACGTAGATATTGGCAATGAGGAATATCGGCCCGATATTGGCGACGATGAGACTTAGTTGCTAGCCAATATTCTCCATACTCGCCTATAGAAACATTTAGAAATTTTTGAAACTTGTAACTATTTCGACACTTGTAATCATTTTGACATAGTACAAGGTTTTTGTTGTAGATTCCCTCTCTTTATTTTTTTACTCGCATGCTCGCTTGTTGGATATCGCTCAATAGGCTCATAGGCTCGGAGAGATAGAGAGCTCGTGATATGCTAACTCGCACTTGGACCTCGCTCATCAAAGTTCGTCGCCTACTAGCAGGTCGCTGCCTCTTGCTCGCGCTTTGATTCTCGCACCTACATGGTCGCAGTCACACACTCGCTCATTGTTGCTTATACCTGCATGGCCGCATACCTCATAGGAGCCCGACTCAACTGAGTCAAAGGTTGTAGTCGACACCCACAGGAGCCAGAATCAACTGGGGATGGAGAAGAGTCGACACCCAGCAGGTGCCAAGCTCAACTGGGTGTGGGAATCAGTAGACACCCAGCAGGAGTCAAGCTCAACTGGGGGTGAGAATCAGTCGACACCCAGTAGGAGCCAAGCTCAACTGGGGTGAGAATCAGTCGACACCTAGCAGGAGCCAAGCACAACTGGGAGTGCGAATCAGTCGACACCCTGAAGGATCCAAGCTTAACTGGGGGTGGGAATCAATCGACACCCAGCAGGAGCCGAGCTCAACTGGGGGTGGGAATCAGTTGACTCGGGTGGCTAGTAGTCGGTCTGCAGGGGAGAAGCCCGTACAGAGTTCATGGACTACGACATCACTCCAACGAGGAACATGGTCTCACTCGATGAGGTCGTTGGCCGATATGCAGGAGAGAAGCTTATGCAGGAACTCAGACTTATGACAACTCTACCACTCGAGGACTTCAACCGGGTTGAGGTGATTTCATCCTGTTACTTGAGGGGCGACGGATGAGTTAGCTGCACGGATGTTTTGCAAATGAAGGATACTTTAAACGAGACGATCTTGAATCCGTCAAATCAGGAAGTTGGCATCCAGATCTGTTCCTAATAATTCCTCGGGGTGCAAGCAGTTCGGTTTGGGTCGGTTTGGACCCAAACCGAAACCAAACCGATGTTTATCGGTTCGGTTCGGTTTTTGGTCGGTTTACTCGGTTCGGTTTTCGGTTTTTCAGTTATACTATTATAAATAATTCTGTACTTAAATATCTCAAGAAAATTTTAAAAATAGTATGATAAGTAAAAAATAAATATCATCAAGTTTTATTTACATATGATATATTACAGCTAATAGCTCATGTTACATTAAAAAAATTATGATTGAATATTTTTATTGGGAAATCGAGTAATAAATATAAAAAGATATAAATAAAATCACTTAAACAAAATGTTTAATTCTTCTTGATGCATAAAATATGCATTATAAAAATTTATTTTTATTCAAATGATATAAAAATTATTAAGTTGATATAATTTGTGTCCATTATTTAGTTAATAAAAATAGTTCAAAGATCATTATTGGTAATATTTTTACATGTATTATTAGTCGGCGTGGTTCGGTTTTTCAGAGAGGAAAACCAAAACCGAACCGAGTCGTTCGGTTCGGTGTAAAATCAGTTCGGTTTGGGCGGTTCGGGGCGGTTTGGTCGGTTTTCGGTTTTTCATGCACACCCCTAATAATTCCTCCAGTTGGAGGAGAGATGCAATCGGGGGGACCTAGGCCGACATGCAAGGGAGAGCTGATCTCGGCCGTCAATGTAGAGGCTCGGTCTTACAAGAGAGCTTGCCAAGGCATTGTCCTATCATCCGCTCTGGGTTATTTAGGAGGAATAGGTCGAAGGCTCATATCTCGATCCCACAGTGAAGTTCGCTTTCGGTCATGCCATCTCGTTACGAGTGCCAGTGCGTGAGCGAAGGGTAATGTTCCTCCGAGGGTCCTTTAGGATGCACTCGAGGCCAACATCTTCCCTTGGGCTCGTTCTTGCCCCTTCTTCGGCAGGTTATCCTACCTTGGGGGTAGTGGAGATGTTTCCACTAATGATTGTTGGGTGAGACCGTCGCTCTATTGAGTCCAGGAGGTTAGCATCCAAGCCTATTCCTGATAGTTCCTCTAGTCAAAGGAGAGATGCAATCGGGGGGACCTAGGCCGACATGCAAGGGGGGAGCTGATCTCGGCCGTCAATGCAGAGGCTCGGTCTTACAAGAGCGCTTCCTAAGGAATCGTCTCATCATCCGCTTTGAGCTATTTAGGAAGAACAGGTCGAAGGCTGGTTTTCGATGTCGATCGCGGGGCCGGACCTCAAGGCCTTCAGATATCTTGGGATGGATTAGCACAGAAAGAAATAATTTGGCCATCACTGAGTTATATATATATACAACGGGATTACAAAGATTTAGTACATGTTATCGCTAGGGATAAAACCTTTTCAGGCCATCCCTGCTTCAAGTACCTCTCAGCTGCTCTCCTACTTGATCTTGCAGATAATAGCCTCCAGTGGCTAAGGCTTCTTGGATGATGTAGGGGCCCTCCCAGTTAGGGTGTAGCTTACCAAATGTTACTCCCCTTCCCGCGCGTCCACCTTTTTCAAGACTAGATCTCCCGTGAGGAAATGTTTGAGGCGGACGTTTTTGTCGAAGTGCTTTGCCATGCGCCGCTTGATTTCCTCCTGGCAAATAGAGGCTAAGTCAAGAATTTCTTCAATGCAATCTAGCGAGAACCTCTGAGCATCTTCATTCTCTAAACGCCACTCTTCGCTGCCATCTTCTGCTGCAATCACTCTTGTACTCCGAACCTCGAACTCCACAGGGATGAGTGTCTCAGACCCGTGGGATAACTTGAAGGGCGTTTCCCCCGCGGCTGAGTTTGGAGTTGTTCTCAGAGCCCATAGGACCGAGGGGAGCTGCTCTGCCCAGTTTCCCTTCAAGTTGGTGACATTCTTCTTTAGTAGGTTGATGAATAGCTTGTTGGCGGCTTCTACCTGTCCGTTGCTACGAGGATGATGCACAGAGACGAATCGAAGATCTGTCCCTAGTTACTTACAGAAGTCTTTCAACTCCAGGCTGGCAAACTGCGGATCGTTATCGCCTTATCGGTGATGATGGCCAGGGGAATTCCGAACCTGTAGGCGATCTCCTACCAGATGAAATTCTTTATGATTTGCGAAGTGGTCTTAGTGAGCGTCTTGGCCTCGATCCACTTGGAGAAGTAGTCAATTATGATAAGGACAAACTTCCTCTGTCCGCTAGCCTGAGGAAAAGGGCTGATCAAATCCATTCCTCAGATAGCGAAAGGCCAGAGAGCGATGATCGAGCGAAGATGCCGAGCAGGTTGCAATTGAAGCGGTACAAAGAGCTGGCACTTAGAACATTTTTTTGAGAAGGTTTCCGCGTCTGCCCAAATGGTTGGCCAGAAGTAACCATGCCTTAAGATCCTCTGCTCCAATGTACGAGTCCCTGAATGGCTGCCACACTCTCCGGAATGGATCTCTTCTAGAACACGGGAGATCTCGATCTCTGACAAGCACTTGGCCAATGGGACTGAAATGGTTTTGCGGTAAAGCTCCCCTTCCTACAGCAAGTAGTAAGCAACCCTGTATCGGAACTTCCTTTGATCTCCTTCATTGGCAGGGAGCTGACCCGTCGTTAAGAACACAACAAATGGATACTTCCACGGGGCTCTTTGGTCGATCTCCATCATCTCCCCTTCCTCGATGGACGATCGAAATAACTCGATCACTATTCCCCCGACCCGGGGACCATATTTTGCGAGATAGTCGGCCTCTGAATTATCCTCGCGGGTACATGTTCAACAAAGAAAGAATGGAAACCCCCGATGAGACCTTTAACCTTGACTAAATATTTTTGCAGGACAAGGTCGTGCACTTCGAACTCCCCTCTAATTTGTGAGGCAACTACCATCGAATCGGTGAAGGCTCTGATATCTTTGATTGCCAACTCTTTGGCGAGACGTAAGCCGGCCACCACTCTGCTTGGTTGTTTTTGATGGGGAAGAAAATCTCCACGGCCTGCTCGATCCTGGTTCCCTGAGGGCTTACTAGCACGACTCCGACTCCCACAGAATGTCTGTCCCTAAGCCCCATCAACAAACAACTTCCAAGAGACTGGGCTAGGAGAGCCTTCGTTTCCTTCTACCTCGGTCGAGAAGTTGGCCAGAAAGTCCGTCACTGCCTGGGCCTTGATCGCTACCCTCAGAGCGTAAGAAATATCAAATTCACTGAGATCCACTGTCCACTTTGCCAACCTGCCAGAATGTTCCACCCCATCCAAGATACCTCAAAGCGGATGATCTGAGACGATGTTGATAGAGTGAGATTGAAAGTACAGACGGAGTCTATGATCCGAAACTACTAAGGCAAAAACCAGCTTCTCCAGGATAGGGTACCTCGTCTCCGCTTGCTACAGTACTCTACTTACGTAATAAATGGGGAGTTGCTTCTTTCCCTCTTCCCTGACCAACAGAGAACTGACCGCTTCTGCTCCCACTCCTGGATAGAGTAGGAGGTTTTCGCTTCCCTGCGGGCCTTGGAGGAGAGGAGCCTGGGTTAGCTGCTGCTTAAGCTTTATAAAGGCATCCTCGCACTCCGCGGTCCATTCAAACTTCTGCTTGCCTCGGAGAGTTTTGAAGAACGGAGAATACTTCTACCCTGCCTTAGAGAGGAAGCGGCTAAGGCCGGCCAGCCTTCTAGTCAATCTCTGAACTTCTTTGGAGTCTTTTGGAGATGTCATATCCAAGATGGACTTAACTTTGTAGGGGTTAGGCTTCACCCCCTGGGAGTGAGGAGGTGACCTAGGAACTTCCCTCTTCCTGCCCCGAAGATACACTTGACCGAATTGAGACACATCTTGTACCTTCTCAGGGTGGTGAAGGTTTCAGTCAGATCTTGTATGTGCTCCACGACGCTCTTGCTTTTTACCAGAAGTTCATCCACATATACCTCCAGATTTCGCCCCTTTTGTTCTTTGAAGACTTGGTCTATCATTTTCTGGTATGTTGCGCCCGCGTTCTTGAGCCCGAATGATATCATTTTGTAGCTGTAGTAGCCATCGCTGGTGATGAAGGAGACATTGCGGCAGTCAGGGAATGCATCCAGATCTGGTGGTACCCTGAAAAAGCATCAAGAAAACTCATCACATGAAACCCGACGACGGAATCAACCAACGTGTCGATTTGAGGCAAGGGTGATGGAGCAACGGCGGATGGAGCCGAAATTTATGAAGCCACTATTGGAGCCGACGTGGATGATGATCTGGAACCGCCTGTACTTAAAGATGTGCGCCGCAACGACAAAGCGACACGACGTTTCGAGGACATTCGCCGCAACCACGTTCGCTACAATCTGCGTCCGCGGCCACCGCCATCGTCTTAATCCTTTGAGAACTTTAGTTTTCCGGCACTTTATAATTAGTTTTAATTTCTAGTTGGCTATGTTGATTTGTACGGTCCAGATGAGGTCACACCTGTTTTTGTTTCAGTTGGAATGCAATGCACAGATTGATTTTTTCCGCTAGGTCAACTGACAGGATTTTGATTTCGCAGGTCAAATAGCACTACAAACGTTGTTCTTCCTAACAGTTTTAAAGATTATGTCACGACTTTGCAAAACAGCTGATTATTCAATCACTGCTTCCCACCATTGTTTTTTCAGTCACCCCCACCTTGCCAAACCGAGCCTAAAAATGTCGTGGTGATGGGAATACACTACTAGAAAAATAACTTTTAGCCATATTTTTTTGGCACGGAGCAGAAGTCGTGGCTAATAATGAAGTATTAGCCACGCCTCTTATTTCGTGGCTAATAAGTATTAGCCATGAACAGCAATTCGTGGCAAAAAAACCTCATTAGCCACAATTTGTTCCCTTCGTTGCTAAAACAATACTATTAGCCGCGATTTTTTTAATTTGTGACTAATATTTTAGTCATAATTTTTAATTCACAACTAATACAGAAGTATCAGTTACTGTTTTTTACCCTGGAAAAAAATTAGTACGAAATAATTGATTAAAATTTAATTTTTAAATTCATTCATAACAATACTATTAGCCACGATTTATCAAAATATTTTTTTCATGAAGAGAATATGATTAAATCAATGAGGTGTTAATTAGGTGAATGTTGTTAAAAGTGGCTAAAAGTCATTTTTCTAGTAGTGTATTCCCATCACCATGATATTTTTAGGCGCGGTTTGGCAAGGTGGGGGTGACCAGAAAAACAATGGCGGGAAGCAGTGATTGAATAATCAACTGTTTTGCAAAGTGGTGACATAATCTTTAAAACTGTTAGGAAGAACAACGTTTGTAGTGTTATTTGACCTGCGAAATCAAAATCCTGTCAGTTGACCTAGCGGAAAAAATCAATCTATGCATTGCATTCCAACTAAAACAAAAACAGGTGTGACCGCATCTGGACCGGACAAATCAACATTGCCAACAGGAAATTAAAACTAATTATAAAGTGCCGGAAAACTAAAGTTCTCAAAGGATTAAGACGATGGCGGTGGCCGCGGACGCAGATTTTAGCGAACGTGGTTGCGGCGAATGTCCTCGAAACGTCGTGCTGCTTTGTCGTTGTGGCGCCACATCTTTAAGTACAGGCGGTTCCGGATCATCATCCACGTCGGCTCCAATCGTGGCTTCATCAATTTCGGCTCCATCCGCCATTGCTCCATCACCCTTGCCTCAAATCGACACGCTGGTTGATTCAGTCGTCGGGTTTCCTGTGATGAGTTTTCTTGATGCTTTTTCAGGGTACCACCAGATCCGGATGCATCCCCCCGACTGCCGCAATGTCTCCTTCATCACCAGCGATGGCTGCTACAGCTACAAAATGATGTCATTCGGGCTCTGATATCTTTAATTGCCATTCGGGCAACTAAATAATGTCATTCGGGCAACTACCATCGAATCAGTGAAGGCTCTGATACAAAATGATGTCATTCGGGCTCTGATACAAAATGATGTCATTCTGGCAACTACCATCGAATCGGTGAAGGCTCTGATATCTTTGATTGCCAACTCCTTGGCGAGACGTAAGCCGACCACCATGGCTTCGTACTCTGCTTGGTTGTTTTTGATGGGGAAGAAAATCTCCACGGCCTGCTCGATCCTGTTTCCCTGAGGGCTTACTAGCACGACTCCGGCTCCCACGGAATGTCTGTCCCTAAGCCCCATCAACGAAACAACTTCCAAGAGACTCGGCTAGGAGAGCCTTCGTCTCCTTCTACCTTGGTCGAGAAGTTGGCCAGAAAGTCCGTCACTGCCTGGGCCTTGATCGCTACCCTCAAAGAGTAAGAAATATCAAATTCACTGAGCTCCACTGTCCACTTTGCCAACCTGCCAGAATGTTCCACCCCATCCAAGATACCTCAAAGAGGATGATCCGAGACGATCTTGATAGAGTGAGCTTGAAAGTACGGGCGGAGTCTATGAGCCAAAACTACTAAGGCGAAAATCAGCTTCTCCAGGATAGGGTACCTCGTCTCCGCTTGCTGCAGTACTCTACTTACGTAATAAATGGGGGAGTTGCTTCTTTCCCTCTTCCCTGACAAGCATACGACACTAGTTTGGGCTTATTTTGACAAAGTGAAAGTCAGCTCCGAGCATAAGGCGAAGTGCAAGCAATGCTCGAAATTACTTAATCGTATTTTTTCATTGTATTTATACATTATATTTAATTTTTTTTTTATATAACAAATTTTTTTTAAAAAAACGGGGCCCAGGCTAAGCCCCGGCCCGTCCCGGCCCTGGGGGCCTTAGCAGGCCCCATCACGGAGCCAGATGCCCGGCCCGGCCAGGTTCTAATCAGGGCCCGGGCTCGGGCCCGGTTCGGGAAAGCCCGGGCCCGGGAGGCCCGTGCCCGGGGGCTTTCTGAACACGACTAAGTTAAACCTTCTCAATCTGTGCAGACAAGAAAACCGAGGCCGCAATAATTAACCCACGCTCAACTTACTGTTCATTCAGTTATTATTGATGTGACAGGAGGTCATATTTATAGGCGCGGAGAGGAGTGTGGTCACCGCCCTAGTGGATAGAGTCGCCACCCCAGCCCGCAGCTAGCACCAAGCAGTCTGCTCAGTCCGCAAGGACAAAATCGGACACCAGCCAATCCGCCAGGCACCAAGGCAAGAAGCCAGTCTGCAACCCGGCGGACACCGCACCAGTCCACATGCTGCAGCGGACACCACAGTAGCCCAAAACAAAAGTCCCCGACCAACAAGCACAAACTGCCCGGTCACCAGCGAACATGCAGACTCTGCAAACACCGTACCAGTCCGCATGCTGTAGCGGACACCGCACCAGCCCGCAATACAAGTCCACGACTAACAGACACAAATCTCCCGATCAACCAATGGATATTGCGGACTCTGCGTTCAACCTGAACTTGTCACAGATTGTGATGAAGTCCACCAGTCAGTGAACCTCTGGCGCGAGCTCGGCGGACAAGAATCCAGACCGCCAGCTCCCAAGATAGTCCGCCAACCACGAACTCCGCGGTAATCACCAACCGCTCCACCATAGATCAAGGGCACGAGCCAATGCCTATCTCGCGATCTCCATACGCAGTCTGCCACACGCGGACTCTGCGAACTCACAAAAAGTCCGCCCTTTCGGCGGATACACCACCTATCCGCATGGTTACTTCAGGGAACAACCAACAACAATACCACTAGCCGAACAGCCCGATCACCATCTACAGGTCGCACCATCAGACCGCCCAGACCGCCCAGGCCGCACCACCAGTCTGCCAGACTGTCCGCCCAGACCGCGCGGTCTGCCTGATCAACCCCACTTTCACTTCACAATTTTCAACACTCCCCCTTGAAGTGAGAAGTGGTGATAGTGAAAAATGAGAAGAAAAAACGGACAAGGGGTAAATAACCACAAATTTTATTGCCCCCAAAAAATAAGTAATACACAGGTATGCCCCCTTATTTATAGAAAACGGGGGAGGTGAGAGAGTACAATACACGATGTGGGACTAAACTTAAGTCGGGCGGCTTGTGCGGTTTGACATACACAAACTGCACGCTACATAAAATACAATAATACATCACGCGGCCACTAGAGGAGACCTCCAGACAAGTCGCCAGGCCGTACCTGCGGGTTGCCATAAGACTGCAGTGCGGCTACCCATCAAACCGAACCTTCTGCAATCCTCCTGACTACAAACGCGGGCTGGCACCTGACCGCAGTTGAAGCAAACCATCACACACATTAGCGACAATAATCAGACCGTTGTGACTTCACAAGACCACTGTGGCTAACACTTAAACCAAAGCTGCAATCACTGACAGATCACTGCTGCAGCTACATATATGTTGTTGCGGTTTCATCAGACCGTTCTGACTTACCAGCAAGACCGATGCGAGTAATCAACCAAAGGGTAATTGCGGTCTCAAACTATTCTGTTGGACATCCATCCCAACAGTTCGCTATGTTAAACCGTCATAATGCCGACCAGACAGACCGCTGCGGCTAGAACTGCTAACCTCCCGAACTGAGTTCCAACACTCCCCCTCAAGCTGGAGCATATATATCAACCATGCCCAGCTTGTTGCAAGCTTCTATGAACGAAGTAACCGATTTCATGAAGAAATCTGTCAGCTCTTTATCAAAAGTAACGAACAGAGTACATATCTGATTATTCAGAATCTCTTCTCTAATAAAGTGGCAATCAACCTCGATATGCTTCGTTCTCTCCTTGATCCAGTAAGAGAGTCCGAAGCCACTTTAGCTCACAATTAGTCAGAGCCATGCTTCTATACTCTACTTCTGCACTCGATCTGGCAACTACAGCCTGCTTCTTGCTCTTCCAACTGAATAGATTTCCTCCAACGAAGATGCAAAAACCAGATGTTGACTTCCTGTCACCCTTGTCATCTGCATAGCTTGCGTCAGAATAAGCCTCTACTTTTAAATGTCCCCTTTTTCAGGAATAAGAGCCCTTTCTCTGGTGCACCTTTCACATACTCAAGAATTTTTAGAGCTGACTGCATATGACACTCCCTGGGAGCTTGAATAAACTGACTTACTTTCCCAACCACATAGCAAATGTCTGGTCTTGTAACAGTTAGATAGATGAGTTTACCAACAAGACGTCTGTACCTTGTGATATCTTCAAGGAGAGGAGAGAACTCACTCCTGCATTTATCATCTCCAACAGTCATAGGAGACCAACTAGGTTTAGCTCCAAGAAGACCAGTCTCTTGTAAAAGATCAAGAGCATACTTCCTCTGTGAAAGAACGATAGAACTAGATTTTCGATATATCTTAATCCCAGAAAGTACTTAGCAGACCCAATATCCTTTGTAACAAAATGCCGGAGCAGATGCTGCTTTGTCATATCAATGCCTTTCCTATCATTTCCAGTAAGAAGGATATCATGTACATACACCGCAAGAATTACCAGCCCAGACGAGATCTTCCAAATAAACAAAGAGTGATCTGCAACGCTTTGAACAATTCCAGCAACAGAAATAATCTCGTTAAACTTTTCAAACCAGGCTCTTGGACTCTGCTTAAGACCATAGATGGCTTTCTTCAACTTACACACCTTAAACTCCCCCTGAGCAGCAACATACCCAGGAGTTTGCTCCATATAAACTGTCTCATTCAAATCCCCATAAAGAAAGACATTCTTGACATCCAACTGAGACATTTCTCAATCTCTGTCCACAACAACAAAAAAGAGAACACAGATCGTAATAATCCGGGCAACAGGAGAGAATGTATCAAAGAAATCCACACCATAAGTTTGCGTAAATCCTTTGGCCACAAGACGGGCTTTGTAACGATCAACTGTAGCATTAGGAAGATACTTGATAACAAATACCCAACGACAACCAACCACATCAGCACCAAGAGGAGTGGGAACAAGAGACTAAGTACCCCGTTCAGTTAGAGTTTTCATCTCCTCATCCATAGCAGCTTTCCAAGGTGGAATAATCAGAGCATCACGATAAGACGCAGGAAGAGTATTGGCCGAGAGGGCCAAAGCAAAACTCTGCGCCCAAGGAGACAGTCTGGTATAATATACCACACTATCAAGAGGATGCTGAGTGTACGAACGAACACCTTTCCTGAGAGAAATTGGAAGATCAAGATCAGTCCTGTCTACTTGCGTAGGTCCATCCGAAGGAGAGGCAAGCAAACTAGGAACCATGGGCAGCGACTCAACAGAGGAATCATGAAGAGTAGGAGAGTCATAAGAAGAAGAAGAAATAGTTGGCTCGAGACAAGGTGCAAAAATAAGACGAAAATGAGCTAAATCATCAGAAGAAGGAAGAGTGGATGAAGGGGAAAAGAATGGAACATTCTCAAAGAAAGTGACATTGGCAGAAACATACTGCCGACGGAGAACAGGATCAAAACACATGTTTCCTTTCTGAGTCTGGCAATAACAAAAAAAGATACGTTTAATCGAGCGTGGTGACAGTTTATCACGACCAAAAGAAGGAGAATGAACAAATGCAGTGCACCCAAAGACACGAGGAGACAAAGGAAAAAGGTTCGCATCAGGATGCAGGATAGAAAAGGGAGTCTTCTTACCAATAACAGAGGACATAACACGATTAAAAATAAAACATGAGAGAAGAACTGCATGCCCCCAATAAGACTTGGGAACATACATATGAGTAAGAAGACTTTGAGCCATATCTAGCAGATGACGATTATTTCATTCAGCAACACCATTTTGTTGTGATGTATAAGGGCAAGTTGTTTTATGAACAATACCATGATCCATACAAAACGATGTAAATTAATGATTAAGATATTACTTAGCATTATCAGATCTAAGGATTTTAATAAAAGTATCAAACTGTGTATAAATCTCATTGTAAAAAGTAGTGAAAATAGAATAAAGTTCAAAACGTTCACGCAACAAATATAATCATGTACAATGAGAAAAATCATCAATAAATGTCACAAAATATAAGCTACCCCTACCAACAGTTTGAGTAGGAGCAGGGCCCCATATATCAGAATGGACAATATCAAACAGACGAGAAGAACTACGTCCATTGCGTGCAGGAAAAGTAGAACGATAATGTTTTCTAAACTGACAAGCTTCACATTGAAGAGAAGAATCTCCCCGAGGTAAATCAGGCAAAAGATGATAAAGGATCTGAGGAAGAGGATGTCCAAGCCAAAAATGTCACTGAAGTAATGGAGAGGAGGCAGAAAAGGCATAAGAAGTATCAAGATAGAACAAGCTGCCGCACTCAGTCCCAATAGCTACCGTCTCCTTGGACTGAGGAACCTGAAAAGCACAAGTAGACACAATAAATATTGCTTCACAGTCTAACTGCTTACAAAGAGCAGTAACAAAAAGAAGATTGCATGGAAATTTGGGGACATAGAGAGTGTCCTGAAGCTGAAGAAAAGGAGTAACATGCACAGTGCCAGATCCGTGAACCGGGGATGGAGAACCATCAACATTAAGAACAGGAGGTAATTGATTACTCTTAGTAAGAGAAGAAAAAAGCCGAGAATTCTCTGTCATATGATTGGTAGCACCGGAGTCAATAAGCCACCTACCCGTGGTAGCTAACTGAGCAGCACTAGAATTTGCAAGAGAAGTAGTAGACTTCTTGGCAGAATCAGCAGAAGCGGGA
Source organism: Platanthera guangdongensis (assembly GCA_039583875.1). NCBI lineage: Eukaryota > Viridiplantae > Streptophyta > Magnoliopsida > Asparagales > Orchidaceae > Platanthera > Platanthera guangdongensis. Next base: position 7,441,272 of record CM077151.1, on the reverse strand, counting down.
TGAAGATGAGGTTGTTTGACCCAACAATGATCAATCAAGTAGTCAGTCTTGCCACAATAAGAACAGAGAAATTTCGAAGAACCACAATCGCCAGTACAACCACCCCGACCACCTGAATTATCATGACGGGCAGGATGAGCAATAATATCAGGAGAGGGAGAGGGAAACAATGGATGCTGAAGCATAGTAGTAACAGTAGAAATACGGGTAGCAGTAGCATCGAGAGTTGGAGTGTCCGCCTCTCTGAGAATCTGTTGACGAATCATGTCATAGGAGTCAGGAAGATGAAGCAAGTAGCAAACCACAAGAAGCTCCTGAAGATGTTTCTATTGCTCAGCAAGATCAGCAGAAAAGGGAAGGTGTCATAGGACTCTGGACCTCCTGATAAACAACAACATGGGTCATAACAGGACGAGCAAAGAGATCAGCATACAGATTATAGATGCGCGAAGTCTGAGCCTCTTTAGAATATAAAGCAGCCAAATGAATCCACACAACTTTTACTGTTTGATCATGTCGGATGACAGGAAGACACTTATCAGATAAACTGTTGGCCAACCAAGTGCGGACCAAGGCATCCGAAGCATCCCAATCGTCGTAAGCAGCAGAGCCAACAGGAGGAGGGTCATCAGTCAAGTGAGAGCGTTTACGCTGAGAACGTAAAAGGAAGACAAAAGATACACTCCAGTCAGGATAATTCGGGCCGGTAAGCTTAGACACAGTACCCAAATTACCTGAAGTAGATACAAAAGTAGAAGAATGAGAGAGGGGGACGGAGAAAGTAGTAGAGGACGATGGAGTGTCCAATAAGAAATAAAGCTAGTCGCACGGTCAAGACGGAAACTGTCACAACCCGCATTTCCTCAATGAGCACATCATATCAGAGCAAGAGGAAAAACGGGTTATGATGCCACGTCATGCAGGGGATAACTGCACACGCTCATGCAAACCTTTCCACTTACTAGACTAGATTAAAATAATCAGTTATATGCAAGAAAACCGTTGAGGTTGATGGCCGTATCCCTCGACCTAGTAGAGCAAAATGTGGTTGTACGCGGCGGAAAATAATTTACGTTCGTTGTGAGTTTTCCTATATGCACTCTAGATTTATTATATCATAGGAAATCGTCTGTTTTTACGTGGTTTGGAAATACGTCTTAGTTTACCAAAACATGTATGTATGACATAGAATAGTAGGTTTGTTTAACTTTAAAATATCTAATGCAACCTAGCGTAAATCCTTCCCAAGAGGAAGTAGACATCATCTCATCCAAATGATTCATATTAGCAGTCTAGCATTCATATGTAGCAAGTAAAGAAAGCCACCAATGGGCACCAACAAGCTGACACGAACCCATTGGGGCATATGTATGTCTGTACAATAAAGTAAAGAACTACCTCGCTAACAAGCTTGGCTAGCTCCAAGTAAACTCCACCAACAAAACCTAGCCGCTCAACCGCTACAACCTGCACCTGAGGTATTCAAGAAAGAACACCTCAGCAATCATCAAAGCTACAATATAGAGCATTAAGTTCATAAAATATGACGAAGGGGCTTACCGACCCCGTAGCAATTTTTCATATAAAATGAGTGAAAAGAACAGGGTGGAAAAACAAGTGTCAAACACTGCTAACCTAAAGTGTAAAACGCACCAAGTACGTGAAAGTCTCATCAAGTCCTGCTCAACCCGCAGGAGAAAAAGGCAACACATATATACCCATTCCATCATCTTGATAACAAGAAACAACTATACGAGTGAAACATAAGCAGCAGTTAAGTTCGATTCTGCAAGGGTCTTTTGGTGGCGGCCCTAAAGTGTAACGCACCAATAAAAGCCAGCCCAAACCGGGGCCAAAACGGTGCTCTACACCACAAAACAAAACCCATTGGCCACCAGGGCTGAAACCACACCACCCCTTACCGAATCCTCACACAAATGCTCCTGCCATGGTTCACAATTCGCCTAGCAAAACTCACCATAATCCAAGCTAAACCCGTTTCATTGCATCGTCCTCACTCATGACTACAAATTGCCCAAGTTATGTCAAACTTGATAGAATTTGGATCTCTACTTCACCATAAGAGAACCCCACAAGTAACAACGCCGATTAAACACAACAAGCTCGTGAATCATATGAACAAAAAGGTAACTAATAGAGAAATACAAAGTAAAACATGACAAAATGAGATGAACAATAGGTAAGCATATAGACTGGGAAATTCTTGAAAGACAAGATGATTTATGCTTGTGAATCCTAAACAAAAGTAAGAGTAACAAGGCTAACCTCTTTAGACAAATGTGAGGTGCAAAACAAGAAGAACAAGCTATTAAAATTGAAAGGGAAAAGCTAGCTAAACTTGCACAATCAAAGAACAAGAAAACAAGATTAGCAAGGGTGAAGAACACCGCTTGCCTGAACCGAGATGCCACCGCAATGGCTGCTCCTCTTTCTCCTTCTCTTGCCTTAGCTTTTCTCCCGTGCTTTCTCTTTGAGAATGAAGAAGAAGATGAAGAAGAAGATGAAGAAAGGGATAAGTGAGGAGGAAGAATCTCTTTTTCGGTCTAAAATCTTCCAGAACAGAGCTGGACCATTTGATCCAGAATCAAAGAAATGAACGGCACAAAAAACTGGAAAAATTGATTTTCGGCCCTGACACGCCCTGTGACACGCCCGTGTCACAGGCCGTGTCACTTAAGCGGTGGGCAACCGCCTCACCTCCAAACAGTACACGGCCTGGGACACGCCCGTGTCACAGGCCGTGTCACTGAACACGCCTATCTACACGGTCGTGTCACACGGCCGTGACATAGCCCACAACACCTGCCAAACAACCCGAGAAGGACACGGCCTGGGGACACGCCCGTGTCCCAAGCTGTGTCACCCCTACTCGACACTCGTCGAGCGAATTTCGTCGAGCGAAGTTCGTCGACCGCGGGACACGCCCTGTGACACGCCCGTGTCACAGGCCGTGTACCCCTTCTCTCGACACTCGACACTCGTCGAGTGAATTTCGTCGAACAAAGTTCGTCGAGAGCGGGACACGCCCTGTGACACGCCCGTGTCACAGGCCGTGTACCCCTTCTCTCGACACTCGACACTCGTCGAGTGAATTTCGTCGAGCAAAGTTCGTCGAGAGCGGGACACGCCCTGTGACACGCCCGTGTCACGGGCCATGTACTCCTTCTCTCGACACTCGACACTCGTCGAGTGAACTTTGTCATCGAAATTCGTTGAACACCCAGGACACGCCCTGTGACACGCCCGTGTCACAGGTCGTGTACCCCGACACGCCCTAGGACACCTCCGTGTCCCAGGCCGTGTCTGTAACACCCCCTATCCGTCGCATAGCATATAGCAGTAGGTCCGGCCGGGGCCCGACGCCATATACCACAGACAGACCGGGTGGTTACGTATGGAAACCATCCAACCAATCTCAACGTCCTACACAGAGCATTCTAGCGGAAGCAGTTTATAAGTTGCAAAACAAGAACCCAGTACAAGCATGAATGTCCACTAACAGGATAATAGGAATGTTATTACAAAATACTCAAAAGTCGGCCTTAAGGCCTTACAAAAAGTTTCACTTGTCTTTTACATGATTTCCAAACCTCGGCTCGCAGGCCGGCCATACATGAATAAAACATAAAACATTTCCACTTGGGCCTTCGAGGGCCAGCTTCGCAAAAAGGGCTTTAGCCCGCTATTGACCGCTTGGTCCAGCTGCACCTGCAAGCAAACAAACCACCGCACGGTGGCAAACAAAGCAACGGTCAGCAATGCTGACCAAATTATAACGATCCCGCCCCCAACTCGGGGCGGCGATGCTCCTTCCCTGCATTTCATTAGCACAAGCGAGCAATGCATATAACCATAGCCATTTCATCACAGACGTTGGCTCGTACGGCCACACGTCCCGTGCACTCAGGGCACATTCTCGGTGAACCGGTCGATGTTACGTCAATTAAAGCCATTAACATTCCGGACTCACCACCGCCACTTAGACGGTCATTCCTATGAGCAATTTGTCTTCATGGTATTGGTCACGTCAATTTAAGCCATCGACCACCGAAGACTCACATCTATGCCAACGGCGAGTGCCATGTAACTTTAGGTCTCTCTAACCCGAACGACATAAAGCGGGTACGGCTCCATCTAACCCGTGCTCACATCGCAACGGCAATTTAAGCCATTTGCGCGGGTCAAACTTTCACCGATTCCCGTTCTACCACAAATCACATAACCCCGTTATGTTCAAGTTGGCTCTCAGGCCACCAAGTTGGCAAGACCTCGTGTCCGCCCAGTTTTCCGGGTGCACCTTTGGGTTAGTCCCCAAGGTTCCCTGCTGCAATCTACCGCGTAGAAAACCCGAAAAACACCCAATAGCACGGAGTCTTCTCCGGCCTTATGCAATGCAACATCACCGATCCGAACTACATGTCCGGGTAGGCTTCAACCAAAATGCCTATGTCCGTTCTCGCATACGGACGCTAAACAACGGGGACTTTACATATCTACCCGAAGGAATGCCTCCAACTCTTCGCAAACTCGCGAGAGAGGGCTTCCTATGCTAAGAAAGAGAGCTATCATGCTCACAAGTGAGGATCGTTACCCTTGCGTTCCTCTTTGGCGCCATCGAAATGTAATCGGATAGAAATCACCGCGCTTGCGTTGCCTCCGTGGATCCGGAGTCGGCTTGCGATTCGGAGCTCCGAAGCTCCTCCAATGGCGGATCTAGCTCCTCTTCCTCTAGCCTTGGCTCTTCTTTCTCCAAGGGTTTGGAGAGAGATCAAGTGATGAAAAGTGTGGATTTTTCTAAGTCAAACCCGTGTATATCCTCCCAGGAACCATCCCCAGCCGTCGGATCTCAACCTAAGAAAACGAGCGGCTTTGATTCGGGGCTGAAATGCCCAATCTGGGCCGAACACGACTTGGCACACGCCCGTGTCCAGGGCCGTGTGCCGCATTCGCCGTCAAAATCGAATCTTCTGAACACGCACACGGGTATCGAACACGCCCGTGTTCGAGCTGACACGCCCGTGTTCCAGCGGACACGGCCGTGTAGCCGGCCGTGTACCCCAAGATTTTCCCCCGTTTCCAACCCGAGCACTGCACGGGTTCTAGGACACGCCCGTGTCCTTACCCGTGTCACCTTGACACGCCTGGGCCCCCAGGCCGTGTACACGGGACATTTCGTCGAGGGGAGAACGACGACTGGATGACACGGCCTTGGACACGCCCGTGTCCTAGGCCGTGTGCCTTGTCTCGACGACCGTCGAGTGAATCTCGACGATTTCACCTTGACGCTCGTCGACACGGGGTCGACACGCCCGACGACACGCCCGTGTCGCGGGCCGTGTGCCCATTCTCGACGAATCGTCGAGAATAACTCGACGATTTCACGGCTAAGTGTCGACACGGGTCGACACGCCCTGCGACACGCCCGTGTCGCAGGCCGTGTGCCCATTCTCGACGAATCGTCGAGAATAACTCGACGACTTCGCGGCTAAGTGTCGACACACGCTTGACACGCCCTGGGACACGCCCGTGTCCCAGGCCGTGTGCCTTCAGCCAGAAACCAAAACTGGCCCAAAACATCCCCCTTTGCTCCTTTGAGTTTCGGGGCGTTACAACTCTACCCCTCTTAAAAGAATTTCGCCCACGAAATTACATAAAGGGGAAAATATGTACAAAACAAAATTTGTACCTGAGCGGAACAACTCCGGATATTCGTCAAGCATCGTCTGCTCTCGCTCCCAGGAGAGCTCCTCACGACCGCAATTGTCCCACCGGACTTTGACCATCCTGATCTCTTTATTGCGTAGCCGCTTGACCTCCGAGTCCTTCAATCCGCACGGGCTTGACCTTCGTCGTTAGCCCACTATCCACCGGCACTTGATCGACCGCGATCACTTGCGTAGGCTCTTGCACCGCCTTCCGAAGCACCGAAATGTGGAATACATCGTGTAAACCACTTAGCTCCACAGAAAGCTTCAACCTATAGGCCGCTTCTCCCACTCGCTCCAGAACCTCGAACGGTCCAAGGTACCTCGGGCTTAGCTTTTTCAATCGCCGCACCCGCGAGACACCCTTGAACGGCTTGATCTTCAAGTACACATAATCACCCACAGCGAACTCCACGTTCCTGTGCTTGGCATTATAGTACTTTGCTTGCCGGTCCTGAGCCATGAGCAACCTCTCCCGAATGGTTCTTACCAAGGAAGTAGCATCATCCACTTCCGATCGCTTATACAACTTCGACTCGCCCGTTTCTAACCAAGACAACGGCGTGCGACATCTTCTACCATATAGGGCCTCGAAAGGCGCCATCTGAATACTTGCTTGGTAGCTGTTGTTGTATGCGAACTCCACCAAATAAAGGTGGTCCTCCCATTGCTTTCCGAAGTCCAAGACACACATGCGAAGCATGTCTTCCATCGTTCTATTGACCCTCTCGGTCTGCCCATCCGTTTGTGGATGGAAGGCTGTGCTAAACTTCAGCTTTGTTCCCAACATTTGCTGCACCAGCCTCCAATCATTGGACGTGAACCGCCCATCACGGTCACTCACGATGCTGCGGGGCACACCATGAAGCCGTACTATATTATCCACATAAAGCTTCGCCAGCTTCTCCACCGGATCGTCCTTCCTATGCGGAATAAAAGTGCGACACCTTCGTCAATCGATCGACCACCACCCAAATGGCGTCGTTCCCCTTCTGCGACCTTGGCAAACCATGCACAAAGTCCATAGAGATGTCGTCGAATTTCCACTCCGGAATAGGCAAGGACTTAAGAAATCCTCCCGGCTTTTGGCACTCCGCCTTTACCAAGGCGCAAGTTTGGCACTTCGCTACATATAGCGCCACATCCTTTTTCAAACCCGGCCACCAAAATAGCTTCTTGATATCGCGGTAGATCTTCGTGCTCCCCGGGTGAATCGAGTACCTGGTATGGTGTGCCTCGTACAACAACTCCACCCGTAAATTGCCCACGCTTGGGACGCACAGACGACCGTCTTTCCACAACAATCCGTCCTCTACAACGAATTGGGAATTTGACCCATCCAAAGCCTCTATCATGAACTGCTTCATATGAGCATCCATATCCAAAGCCTGCCGAATCCGATCAGCCAGGTCATATTGGACTTCAGTCCAATTCAGCACTGCTTCAGCGCTAGATTGTCTATCCACACAAACAATCTCCAACGCCTCCAGCTCCTGCACCAACCGCTCATCATGCACTGATAGCCAATTCGCTTGAGCTGGGGCTCGGCGACTCAATGCGTCCGCAACCGCATTCCCTTTGCCAGGCACATAGTGGATCTTAAAAGTATAGTCCCCCAGGAACTCCATCCACCTACGCTGCCGCATATTCAAATCTTTCTGATCTATTAGATACTTTAGGCTCTTGTGATCGGTGTAGATATCAATCTTCACACCGTACAAATAGTGTCTCCACAGCTTCAAGGCAAAAATCACGGCCGCTAACTCCAAGTCATGGACCGGATAATTCCTCTCGTGCACTTTTAGCTGTCTCGAGCCATAAGCTATCACGCTTCCGTGCTGCAGTAGCACACAACCCAAACCGCTGCCTGAAGCATCGCTATATATCTCATAGCCTTCGGTCCCAACCGGCGAACTCAACACAGGCGTCGTGGTCAACCGACACTTTAACTCCTCAAAAGCTCGCGCGCACTCCGGCGTCCAAACGAACTTATGATCCTTCCTCGTCAAAGTAGTGAGAGGTAGCGCTATCCGCGAGAAGTTCTCTACGAAGCGCCTATAATAACCGGCAAGCCCCAAAAAGCTCCGGACTTCTGCTACCGTAGCAAGCTCAGGCCACTCCCGTATCGCAACAATCTTCGCCGGATCCACCGCAATACCCTCTCCACTCACTATATGCCCGAGGAACGCTACTGAGGATAGCCAAAACTCGCACTTCGAGAACTTGGCATACAACTGGTTTCTCCTTAGCGTCTCCAGCACCAAATGAAGATGCTTGAAGTGATCTTCCTCACTTTGCGAGTACACCAAAATATCGTCGATGAAGACGATCACGAAATGGTCTAGGTACTCCCTGAACGTCCTGTTCATCAAATCCATAAATACCGACGGCGCATTAGTCAGCCCAAACGGCATGACCGTAAACTCATAATGCCCGTATCTCGTACTAAACGCTGTCTTCGGGATATCACTCTCCCTTATCCGCAGCTGATAGTACCCAGACTTGAGATCTAACTTCGAGTACACCGTCGACCCGACTAACTGATCGAAGAGATCATCAATCCGGGGGATCGGGTACTTGTTCTTCTCAGTCAGCTTGTTTAGCTCCCGATAATCAATACACAACCTCAAGCTTCCGTCCTTCTTCTTAACAAAGAGGACCGGTGCGCTCCAAGGCGAAGAACTCGAGCGCACATACCCTTGCTCCAACAACTCTTGTAGTTGAACTTTTAGCTCCGCCATTTCCTTAGGCGCTAACCGATACGGAGATCGTGACACAGGCTTTGCACCTGGCACTAGCTCGATCGTAAAATCTATCTCCCGTTGAGGCGGGGCTCCAGGAAGATCTGCGGGGAACACATCAGGGTATTCCGATACCACTGAAATACAATCCAACGCGGGCTTCGGCTTTGCAACCTCCACTAGTGTAAAGAATAGTTCTGCTCCAGCACGAACCGCCTTCACCACCTGAAGAGCAGACATCAACGTCTTGCTCGACCCCTTTAAGCCCGTAAACGTCGTCTCACGACTTGCTCCCAGCTTTACTTCCTTGCTACCGCAATCTATATGGGCCTGCTGCTCCGAGAGCCAGTCCATGCCAAATATGACGTCAAACTCCACTAACGGAAGTAAAGACGCCCGCAGGTCGAACTCCTGCTCCCAATACGAATCTTAACATCGCAGATCCTAACCGCTCGCATCAAACACCCATTGGGCAACAACACATCCAACTTATCCTTCGCCATCGAAGAAGGGACTCCGATGCGTGATATAAATCCTTCGGACAAGAAGGAGTGTGAAGCTCCCGTATCAAAGAGTGCTCGTGCCGGATTTTCACAAATCATTACAAATCCTAAACAAGTAGTGGTAAGGTAACATATACATAACAAGCATATAAAGGAACTGACTTGCTATAAATTAAACCGTACCTGTCACCACATCAGCTTGTTTAATGGCCTCCTGTTGGCCAAGATTGTAAACTCTAGGTTGGGCCGGAGCATAGTGAGATGCGGTCGACTCCACCGCCTTTCCCTTCTCTTCGTAGGTAGCTCCTGGCCTCCTTTCGGACTTAGGACGTCTGCTCCAACAATCACGGGCGAAATGCCCCGTCTTGCCACAAGTGAAGCACGCGCCCGGGGTCCGACTCGTAGTCGCCCCAGAAGCACCAGAAGGAGCTGGACCCGAAGTCCTATGCTTCTTGAAAGTCCTCTGATAGCCAGACTTCGAAGTAGTCGGCACTTTAAACTCAGATTTCTTTTCAACCAAGCCTTTCTTCGCTTGTACACTCTTCATGTCCTTCTCCAAGGACCGGGCAGTATTGACCAAGGTCAAGAAACCCTGCGTCATCGGCCCCGACAGTAACAATCGCAGCTCATCCCTCAAGCCTTCATAAAAACGATTAGTCTTGCGCTCCTCATCCATAATGGTGGAGCTAGCATAACGACTCAACCGCGTAAACTCGTGGAGATATTCATCCACGCTCCTCTCACCCTGCACCAACTTCAGGAACTCATTCTCCATTGAGATTCTCTGAGTAGAAGGGAGGTATCTTGCTAAGAACAATTCCGAGAACTCTTCCATCGGAACGTCTATCAGTTGTCTACCTCGCAGATGATGCAGCTCCAAACCTTCCCACCACATCCTTGCTTCACCGTCCAACAGGAACGTAGCAATGGTGGTCATCTGCCACTCCTCCGTCTCTGTCGCTGTCATGACTCTCTTCACCCTAAAGAGCCAGTCTTCAGCCTGAGATGGGGTTCCCAACCCCGAGAATAACGGAGGGTTAAAGCTCATTACATGCTTCAACTGCCTCTCAGTCGCCCTCCTTGGCACTATTGGTTCTACAACCACTTGCTCCATCCTCCTCGGCTCCGCCTCTTGAAGAGGTACTTGCTCCATCACAGGAGCTGGCTGCTGCGCTTGCCTCCCAGGCTGCGCATTTATCACGGCTAACACCGCTTCAGCCACCAATCTTATATTTTCAGCCGACAGAGGTGTTGCAGGAGCAACATCCGGTGCACTACTTGCCTCAGAACCTCGGCGTTCTGACGGCCCAACACCACTTCTGGTCACCTATAGTGGTACAAAACACCGTTAAGCGACCAAATAACATTGCAAACAACAATTATAAGAACACGCAGGTTCCTCAAACACGAGTATTTTCATTCCTAAGTGGACATTCATGGGTTCTTTTTACTGTTATAACGATGACGCACACAATGTGCTCACCACCCCTTAAAAAGAATTCGCCCACGAATTCAATTCAAGCCCGACCAAAACCAGTAGTCTGATACCAAATTGTAACACCCCCTATCCGTCGCATAGCATATAGCAGTAGGTCCGGCCGGGGCCCGACGCCATATACCACAGACAGACCGGGTGGTTACGTATGGAAACCATCCAACCAATCTCAACGTCCTACACAGAGCATTCTAGCGGAAGCAGTTTATAAGTTGCAAAACAAGAACCCAGCACAAGCATGAATGTCCACTAACAGGATAATAGGAATGTTATTACAAAATACTCAAAAGTCGGCCTTAAGGCCTTACAAAAAGTTTCACTTGTCTTTTACATGATTTCCAAACCTCGGCTCGCAGGCCGGCCATACATGAATAAAACATAAAACATTTCCACTTGGGCCTTCGAGGGCCAGCTTCGCAAAAAGGGCTTTAGCCCGCTATTGACCGCTTGGTCCAGCTGCACCTGCAAGCAAACAAACCACCGCACGGTGGCAAACAAAGCAACGGTCAGCAATGCTGACCAAATTATAACGATCCCGCCCCCAACTCGGGGCGGCGATGCTCCTTCCCTGCATTTCATTAGCACAAGCGAGCAATGCATATAACCATAGCCATTTCATCACAGACGTTGGCTCGTACGGCCACACGTCCCGTGCACTCAGGGCACATTCTCGGTGAACCGGTCGATGTTACGTCAATTAAAGCCATTAACATTCCGGACTCACCACCGCCACTTAGACGGTCATTCCTATGAGCAATTTGTCTTCATGGTATTGGTCACGTCAATTTAAGCCATCGACCACCGAAGATTCACATCTATGCCAACGGCGAGTGCCATGTAACTTTAGGTCTCTCTAACCCGAACGACATAAAGCGGGTACGGCTCCATCTAACCCGTGCTCACATCGCAACGGCAATTTAAGCCATTTGCGCGGGTCAAACTTTCACCGATTCCCGTTCTACCACAAATCACATAACCCCGTTATGTTCAAGTTGGCTCTCAGGCCACCAAGTTGGCAAGACCTCGTGTCCGCCCAGTTTTCCGGGTGCACCTTTGGGTTAGTCCCCAAGGCTCCCTGCTGCAATCTACCGCGTAGAAAACCCGAAAAACACCCAATAGCACAGAGTCTTCTCCGGCCTTATGCAATGCAACATCACCGATCCGAACTACATGTCCGGGTAGGCTTCAACCAAAATGCCTATGTCCGTTCTCGCATACGGACGCTAAACAACGGGGACTTTACATATCTACCCGAAGGAATGCCTCCAACTCTTCGCAAACTCGCGAGAGAGGGCTTCCTATGCTAAGAAAGAGAGCTATCATGCTCACAAGTGAGGATCGTTACCCTTGCGTTCCTCTTTGGCGCCATCGAAATGTAATCGGATAGAAATCACCGCGCTTGCGTTGCCTCCGTGGATCCGGAGTCGGCTTGCGATTCGGAGCTCCGAAGCTCCTCCAATGGCGGATCTAGCTCCTCTTCCTCTAGCCTTGGCTCTTCTTTCTCCAAGGGTTTGGAGAGAGATCAAGTGATGAAAAGTGTGGATTTTTCTAAGTCAAACCCGTGTATATCCTCCCAGGAACCATCCCCAGCCGTCGGATCTCAACCTAAGAAAACGAGCGGCTTTGATTCGGGGCTGAAATGCCCAATCTGGGCCGCACACGGCTTGGCACACGCCCGTGTCCAGGGCCGTGTGCCGCATTCGCCGTCAAAATCGAATCTTCTGAACACGCACACGGGTATCGAACACGCCCGTGTTCGAGCTGACACGCCCGTGTTCCAGCGGACACGGCCGTGTAGCCGGCCGTGTACCCCAAGATTTTCCCCCGTTTCCAACCCGAGCACTGCACGGGTTCTAGGACACGCCCGTGTCCTTACCCGTGTCACCTTGACACGCCTGGGCCCCCAGGCCGTGTACACGGGACATTTCGTCGAGGGGAGAACGACGACTGGATGACACGGCCTTGGACACGCCCGTGTCCTAGGCCGTGTGCCTTGTCTCGACGACCGTCGAGTGAATCTCGACGATTTCACCTTGACGCTCGTCGACACGGGGTCGACACGCCCGACGACACGCCCGTGTCGCGGGCCGTGTGCCCATTCTCGACGAATCGTCGAGAATAACTCGACGATTTCACGGCTAAGTGTCGACACGGGTCGACACGCCCTGCGACACGCCCGTGTCGCAGGCCGTGTGCCCATTCTCGACGAATCGTCGAGAATAACTCGACGACTTCGCGGCTAAGTGTCGACACACGCTTGACACGCCCTGGGACACGCCCGTGTCCCAGGCCGTGTGCCTTCAGCCAGAAACCAAAACTGGCCCAAAACGTCCCCCTTTGCTCCTTTGAGTTTCGGGGCGTTACAGTGTCACCCAAATGCGCTCCAGGTCCCCCTGCTACAAGAAACTGCATCCATAATTTTTGCACCTGAGGGGATAAAAAACCCAGCAAACACGCTTTTATCTACTAACTCCAAAATGCCATACAAAATGCCACACAATCAACCCATTTTGAGCAACACGACTCAGGCTCGAGAAAGTGCATGCATTCCCTAAGAGGCCTCACCGAGTCCCCAAAAATAGGCTCCGGCTTGCTGGGGAACCGTGCAACTAGGCTACCAAAACAGCCACTCGAAAGCCCGCGTGAAAACCATGCTCAAACAACGGTCAGGGCCAACGCAACGCCTACCAAGCGTATGCACTCATTCAACGAAAAAAAATCCGGGGCGTTACAGAAACCACGCAGACAGACAACGAGAGAAGAACCCGCAGGAACAAAAAGAACAAGCCGCCCGGTCTCGGTGTGAACACACCAGCAGCAGAAAAGAAAAGCTACGACCAAAGGCGAAGAAGCCTCACAAAAGGAAAGAAAGAAAGAAAGGGAGGGAAGAAGTCAGATGAAGCCGGAAGAAGGGAGTGCAAAAAACCAACCGCGCGGTCTCAAAGGACAAACCACAATAAACACGGAGCAACAATTTTGGGGCAAAAGACCGATTTTCCTCTGATACCAAGTGAAAAATGAGAAGAAAAACGGACAAGAGGTAAATAACCACAAATTTTATTACTCCAAAAATGTAATTAATACATAGGTATGCCTCTTATTTATAGAAAATGGGGGAGGTGAGAGAGTACAATACACGATGTGAGATTAAACTTAAGTCGGGCGGCTTGTGCAGTTTGACATACACAAACCGCACACTACATAAAATACAATAATAGATCCTACGACCACTAGAGGAGTCCTCCAGACAAGTCGCCAGGCCGCACCTGCGGGTTGCCACCAGACCGCAATATGGCTATCCATCAAACCGAAGCTTCTGCAATCCTCCTGAATACAAACGCGGGCTGCCACCTGACCGCAGTTGCGAAAAACCATCACGCACAGTAACGGCTACAATCAGACCGCTGCGACTTCACAAGACCGTTATGGCTAACACTTAAACCATAGCTGCAACCACTGACAGATTACTGCTGCAGCTACATATATGTTGTTTTTATTTCACCAGACCGCTGTGACTTACCAGCCAGACCGCTGCGAGTAATCAACCAAGGAGTAACTGCAGTCTCAAATTATTCCACTGGATATCCATCCCCACAGCTCGTTGTGCCAAACCGCCATAAGGCCGACCAGATAGACCGCTGCGACTAGAATTGCTAATCGCCCGAACTGAGTTCCAACAACGATCAAGCCCAGCAGTCCCCGTAACCGTATAAATGGCACCTTCGGCAACAGCTTCGTGAAGATGTCCGCGATGTTGTCCTCACTGCGCACATGCTCCACTATAAGAGATCCCTCTAACACCTTCTCTCGAATGAAGTGGTGCTCAATCTTCCAATACCAGGCTCGAGGAGCCTGCTTTAAACTATAGATGGCTTTCCCGAGCTTGCAGACGTAGTCCAGATGTTCTTCAGATACGTATCTCAGTGGCTGATTCATGAAGATGTATTTATCGATCTCCTAGTAAAGAAAGACGTTCTTTACGTCTAGCTGCCACATCTTCCAGCCCTGGCAAGCTGCCAAAGCCATCACCACCCGCACAGAAGTCATCTTTCCCACATGACTGAACGTCTCCTCATAGTCTTCGCCGTACTGTTATGAAAAGCCTCGAGCTATAAGACGTGTCTTGTACCGCTCAATGTTTCCATCTGTCTTTTTCTTCAGCTTGTATACCCACTTACAAGTCACAGGAGTAACACCATCAATCTTGATCACAAAGTCCCAGGTCTCATTCTTATTGAGAGCAGTCATCTCCTAATTCATGGCATCTTCCCACTACTTGACTCTAGTGGCTTCAATGAAGCATGAAGGCTCCCGCTCATCCAAGGGGCCTGGGAAGAAACAAGTGACAGAGCTCACTGTATTTCCTTCACAATAACGAGCTGGTGGCCTGATGGTCCTCTTCGATATCCGAAGAGTATGCTCCTTGCTCACCACCACCACTGCTTCTTTAGAACCAGCTCCATTCTCGGGCACACTTGGAGCATCGCTCCCCCTGCTTCATGAACCAGAAGCCTCCGCCCCAGAGCTAGAAATACCTGGAGCTCCTGGTAACACAGGCAGCTCCACCTGAAGATCTTCAACAGCCTCCTTCTGCCCTTAATCAATCATGCTCTCCTGCAGCTCAACAGAGCCACCTCTATACGACGTTAATTCATCAAAGACCGTATCTCTTGATACAATGAACTTCCTTGTCATAGGATCCATGCACTTTCATCCATTCTTCCGCTCGTCATAGCCCACAAAGACAAGCTTCCTCGCCTTTGCATCAAGCTTGGTCCTCTGAGCATCTAGGACATGTACATAGCGGGTTGATCCAAACACCTGAAGGTGTTCCACGCTCGGCTTCTCCTTGAACATCATTTCAATGGGAGATTTCATGTTGATCAGACTCAGAGGAATCTGATTGATGACATAAGTTACGTAGGCCATTCCTTCTGCCCAAAAGGACCTGAGAATGCCCTTTGCATGAAGCCAGCACTTGCAGGTTTTCGTTAGATGACGGATCTTCCTCTCCGCTACTCCATTTTGTTGTGGAGTATGAACACAAGTGAGCTCTCTCTAGATCTCGTGCTTCCTACATAAGTTAGAGAACTCAGATGAAACAAACTCACCTCCATTATCTGATCTAAACTTCTTGATCCACATGCCAAGCTGGCACTCTACCAGCTCCTTGAACTCCACAAGCAATTGGAAAGCTTCTGACTTCTCCTTCATGAAATACACTAAGTGTATCTGGAGTAGTCATCAATCAGCACCAGCATATATCTGCTGCCTCCAAGACTAGCTGTGATAGTTGGCCCCATCAGATCACCATGGATACACTCCAATGGTGCCTTACTCCTTATTTGTGACTTATCAAATGGAAGGCGATGAGCCTTACCGTACTGAAACCACGCGCAAATATGGCCATATCCGTAGGATGACAACTTTGGCAAGCCTTTCACAAGACTTCTCATCTCCATAGCTTTCAGCTTGTCCATCCCAATGTGCCATAGTCTTTCATGCCAAATAGCAGCGCTATTGTTGGCTCTCATCCGATCAACATAAGTGCTTGTTTATAAAACAAACAAGTCTCTTACTCTCCTCCCTACATGAGCAACATCCACCTTTATCGCTGATACGTTGTAGAGAAACTTTACTTCTGTTGGCCAAACAGAACATGATAGCCCGCGTCATCTACGTTTGTTAACGAGAAGAGGTTCTTCTTCATGCCAGGCACATAATATACACTCCTTAACGTGAGCGGACCATGATCACTATCCAAAAAGACAACACCCTCCTTCTCTACAGTATGAACAGAATTATCAGCTGTAATAATAACTTCATTACCTGAGAACGTTTGCAGCGATGAGAACTTCGACTCTTCTCCAGTGAGGTGATGACCACACCCAGAGTCAACTATCCAGTCATCTTGGTAATCGACGGCGGAAAGAGCACGAACACATGTGCTCGTCTTGATGGTTCCTCCCCACCCGGCTTCCTCAGCACTGGAACCAACTCCCTCCTTATCTGCAACATGCCCAGGCTGCTGCTTGGCCTTGCAGTCGTGCTTGAAGTGACCCGGCTGATTACACATGTAGCACTTCAACTCTTTCTTCCAGTTCTTCTTAGGAGCAACACTTCTCTCTTGATGAAAGGAAGTTGAAGGCACATCCTCAGCATTAATCTTTTTCTTCTTCTCTCATCTCTTCTTCTTTTTCTTATCAGTTAAAAGAGCTTCACTACCGCCTTTTGAGATAGTCACCCCGGCCATCTGCCTAACCAAGCTCTCCTGTGACGCCAGCAGATTCTCCAGCTCCAACAAAAATGGCTGAGTCGCCCTTCCTTGAACAAAAGTCACAAAGGCTACATATTCCTTCCGCAAACCTCAGATTATGCGCCTCTTCAACTTAGCTTCAGAAATGTGCTCATCAGGATTCAATGCTGATATTTTAGCGCACAGGTTCTTCATCTTAAGGAAGAACTTTGAGATGAGCAGATCACCTTGAGTTGCTTTAGCCAACTCATTCTCTAAGAACTATAGCCGCGCTACATTCTTCTTGTTGAACAGACTATCAATGGTTATCCAAATCTCAGCAATAGACTCACATACTAAGATGTCTTCAAAGAGCTCAGGTGAGATAGCCCGCTTGAGTGCAAACTCTGCCTTTGCATTGGTCTTTCTCCATGCTCTCACCTAATCAGTGAACCAGTTGCAGCAGTCACTTCTTGTTTATCGTCACCATCAATGACTTCCCACAACTCATCACCCAGAAGATATCCCTTCATACATGGCTTCCACTTCTTAAAGTTAGTCGTTGTAAGAAGTTCAATACCAAGACCCATTGCGTAAGCTCCTTTTATTGCAACAACCACTGATCTAATAGCCTCCAAAAGTGTCGAGCACAACTGAGGTTGATCACTGCTCAAGTCACTGTTCCCTCTAATACCATGTTGAAATTTCACAAGATGATCAGGGGATAGCTCTGATAACAAGTTAAACTTTCAGAGTTATCAAGCTGACAACTTGATCAAGCGGAAAGCGAGAACCAGGAGCAAGACCACTCCAACCATAAACTGAGCTAAGTAAATCAGTGACAACAGAAGGCAACCATAAATCCTGTATTATCAACTATCTTCGTTATAAGGCAAGACATACATGACGAGACATGATTTCGCCAAGTACAAAGGAGAAGTAAACAAGCAAACAAGAAGCTTCAAGCCGGGTGGACTGCCTCAGAGACCGCAGAGTCCGCTGAGACTGTCAAGCCGCTGCTGCACCACACAGATCTACAAAGTCCGCGAAATCCGCGGATAACCCATTATTATGTTGAACCGCTCTGCAAGCCGCCGCCGAACTGAAAGAATAGACCGCCTAGACCGCTGAGACCGGCGGACATGTTATTAAATGAAATTGCTGAAGGAGAGAAGACTGGCTGGCCGCAAATGCGACTGCTACAAACCCGCTGATTGTTAACCGCAAGCTCCACTGTTCCCTGACCGCAGTCAGAACCAGAGTCCTGGCTTCTCAATTCTAGTCTCACAACTTGCAAACAGCAACCAGTTAAACCTTCTCAATCCGCGCGGACAAGAAAACCGAGGCCGCAACAATTAACCCACACTCAACTTACTGTTCGTTCAGTTACTGTTGATGTGATGGGGGTCCTATTTATAGGCGCAGAGAGAAGTGTGGTCACCGCCCTAGTGGATAGAGTCACCATCCCAGCCTGCAGCTAACACCAAGCAGTCTGCCCAGTCTGCAAGGACAAAGCCGGACACCACCCAATCCGCCAGGCACCAAGGCAAGAAGCCAGTCCGCAACCCGGCGGACACTGCACCAGTCCGCATACTGCAGTGGACACCGCACCAGCCCGCAATAAAAGTCCACGACCAACAGGAACAAACCGCCCGGTCACTAGCGGATAATGCGGACTCTGCGAACATCGTACCAGTCCGCATACTGCAGCGGACACCGCACCAGCCCGCAACACAAGTCCACAACCAACAGGCACAAATCGCCAGGTCAACCAGCGGACATTGCGGACTCTGCGATCAACCTAGACTTGTCACAGATTGTGACCAAGTCCAGTAATCAGTGAACCTCTGGCGTGAGCTCGGCAAACAGGAATCCAGACTGCCAGCTCCAAGACAGTCCGCCAACCACGAACTTCACGGTAATCACCAACCGCTCCACCAGAGATCAAGGACAAGGGCCAATGCCGATTTCGCGATCTCCATACGCAGTCCGCCACTCGCGGACTACGCAAACTCAGAAAAGAGTCTACCCTTTCCGCGGATACCCCACATATGTGCATGGTTACTTCAGGGAACAGCCAATAGCAGCACCACTAGCCGAACAGCCTGATCACCATCTCCAGGCCGCACCATCAGACCACCCAGGCCGCACCACCAGGCCGCCCCAGGCCGCGGTCTGCCTGATCATCCTCCACTTTCACTTCACAATTTTCAACAGACTCAACCCTAACCCTATAAGGAGGATATTAAGTAACTCTGGCTCACCTGAAGGGAACTTGGTCGAATTTTTGGTGGAGAGTAAACAACTCGTTGGAGAAATCCGGCAGAATTCTGGCCTGAGGAGGAAGAAAGCAAGGAGAAGAAAGATGAGAATTGAGGAGATCTAAGGCTTCTCACCTTTCTTCTCCTTTCTTTCTTCCTCCTCAGGCCAGAACTTTGACAGATTTCTCGTACGAGTTGTCGTCTGTCCACAAGAAATTTGACTAAGTTCACTGCAAAGAGCTAGTTTTGCGAGTCGGTCAGAAAAACCTCATTGCGTGCAACATCCCGCAAGTCCTCGCCAATATTACTCGGCACTCCGCGATCATGATCAGCTTCCGCACGTCGCCCAGAAGCACTTGTCATCGTCAAATGCTTCTAACTTTAAGCTTCATGTTAGGCGGTCTGTCGCCCACCAAACATAAGTGTAGTCTCTCTCATCCTCAAGTTGTAACGAGTAGCGGTTTGTCGCCCTCAATTCGACAAAAGATTTGTAACCCAAAGCTCCTAGTGGAGTTAGACCGACACAGATCGGGTCACGTGATTTTTTATCCAGTTGAGAGATTTTTCCACATAAAAACATTGTGTGTACCATCTTTCTTATTTTATGATTGTGTGCACGCTTGATCGCTCTACTGGATAAAATGACTGAATTTAGTTTGATCTTCCATAAATAATAAAAATAATATATATTTAGGGTGGTGTTAAAGGCACGCCATTTTAGGCTATGTGCACACCCATCAAATAACTTAACCCTAATATTTTAGGTTTTCTAAACCCCACCCAACTAAAGCTGAAGCAGGCCGCCTCCCACTTCCCGATTTTCATGAAACCTCACCCCCGATTCCGCCGGTGAAATGTCCCCCCCCCCCCCGATTCCTCCGGCGAAACCTCCCCGCCATCCTCATCTCTCTTCCCTGACTGCATCTGGCGCCCCCATCTGGCGTTTCCTTCTTCCCCTGCATCCGCAAAAACCGCCCAACCCCATCCGGCGTTTCCTCCGGCGAAATATTCGGCCGCCTCCTCCACTATACCTCCGGCCACCTCCGGTAATGTCTCCTTCACTGATATTTGATGATTTTTGGGGTCTTTTTGATTCTCCAGTGATACAAAGCTAGAATTATTTTTTCAGTGGATTCCCCCCAACTAATGTTTATTTGGAGTGTTCTTCCTCAACCACACCATAACTTGGTGTCTTCTTCGTCTACAACTTTGGTATTATTTTCAGAACTTTGTATTGCATGTTCGATTGTTTGCATCCATAGAGGTTGGGTGGTGTTTTATGTGTCGTTTTTTGTGTTTTCTATGTATTTAGGGGTTATTAGCTTGTGATAATAATGAGTTCTGATTTAGCAATAACTACAAATGACTCTTCCAAAAAGTTTGCATCCGTAGACGTTGGGCATGAATTCATCACAGATACTATCTTTCCAAGCAAAGAAAATTTGCTTGAGTGGGCTCGTAATGTTGCAAGAAGAGTTGGCTTTATTGTTACAATTCAACAGACTGATAATATAACCGCTCGTGCGAGACCTAGAATAATGCTTGGTTGCGATAGAGGTGGGTGGTTTCGAGAAAATCAACGTACTAAAGGTGTTGTTAAAAGGAATTTAAGGAAAACAAGTTCAAAGCGCTGTGGTTGTCCATTCTTATTACTTGGTCAGAAAGATGCGACTTTGGAAGAGTGGAAAATAGAAGTTAGATGTGGAACTCATAATCATCAGTTTGTTCATCTTGAGGCACATGCCTATGCCGGGAGATTAGATGAAAATGAACAAAAGATAGTCCTCGACATGTGCACGTCAGGTGTAAAACCTAGAAAAATTTTATCTACCTTAAAGAAAAGAAATCTTAGCAACTCTACTGTTATGCGGACTATTTACAATGAAAAAGTAAGGTTGTTCAAAAACAGTTAGATGGTGTTACTCCAGTGCAATTTCTCTACAAATGCATCACAGAAGCAGGGTATATCAATTTTAATCATGTAAATGAGATCACCAAAAACTTGGAGTTTTTATATTTTGCTCATCCAACGTCAGTTCAGTTAAGCAATATGTTTCCATATGTATTTATGTTGGACTGCACATACAAGACTTAGGTATCGAATGCCTTTGCTTTTAATTGTCAGGATGACATCAACATATCAATCATTTTTTTGGCATTTATTTTCATGTCAAATGAAACCGAATCAAGCTACAAATGGGCACTTGATGCATTCAAAGGATTGTTAGATCAAAACATGTTACCAAGTGTATTTGTCATCGATCGAGAAGTGACATTGTGGAATGTTATAAAGCTTACTTTTCCGCAAACTAGAATTATTTTATGTCAAGTGCATATTAATAGGAATGTTCTTGCACATTGTAAGAAATTTTTTAAACAAGGTAAAAAGTTTGATGAGTTTTTTTACTTGGCAAAATGTATTGAACTCTCCCACAGAAATAGATTTTCATGACCGCCTTAATTGCATAATATCTGCTTATAAAGAGGAGTACCCAGAGGTTATTCATTATGTAGTTACAACTTGGATTGAGCCGTAAAAAGAATCCTTTATATCAGCTTGGGTTGACAAAATATTCCACCTAAGAAATTGCACAACAAATCGGGTTGAAAGTGGTCACAGCAAGCTAAAATGATTTCTTGAGGTATCAATCAGAAATTTGACAACTATTTGGAAAGCGTTTGATCAATCTTCAGCATGCCGAGATAAAGCGGTCATTTGGCCATAGTTCTATACATGTAAATATAGGATTTAAAGGTGCTTTATATGTGGATTTGGTCGGTTCTGTTTTAGTGGCCGCTCTAGAGTTTGTTAAAAAAGAGGAGGAAATATTGAAGTCTGAGCTACATAGCAGAGTTAGATGAGATAGTCATAAAATACAATAATTCATCCCCTATGCAGCGGAATGAATTAAAAAGAAAATTACGAGAACTTTTAGATCCGACAAGTACCCAAATCTTAGAACCATTAGTTCCGGGCCGCTTAAAGGGACGTCCTAAAGTGAGCTTGAAGAAACAGAAAGATGGTTGGAAATCTACAAAACGAGATCTTTCCCTCTTTGAGCATGTTCTAATGGCAGAAAATCATCACACAAATTTGGCTAAACAACAAAGTGTAAGAACCAAAAGATTTCTTGACGGGATTCGTAAAGAAATGCCTTCCTACATTTCCAAACATATAATTGGTGCTATTGATATGATAGGTGATGGGCATTGTGACTTTCAGGTCATCAGTCATGCTTTAAACATGGGTCAAAATTGGCTACAAGTGCGCCGAGATTTGACAACAGAAATTGCTGAAAATGTGAGTTTGTACACAAGAATATTTGGAGAAGCCAGACTAGTGGAGTTAACCGGGTCTCTAGATTGTAATGCAACTCCGGCACCGATAGAGAAGTGGATGTCCATACCAGACATTGGATTAGTTGTTGCATCTTGCTATAATATCGTCTTCGTCCATTTCTCAAAATATCAGTCTTTCACATTTCTACCATTACATAGTGCACCGCCAGCAAAAGGAAAGATGATTTTTATTGCCTTCGTGAATGGTGTTAGAAAGTAGCGAAAAGAAGCGAAAAGTAGAGAACAAGCGGATAAGCTTTTGAATAATTGAAACTTTATTATCCAAAAAATGTATCTATTACAATGGTATGCCCTCCTTTATATAGAATGGAGGAGAGATGAGAGAATACAAATAAGAGATGTGGGACTAAAATTTACAGGACTAAACGGACTATACAAAACAAACCGCACAAGCCGCGCGGTTAGATAGCAGGGCTAACCGCACGGCTACCACCAGAGAGGAAGAGAGACCGCCAGAGTAGACCGCCAGACCGCCCGGCCTCCAAGCCGGCTGAGACAAACCGCCAGACCGCGCGGTCTTCAACCCGCCAGGACAAACCGCCAGACCGCCCGGTCACCAACTTCAACACTCCCCCTCAAGCTGGAGCATATATATCGATCATGCCCAGCTTGTCGCAGATGTGGAAAAAGGAAGCGGACACCGGCTTGGTGAAGACATCTGCCAACTCGTTGTCGGAAGTAACAAATGGAGTGCAAATCTGTTTCTTCAATATTTCTTCCCGAATAAAATGACAGTCGACTTCTATGTGTTTTGTTCTCTCATGAAAGACCGGATTTTTGGAAATGTGTATCGCGGCCTTATTGTCACAGAACATAGGAAGAGGATAGTTGTAAACCTCTCCTAAGTCAAGCATGAGAGCCCGCAACCACTTCAACTCACATGTAGTCGATGCCATGCTGCGATATTCCGCCTCTGCACTGGACCTGGAAACGACAGATTGTTTCTTGCTCTTCCAACTCACAAGATTGCCTCCAACAAATGTGCAGAAACCTGAAGTCGATTTGCGGTCCCCTTTGTCATCCGCATAGCTTGAATCAGAGTACGCTTCAACCCTAAGGTGACCATTGTTCTGAAATAAGAGTCCTTTCCCTGGAGCAGCTTTAATATATTCTAATATCCTCAGAGCAGATTGTAGATGACACTCCCTCGGAGCTTGCATGAACTGGCTCACCTTGCCAACAGCATAAGAGATGTCGGGTCTGGTTACCGTGAGATATATGAGCTTGCCCACCAGATGCCGGTATCTCGTAGGATCGGAGAGAAGAGGTGAGTCATCTGTCCAAGTTTTATCTTCTCCAACAGCCATAGGACAACGTGCAGGTTTAGCACCAGTCAGTCCTGCCTCCTTTAAAAGATCAAGAGCATACTTCCGTTGTGAAAGGACCATGGAGTTGGGCTTTCTAGAGATTTCAATGCCCAGAAAGTATTTCGGGGAGCCCATATCCTTTGTGACCAGATGTTGACGAAGGTGTTTCTTGGTCATCAATATCCCATCCTGGTCATCGCCAGTAAGAAGAATGTCATCAACATAAACCGTAAGAACAACAAGACCAGAGGCGGTTTTCCGAACAAACAAGGAGTGATCTGCTGAGCTTCTTGTAAAACCAATGGCCGCAACAATGCCACTGAACTTGTCAAACCAGGCACGAGGACTCTGTTTGAGGCCATAGATAGCCTTCTTTAGCCGGCATACCCGTGTCTCCCCCTGAGCAACATACCCAGGAGGTTGCTCCATGTAAACATCCTCTTGCAGATCACCATAGAGGAAGGCATTCTTAACATCTAGCTGCGAGATGGGCCAATCCCTGTTGACAGCCACAGAGAGAAGAACCCGAATAGTGCTGAGACGGGCCACAGGAGAGAAAGTGTCAAAGTAATCAATCCCATAAGTTTGGGTAAAACCCTTGGCAACCAGGCGAGCCTTATAACGATCCACACTGCCATCCGGTAGAAACTTCACCACGAAGACCCAGCGACAGCCAACAACATCGGTGCCGAAGGGAGGAGGAACAAGGGTCCAGGTGCCCCGTTCAGTTAGAGTAGCAATCTCCTCATCCATGGCAACTTTCCAATGAGGAATAGTAAGGGCCTCCTGGTAGGAACGGGGGGTGGCAGTGGCCGAGATAGCCAGTGCAAAAGCTCGGCGAGCAGGGGTAAGACGATCATAGGAAACCACTGCAGCAAGCGGGTGTTGGGTACAGGCCCGAACTCCTTTGCGAAGAGCAATCGGGAGATCCAGGTCAGCAGGTGCCTCAGGCCCGAACCCCTGATCGGCCTGATGCTCCAGGTCAGCAGGTGCCTCAGTATCCGGCGTATCCGTGGTGGAGAGAGCTGGCCCGGGAGTAGAGAGAGATGGCAGCGGAGTGGAGGGAGAAAGCGGAGTAGAGGGGGGAGATGATGGAGTGGGTGGAGAGGGCGGAACAGCAGTGGGAGCAGAGGGAATGGATGGGTTGGTATGAGAAGTAGGAGTAGGAGGAGGAGAAGAGGAAGCGGGAGAGAAGTAAGAGGCATTGGCAAAGAAGGTGACATCCGCAGAGACAAATTGCTTGCGGGTAACAGGGTCAAAGCAGCAATATCCTTTCTGAGTGGGAGAGTAGCCCAGAAAGACACATGTGGTGGCACGTGGTGAGAGTTTGTCACGGGTGGCAGCGGGAGAGTGCACAAAAGCGGTGCACCCAAAGATGTGTAGAGGAAGAGGAAAGGGATCCTTGTCTGGATAAAGAATGGAGAAGGGGGTAGCACCGTGGAGAACTGTGGAGGGAAGGCGATTGATGAGATAGCAGGAGAGGAGGACAGCATATCCCCAATAGGAGCGAGGAACATGCATTTGAGTCATCATAGTGCGAGCGACATCAAGAAGGTGACGGTTTTTGCGTTCCGCCACCCCATTTTGTTGGGAGGTGTAGACACAACTTGTTTGACGAATAACACCATGGTGAAGACAAAAGGAGGAGAAGTCGTGGCTAAGATACTCCTTAGCATTGTCAGAACGAAGGAGTTTAATAGACGTATCAAACTGAGTCTTAACCATAGAATAAAAGGAGGTCCAAACAGAGAACAGCTCGGAGCGATCTTTGAGAAGATATACCCACGTACATCGAGAGAAATCATCAATGAAGGTGACAAAATAGGAACTACCGCGACCGATGGTGAGGTTAGGAGCGGGTCCCCATATGTCAGAGTGAACGAGGTCGAACGGACGGGAAGAGCCCCGACTTTGCGTTGGGGGGAAGGATGAGCGGTGATGTTTGCCAAGTTGACATGCATCACAGTTTAGAGGAGGATGATGAGGAGGGAGGTGCGGGAAGAGCTGGCGGAGAATTCGGGGAGGAGCATGTCCAAGGCGAAGATGCCATTGGAGAAGATCTGTAGAGGAGGAGGAGAAGGCGGAGAAAGCAGAAACGTTGTCGAGGAAGTAGAGGCCACCACTCTCAGTCCCGGTAGCAATCGTCCGTTGGGAATCCGGATCCTGAAAGGTACAAGAGCTAGGGGTGAATATGACAGAACACCTTAGTTGCTTGCATAAAGAAGTAACCGATAATAAGTTGCACGGAAACTGGGGCACATAGAAGGTATCAGCCAGGCAGAGAGAGGGAGTGACTTGAACCATGCCCGTCCCATGGACCGGGGAGGGAGATCCATCAGCAATAATGACCGGGGGCAACTGAGCATGTGTGTCAAGAAGAGAGAAATATTGAGGATTGCCGGTCATATGATTGGTTGCACCAGAGTCGATGAGCCATCTGCCGTGAGTAACAACATGAGCACTACCAGAAGAGGTGACCACGGAGGCGGACAGGCCTGAGGAGGGAAAAGCCATGGAGGCAAGAGAGGAGCAGGCCGCGATGATAAGAACAAGCCGCAAGAAGAGAAAAGAGCACCAAGCCGGGCGAACAGCAACAGGTCGGGCGGCTAGGAAGGCCGCTACCAAGAAGCAGAGCAAAGCAGAGGGAAAGAAGTCGCACGGCTTGAAAAAGTCGGGCGAACAGAGGAGAACAGGTCGCACGGCAAAAGATGAGGCCGGCGCGACTAGCAAGCAGGAACGGGTAGAGGGGAATAACAAGTAGCGCGAACAGCAGCGGCTAGCAAGAGGTCAAAGGCACAGCGGGGAAGAGGTCGCGCGGACTAAAAAGGCCGAGCGAACAGAAGAGAGGAGAAGGGCAGGTGACCGCGACCAAGATGGGGGTGAGAAAGGAACAACCCGCACGGTCAGGCAGATCACAGCAGCAAACCGCGAGTATAGGGGCAAGCGGAGATGGGGAAAGCAGAAGCGGACAGGGAGAAGAAGTCCGCAGCGGGTAGACACAAGCCGCAAAGACTATGAGAGGCAAGAAAGAGCAAGGAGCGCGACGACAAGGAAACAGGTCGCTGCGAAAAGGCACCAGGAGAAGAGAACAAGAAGCAAGCCGCGCGAACAGAGCAGCGGACAGAAACAAGCCGCGCGGATAGACGCAAGCCGCGCGGACAGAAGAGAAGGCAAGCCGCGAACAAGTCGCAGAACGCGGAAAACAAGCCGCGAACAATAGAGAGCGCACAGAATCAGGAGGAAATGACCGTGTCCTCTGATACCATGTTAGAAAGTAGCGAAAAGAAGCGAAAAGTAGAGAACAAGCGGATAAGCTTTTGAATAATTGAAACTTTATTATCCAAAAAATGTATCTATTACAATGGTATGCCCTCCTTTATATAGAATGGAGGAGAGATGAGAGAATACAAATAAGAGATGTGGGACTAAAATTTACAGGACTAAACGGACTATACAAAACAAACCGCACAAGCCGCGCGGTTAGATAGCAGGGCTAACCGCACGGCTACCACCAGAGAGGAAGAGAGACCGCCAGAGTAGACCGCCAGACCGCCCGGCCTCCAAGCCGGCTGAGACAAACCGCCAGACCGCGCGGTCTTCAACCCGCCAGGACAAACCGCCAGACCGCCCGGTCACCAACTTCAACAAATGGTAATCATTTCATCCATTTGTTGATGAAAGAAGGGTGTCATATACCACCTACATACTCTCCTTGGTTAAGGCATCATGAACCTGTTTCAGATGATTGGAATCTGAACAAACATTTTGACGACGATGCAGTTAATTTGGCCGATCCGTGAAGGGGTATGCATGAAGAATTTTTGGGTTCATAACTATTATTAATAGTTATTTTTTCTACATATTTCTAAATTAGCATACATGACTCATTTCTAATTTATCATGCAGGGATCAAATACATTTTGTGAATTATTTATGATAAATTTAAACGTCAATCAAGAGGTAATGATACTTTAAACTTTAATAATTTGGAAATATTTAGTTTTTCACGTTATAATTATTTTTTATCTATTTATATTCATGCAAGATACGATGGATTTTCCCTGAATAAAGGATTTTTGTCCATCCTTATATGATATGCTATAAATCTTTGTGCAAATGAGAGAGTTTGACTATGGAGATGAGAACGATTTTTGTCAGATTTGCCTTAAATAGTGGTTATATGATTTTGGATAATCTTGTTATCTCTATATTATTGTTTTCATTTTAGTTAGTGTGAACTATTACTTTAACATATTTTGATTAAACTAGGTGAATGCTTGAGTAGTTTTATATTTTATACAATGGGTGCACACACTACAACAAAAACATCAAATAACAAGGTAGAGAATTCCTTGCTAAATGATGAAATTTGTTGCTAATTTATATTGGGAAGGAATTTAGGAACAAACCAATTCATAGCCAATTTGAGCCTAGTTAAATTTAGCAAGAGTGATTTTCCTTGGTAATCAACAACGAATTTTTTCCTATCTAAATTAACAACGAAGACTATCTACCAAAACATTTGAAGCTAATCATCATCAAATAATTTTGATGATAATATTAGCTAGTAATAAAATTGTTACAAAATATGTTGCTAATAAATGTTAAACACCAAAAAAATATTTGATAATAAATTTTTTTATGATTGAATTAATAATAATTTATTATTTTCATATTTTTAACAACAATTAAATTAATTTTTTTGCTTGCATAATTATTCAATTATTAAATAATAATACATCCAACAAAATAACCAATATAAATTTGTCATCAATATGATCAAATGTCATACATAACTTATCATTAGATAGCCAAATTGACAACCAACATATACACAAAAATTGGCATATAAACAAACTTTGATCAAAAGTAAATCCACCAAAATATGATAACATGTCTCAAAATTTAAACAAAACAAAATATGATGTAACTATGAGCGTGGAATCAGCTGACCTGAACAATGACCGTTGTCAGAATATTGACGTTGAATTGGAGAAGAATCTTGATTTGGAGCTTGATATTGAGCTTGCGGATGATGACTTGGTATTCGAAAATAGTTGGGAGTTGCATAGTATCCGGGAACTGGAGCTGAAAAATAACTGGAACCTGGAGCAGAGAATTGGGTAGAAGTATATAATCCAGGAGAAGAATAATGTCCAGGAGAAAAGTGATGGCCTTGATAAATTTCATGCACCTCTAAGGCAGTAGAAACAACATTTTTAATAATATCTTTAACAACACTATCTACCCTTTGTTCAAAACTATTATTCATCTCCATTTGAAGTTTCTCTAATTATTCAACACGATCCTTGTACTTCTCAATTATAATTTGGGCATTAGTTCTTGAACTCGTACCAAAGATGACACTCTCATTGTATGAATTGTCAAATCCATAGCAACGACCATTTTTAAGACCACCGGAAGCCTCAATCCATAAATCCGGATAATATGTCGAAGAAGCATTGGTAGAAGCCAATATCATTATATCATTGCTTTGAGCTTGCTTCTCATTTAACTTCATGGTGTAAGACTCCTATAAAGAAAACTTTAAACTATAAGTAATAATGACATTAAGAATTAAAATATTAGCATCTACTAAAAACTAATGGAAAAAAATACTTACAAATGTTTTCTTTGATTTCTTATCGACAAATGGTACTCGCCCTTTATTGGTTCTATGAGTTCTGTTGAAAACCTTTTCATGAGGAACCGGTAACCCTGCATTAGCATGAGCCTGCATTGTATTTAACATAGATGATGATTAGAGAAAACAAGAAATATATTCAAACTAGTGAGACAGACATGACGCTTGGCCTAAAAATGCTCCAAAATGTGAAATAAAAAGCAAATAGGTGATGCTGCAAATATAAGCACCATACAACATTTTCAAAATGGTCAAATCGATAGAATGCAAATGGCCATATGAATGGTTATTGGAGGATCAATATGTTTTTTGACCTTTTGCGAAAATGCACTGACTTTAACCACAAATTCCTATCATATTGATAACAGCAAGTGATTGGTGACTACATTCAACAATGGCAGTAAAATAGTTAAAATCAATACCTTCCAAATTCCTATCATATTGATAACAACAAGAAACTGGTGACTATATTCAACATTGCAGTAAAATAGTTAAAATCAATACCTTCCATGAAGAATATCTATATTGTCAATATTAAAAATTTAATCATTTACCATTCATGGAAACATTGAGTTCTGTTGAAAACCTTTTCATTAAGATTTTGAATGCCAATATTAAAAATTCAAATAAAAAGTTGCAATGTCCAAAGATTTAATCACTTACCATTCTAAAAGCATGATGTGGAATATAAATAGATCCCGCTGTTCTTTTAACTACCCCAAGACCATCTCTATCAGAGATTCTATTTCTACGATTATTTGCTTGAAAATCTTTATATTTATCAGCTACACATATATTTCATAATTCTTCAAAAATTTCTTTTCGCATCCATATCGGCGGAGGTGCGGACTTTGACTTTGTAACTTTTTGAATGCATCTCATCTTTGAAGTTATTATTCTACTAAAATAACTCTTCCAAATTTTATAGATTTGTTGTTCTGTTGTTGGAGCATGCCAAGTAAATTTCTCCCATAATTATCATAAAATTTGAAGTTATGAACATTACTTTGACAAATAAATCAAGAAAGAAATGGAAGATTTACCTTGAACATATTGAAGAAGTTTTGTTTTACATCATCTGGAATTTTAATAAATGTGGGTCAAACTCCGTTGAACCAACCTCTTAAACAGTTCAACATAGACATAGGTGCTACAATACTAATGAAACTACAAATATAAAAAATATATTAGAATATTATGAATAGAAAAAATTGAATTAAAAAGACAAAATTTTCCATTTTCCAACAATGATCAATATCTCTCGTCCGGCTTCATCACGCTCAACCTCATCTTTGCAATCTGAATTAGTCGACTCTATTTGGTCCAAGGAGGATCCAAGCAATCATGTTGAGCATTATTCACCTCTTTAGATATAACATGTTCAATATTCACCTCTTCGGATATGACTTGTTCAATACTCACTTTTTTAGATATATCATGCTCTTCATCTTATGAGTCGGAATCAGAGGTCGAGTGATGATTCACATCTTGCATTAAAAGACTTAGAAAAGGATCTTCGCGGCTTCTTTTAGATAATAATCTACCTCCCCTTCCTCTAGTTCTCATCATGCTCGAAGAATGGTGTAAATCTTATTTGAGATGCTAGAAATAACATACAACAACATTTAGAGCAAAAAATGTTTGAAATAAAACAATATATTCTTATATTCATGGAGTGGAAACATCATCTACTACAACATGGTGAACAACATAGTAGACATGATAAAGATATTAATTTCAGGTACTTTGATAGTAGAAGAAATAGAAGATATTTTGAAGATATTTGCATAAAAGAATGAAATAGTGAAATGATACTCTTAAATATTGAAATAACACTCTTAATCAGTGAATAGAACAGAAGATCAGCAAAATATGAATACTAACAAAAAAGGAACAAGAAAACATGGATTAAACACAAATGATCAAATGTCTTCATCCTCTGATAAGTTCACTTCATTTAATTCATTAGAATCAACATTTTTTTTCAACATCCCTCCTTGATTGTTGTAATTCATCTGGGCATACTTCTTCCGCTTGACAATGAATATTGCTTAGAATAGGAACATCATCTAATACAATATGAGTTGGATTAGTAGTTGATGCCTCTTGGTAGAATTCCTCTGGTAGTGTTTGTTGACAATGCATGTCAGTATAATTTATCTCATATGTGCTTCTTGCTTTAACCTTAAAAATAGTGCTCCAACAACGATCACGTGTTTTCTTTCTCCAAGGATATGATGTGTAATATACTTGATGACATTGGGAAGCAAGCACAAAGGGGTTATCTTCGGCCATGCTACGATCATTATTAATATCAATAATCTTATATCTCGGATGAACCTTTGTTCCTCGTTTTTCCGTATCGAACCATTTGCACTTGAACATCACTATAGTATTGGCAACAGACCCTAAGAAACTGAGCTCAAGAATTTCCATCAATTCTCCATAATAGTCTTCACTAGAATCATCATAATAACTTCCATTAACACAGACGCCGCTATTCATTGTAGATTTTGTTTCTCCGTACTCGAGTGTGTGGAATCTATATCCATTCACTATACACCCATTCCAAGTTTTGGCAATGCTACTAAATCCGAATGCAAAGACTTTTATTTCATTGTCCGTTATTTGGTTGACTGGATTCTCAACCTATTAAGCAAAAAAATGATTTTTTGATCTTAGCACGAACAATATATAGTAAATAATCACATAACTTATAATAACATATCAACTTATATATTTTTTAAACCATTTGACATACTCTTTATCGTGCATAACTCCTAATGCCTTAGGAGTTAGATTCGGTATTTGAGCTCGTTGTTTAACATCATAAAGTCTGCAAAGCATACCTTGTGATAACTTTTAAATAACAATGAATGTTATGAATAAATATTAATTATGATGTTACTTACTCAACATATTCAGCTATCTCTGGACAATTCAACATTATATAGAATGTGCATGCAGCCTTTTCAGTTGAAGTTAAAATGCACTTGTGATCTTTTGGGCTAAAGAGTCTACTAGAAGAATTAAACATAGATATGTGACCATAAGATTCAACTTGATTGATCATATTATCATTACGCCCAATAATTGTAGATCTTGTTTCCACATTAGGAGTAAAGAAATGAGAGCAAAAGGTTGAAGTTTCTTCGATCAAGTAAGCTTCCATAATTGATCCTCCAATACGTGTCTTATTCTTTACCTTACGTTTCAATGTGTTCAAACACATCTGGATATAAAATTAATATACACATATATATAATTTGAAATAAAAAAACAGTTAAAGGATTTTACCTCTCAAAAGGATACATCCATCGATATTGAACAGACCCACCAACCCTTGCTTCATATGCCAAATGTATTGGCAAATGCTCCATTGAATCAAAAAAAGCTGGAGGAAATATCTTCTCAAGCTTGCATAATATTATGACTATGTTCTCCTCCATTTTTTTCATATTTGATTCATACAGAATAGTTGAACACAAGTCTCTAAAAAATTGTGATAATTCAGTCAAGCCATTCCATATAAATTCTTGTAATAAATCCAGAAATGCAAGAGGAAACAATCTCTCCATAAAAACATGACAGTCGTGACTCTTCATTCCATACATACTACAATCATCCAAATTAACACAGCTACATAATTTGGATGCATACCCATCTGAAAGTCTCAAGTTTTTTATCCATCTCAAAACAATTTTTTTCATCCTTAGATAAAGCATAACTTGCCTTAGGTTTAAAATATTTTTCATTCATCTCATTAAGCTCAAGATCTCGACACTTACATATATTCTGGAGGTCAAGACGAGTTTAACATTATTTTTGGTCTTACCTTTTACGTCCGTAATAGTGTTACATACATTATCAAACACATTTTTTCAATGTGCATTACATCAAGATTATGACATATTAAATTTGTTTTCCAATATGGCAAGTCCCAAAAAATACTTCTTTTCAACCAATTATGAGATTCATCAAATCATTCCAATCTATACTTGTCCTTTATCTTACCAAATTCAATGCATGGTAATGATGCAACTATTGTCTCAAGCTCATGACTTGTTAAGTGAATGAGAGGTGTATCTGTCTCAATCCTTCCCTTAGTGAAGTTGTCTTTTTGATATCTATAAGGATGATCTAAAGGCAAAAATAAACGATGACAATAAAAAAAACATGGTTTCCTACCATGTTTGTGTCTAAATGACTTGATATGATTCATGCAATATGGACATGCTAGTTTACCATGTGTACTCCAACCTGACAACATTCCATATGCAGGAAAGTCACTGATGGTTCACATTAGTGCTGCCCGCATCAAAAAAATTTATTTTGTAGAGATGTCATAAGTTTCAACCCTAGAACTCCATAGTGTATTCAACTCATCTATCAAAGGTTGTAAATATACATCCAAGATATTACCTGGACTCTTTGGACCCGACACGAGTAAGGTAAGAAACAAATAAGGTCTATCCATACACATCCATGGAGGTAAATTGTAAGGTGTGAGAATAACCAGCCAGCAAGAATAAGGTTTGGATCCTTGATTATGTGGACTGAAACCATCAGTAGAAAGCCCAAGTCTAACATTTCGTGGCTCGGCAGAAAATATAGATTCAGTGTGATCAAAGTGCTTCCAAGCTTCGCCGTCTCTCGGATGGCATAATTTTCCCTCCTCACTAATGTTTTCCTTGTGCCATCTCATATGTTCTGCAGTGACTTTAGACATATACAACCTTTGTAGCCTTGACGTAAGTGGTAAATAACTCGATTGTTTAAATTGTATAAATTTACGCTTTCTTTTCCACATATATTCCTAGGCTTAAACCTAGGGTGGTGACATATCCGACATTCTTGTAACACTTCATCACGCTTCCAATACAACATACAATCATTTTTGCACGCATCAATCTTTTGAAGTCCAAGGCCTAGTGAAGCAACCATCTTGTTGCATGAATAAAAGCTATCAGGTAACTTATGGCCCTTAGGCAACATCCCACCAAAGGCCTTTAAAATTGATTAAAATGTTTAACACTTAAATTTGACTCAAGCTTGATATTTAAGTGTTCTATCAATGCTGACAACACTGAATAATTCTCACAACCAGGCCAAAGAGGACTATCAGCAGCATCCTTAATGTCAAAGAATTTCTTTGCCATTGGGTTAGGATCTTGTGGTTCATCCTTAATATTCCAATTAAATTCAGGACCAGCGATATCAACAACCATATCCCTCAAAGAATCTTGTTGCTCTTCCATGACTCTTTGCTCAAACACAATCTGCTCATGCATATGAATAGTGGAGACTTTAGTGGATGGTTCATCCCAAGGTGGTTCCCCTTGCCTGACCCAATTAATATAATCACGTTCAAATCCTCTAGAGATAAGGTGAAAATTAACCATATCAGGCACAATAAATTTCAAGCTCCTACAATCACAACATGGACATCGAATTTTTCCTTGATCCATATATTTGGGATATTGTTGGCACAATTCTATAAATCCCCTCA
This sequence comes from Platanthera guangdongensis, assembly GCA_039583875.1. NCBI lineage: Eukaryota > Viridiplantae > Streptophyta > Magnoliopsida > Asparagales > Orchidaceae > Platanthera > Platanthera guangdongensis. The sequence continues at coordinate 7,406,491 of CM077151.1, read as the reverse complement.
CCCCCATTCTGTACTCATCTGTAATATCATATCCTCTTGAACAAACACGATTTTTAATTCATCTCCTATCTGTACAACCTCATATTCGCCCCTATACAGTTTTTAAGCTTTTTGGAGATTTTGAACTCTCGGTGGCCAATTTTGGCTCTGGCGTGGAAACATACTAGTAGGGGGAGGAAAAATCGGCCTCCCCCAGTGACCCTTTTTTGGGGGGCCGGGGCCTCGCCCCTTCCCCCCTGCCCGCGGCTTGGTGGGGCGAGACCGGCCTTGGCCGGGGGTCTCGCCCCTGCCCGCGGCTTGGTGGGGCGAGACCGGCCTTGGCCGGGGGTCTCGCCCCTGCCCGCGGCTTGGTGGGGCGAGACCGGCCTTGGCCGGGGGTCTCGCCCTTGCCTGCGGCTTGGGGGAGCGAGACCGGCCTTGGCCGGGGGTCTCGCCCCTGCCCGCGGCTTGGTGGGGCGAGACCGGCCTAGGCCGGGGGTCTCGCCCTTGCCTGCGGCTTGGGGGGGGGGGGAGACTGGCCTTGGCCGGGGGTCTCGCCCCTGCCTGCGGCTTGGGGGGGCGAGACCGGCCTTGGTCGGGGGTCCCGCTCCTACCCGCGGCTTGGTGGGGCGAGACCAGCCTAGGCCGGGGGTCTCGCCCCTGCCCTCGTCGCCCCTGTGCTCGGCCCCTAAGAGGATGAGGGGCGGGGTGGTTTTTACCCCTTTACCCCCCGGTGTGGCTGTTTCCAATTGGCCCGGAGCTTTTTAGCCCTAGGGGCATTTCAGTCATTTTGGTCCATGGGATTTGAAAAACTATAAATAGACCCCCTTGGGTGCCTTTGGGGAGGATCCTTTTCTTAGCTTCCTCCTCCCTTAGCTTTTCTTGGTAGATTAGAGAGAGCTCTCCAAGGCGCCCAGCCTAGCCCTTTGGTAAGGGAGGGGAAGAGCTCAGGTAGCCTTCCGGGTGTGAGGTGGGACCTCCGCGCTAGAGCCGAGGGTCTGTTTCTAGCTTCTTGATCCTTTGGTCTGTGACGTTCTCTTGAGTGTAGTAGGTGTGAGGTCACCTCTTTCCAGGGACCCCGAACTTCACAGAGGTCAATTTTGGCTTCAACACTTTGGTGCGGTGAGCGTGGAGAGTGACCAGCACAGAAGATCTCGGGAGAGAGTCATGACTGGAGGTGAGGGAGGTAGTGATGATCTCGGCGAGCTCCCTAGCTCAGGACCCTTTGTGGGGAGGCAAGAGTTCATGGCCTCCATCCAGGGTATCATGGAGATGCTGCGAAGCATTGCTCCTCAGGGTGGCAGCTCCACCCCGACCCCCCAGGAGCTAGCTCCCCCCCCCCCTCGACGAGTCGACTCCCAGGGGTCTAGGCGAGATGACCCCAGCGGGGGGAGAAGGAAGCACACCAGGAAGAAGGCCCGGAAAGGAGAGGATGGGAGATGGGGTCGAGCGAGACCTCACTGGCCGGGAGTTGTTCTCTAGCCCGGCGAGTGCCAACTTCCCAGGCGAGCAGGTTGCGCGAGTGGAGGTGGCGAGACCACCCCTTAGGGGGTCACCCTTCAGCGAGCTGATCATCTCAGCTCCCGTTCCCGAGGGGTTCAGAGAGCCAGACTTGGCTTACTACACCGAGAAGGATGACCCCGTTCAACATCTACAGTGGTTCGAGGATGCCGTCTCCATCAGGCCGATGACGGACGCCTTCAAGTGTCGCCTCTTTGCGATCACGTTGAAGGAGAAGGCAAGGGATTGGTTCCATCAACTCCCTCCGAGGTCGATTTATGGGTTTGAGGACTTGAGCCGGAGCTTTCAGCTTCGCTTCTCCACCTCCAAGAAGCGGAAGAGGAGCCCCGAGTCCATCTTCCTAATAAGGCAGGGGGCCGAGGAGTCGCTGGCCCGTTACGTAGACAGGTTCCAGGAGGAGATCCTGGAGGTCCAGGAGTTGTCGGGGTATGCTCTCCAGATGACCTTCACCGTCGAGCTGAAGGAGGGCTTCTTCAAGATGAGCTTGACCCGGAAGGCCCCCCTTTCCTTTGAGGAGCTGATGGAAAGGGCGGCTGAGGAGATAGTCATGGAGGCGGCCAACCCGACATTTGTCAAGAAGTTGGCAGAGCTAACGGAGACGGAGTCAAAGGAGCAAGGTGGCTCAATGCATCAGGAAGGAAGAAGGAGGGAGGAGCGGAGAGCTCAGGAGGGTCCAGAGCCAGGTTGGAGACAGCAGAGAGGACCCATTCAGGGTCCGGGAAGAGGTTACGCCCAAGATGGGGGAAACTTCCATGGGGGCCAAGGGAGGTTCAACTTCTAGAGGCAAGCCCCTAGGCAGCTCCTGCCCCACCACAACAAGCGATGGAGATTGGTCGAAGGGAGAGGAGGAATCGCCAGGGAAGGAGAAGGGTCAGGGTAGAGTTGCCGTACTGTGACTTCCACCTGGCAGAGGGGCACGCCACAACTACCTACCCCGAGTTCCTGGAGGTGAGGGGGGCGAGAGGCCCTGCCCAACCGCAGCCACCAGTGCGGGTTGAAGAGGTTCTGCCCAGAGAAGGGGGATGATGTGTGCGAGGACCGGGTCGATGTCGGACCCCGAGGCGGTATAGCGGTGATCCACGGTGGAGTGGGGGTTGAGGCCACTTGGAAGGCAAGCCTCCATGTCATGTACCGAAGGAGCGTCGCCTCAACCTCCCAGACCCCGCCCCAGAAGGAGAAGATCACCTTCTCGGTGAAGGACCTACCGGATCATAAGGATCCGTTCTGTGATGCGCTGGTCATCCAGACGGCCATCGAGGGCTACAGCGTCTCCCGAATCTTGGTTGACAACAGGAGCTCCGTCAACGTCGTTTTCAGGAAGGCATTTGATGAGATGAAGGTAGAGCCAAGGAGGGTGTTGGCCTCGGACGGACCCCTGTTCGGATTCTCAGGAGAAAGGAAGGAGGTCGAAGGTGGAGTAGGACTCCAAGTAAAATTGGGGGGAGTCTCAAGGAACTGCCGGTTCGTCATTGTTGACGCTCCAAGCAGCTACAACGCCATCTTCGGAAGGCCCCTCATCAGCGCCTTCCGTTGCGTGTCATCTTCCTTCCACCAATGCCTCAAGTTCAGCTCCGGAGGGATCCAGGTCATAGTCAAGAGAGACTCCAGGATGGCAAGGCAGTGCTACGTCACGGCCGTCAACACCATCTCTTGGTTGGCCAAAGCAGAGGAGATGGAGAAGGTCATGGAGAGCTTGAGCAGGATGGAAGTGTCCGAGGAGAAGGAAACGGAATACAGCCATCATGCCCAGGCCCCCTGAGGGTGCCTCGCCTTGCGGTAGTTTTTTTTTTCCTTTTCTTGTCTTGTAACAAGCTCTACCCCTGACCAGCTGAGTCGGGGGGATCATGTAACCTATCTATTTCTCCCCGTTTGAGGATGTAGGATTTGGTAAGGTTTGATTGAGATGCCTAGTCCTTTTGCTCCGAGACGGTCCCCGCTGCCCAGGCTCTCACTAGCTGGGCAGGGTCGGTGGTACCTCTCGTGGATGCCTAGAAGTCTCACCTCGAGATGGATTCCGCTGCCAGACTCTCACCTAGCTGGCAGGGCAGGTTGATCTCTCAGAGGGTGTGGTAGGTCTCACCTCGAGATGGATTCCGCTGCCAGGCTCTCACCTAGCTGGCAGGGCAGGTTGATCTCTCGGAGGGTGGGAAGGTCTCACCTCGAGATGGATTCCGCTGCCAGGCTCTCACCTAGCTGGCAGGGTAGGTTAATCTCTCGGAGGGTGGGAAGGTCTTACCTCGAGATGGATTCCGCTTCCAGGCTCTCACCTAGCTGGCAAGGCAGGTTGATCTCTCGGAGGGTGGGAAGGTCTCACCTTGAGATGGATTCCGCTGCCAGGCTCTCACCTAGCTGGCAGGGCAGGTTGATCTCTCGGAGGGTGTGATAGGTCTCACCTTGAGATGGATTCCGCTGTCAGGCTCTCACCTAGCTGGCAGGGCAGGTTGATCTCTCGGAGGGTGGGAAGGTCTCACCTCGAGATGGATTCCGCTGCCAGGCTCTCACCTAGCTGGCAGGGCAGGTTGATCTCTCGGAGGGTGGGAAGGTCTCACCTCGAGATGGATTCCGCTGCCAGGCTCTCACCTAGCTGGCAGGGCAGGTTGATCTCTCGGAGGGTGGGAAGGTCTCACCTCGAGATGGATTCCGCTGCCAGGCTCTCACCTAGCTGGCAGGGCAGGTTGATCTCTCGGAGGGTGGGAAGGTCTCACCACGAGATGGATTCCGCTGCCAGGCTCTCACCTAGCTGGCAGGGCAAGTTGATCTCTCGGAGGGTGTGGTAGGTCTCACCTCGAGATGGATTCCGCTGCCAGGCTCTCACCTAGCTGGCAGGGCAGGTTGATCTCTCGGATGGTGGGAAGGTCTCACCTCGAGATTGATTCCGCTGCCAGGCTCTCACCTAGCTGGCAGGGCAGGTTGATCTCTCGGAGGGTGGGGTAGGTCTCACCTCGAGATGGATTCTACTGTCAGGCTCTCACCTAGCTGACAGGGCAGGTTGATCTCTCGGAGGGTGGGAGGGTCTCACCTCGAGATGGATTCCGCTGACAGGCTCTCACCTAGCTGGCAGGGCAGGTTGATCTCTCGGAGGGTGGGAAAGTCTCACCTCGAGATGGATTCCGCTGTCAGGCTCTCACCTAGCTGGCAGGGCAGGTTGATCTCTCGGAGGGTGGGGTAGGTCTCACCTCGGGATGGATTCCGCTGTCAGGCTCTCACTAGCTGACAGGGCTGGTTGATCTCTCGTGGAAGCCAAGTCCCTTACCCGGAGGAGGTCTCGCCACCCAGGCTCCCATAGCTGGCATGACATTTTGAGCCCTCCGGGAGGTGAAGTGTTTTTTACCCGGAGGGGGACTCGCCACCCAGGCTCCCATACCTGGCATGGCAGGTTGACCCCTCCGGGGGGCAAGTGTTTTTTACCCGGAGGGGGTCTCGCCACCCAGGCTCCCATAGCTGGCATGACAGGTTGACCCCTCCGGGGGGCCAAGTGTTTTTTACCCGGAGGGAGTCTCGCCACCCAGGCTCCCATAGCTGACATGGCAGGTTGACCCCTCCGGGGGGTCAGGTGTTTTTACCCGGAGGGGGTCTCGCCACCCAGGCTCCCATAGCTAGCATGGCAGTTTGACTCCCCGAAGAGGCGCGCAAGAAAATTACACTCAGCGCATACGTTGGGTTGGATGTTTCTTTCCGAGCTTGTGCCAACCTCGAAAAGAGCCTCTTCGGGGACCCCGTATTTGCCTCGAAGAGGCGCGCAAGTGTTTTTTACCCGGTGGGGCGAATACGGGGTCCCCGTATTCGCCCCTATATAGTTTTTAAGCTTTTTGGAGATTTTGAACTCTCGGTGGCAAATTTTGGCTCTGGGTGGAAACATACTAGTAGGGGGAGGAAAAATCGGCCTCCCCCAGTGACCCTTTTTTGGGGGGCCGGGGCCTCGCCCCTTCCCCCCTGCCCGCGGCTTGGTGGGGCGAGACCGGCCTTGGCCGGGTGTCTCGCCCCTGCCCGCGGCTTGGTGGGGCGAGAGCGGCCTTGGCCGGGGGTCTCGCCCCTGCCCGCGGCTTGGTGGGGCGAGACCGGCCTTGGCCGGGGGTCTTGCCCCTACCTGCGGCTTGGGGGAGCGAGACCGGCCTTGGCCGGGGGTCTCGCCCCTGCCCGCGGCTTGGTGGGGCGAGACCGGCCTAGGCCGGGGGTCTCGCCCTTGCCTGCGGCTTGGGGGGGGGGGTGAGACCGGCCTTGGTCCGGGGTCTCGCCCCTGCCTGCGGATTGGGGGGGCGAGACCGGCCTTGGCCGGGGGTCTCGCTCCTGCCCGCGGCTTGGTGGGGTGAGACCAGCCTAGGCCGGGGGTCTCGCCCCTGCCCTCGTCGCCCCTGTGCTCGGCCCCTAGGAGGATGAGGGGCGGGGTGGTTTTTACCCCTTTACCCCCGGTGTGGCTGTTTCCAATTGGCCCGGAGCTTTTTAGCCCTAGGGGCATTTCGGTCATTTTGGTCCATGGGATTTGGAAAACTATAAATAGACCCCCTTGGGTGCCTTTGGGGAGGATCCTTTTCTTAGCTTCCTCCTCCCTTTGCTTTTTCTTGGTAGAGTAGAGAGAGCTCTCCAAGGCGCCCAGCCTAGCCCTTTGGTAAGGGAGGGGAAGAGCTCATGTAGCCTTCCGGGTGTGAGGTGGGACCTCCGCGCTAGAGCCGAGGGTCTGTTTCTAGTTTTTTGATCCTTTGGTCTGTGACGTTCTCTTGAGTGTAGTAGCTTCTTGAATGCATGATTGTTATTCTGCATATACAACATACATATTATTATTCACTACATATTTATTATAAACATGTATACAAGCCATCAACTTCAATTAAACATCACATAAAGCTATAATATAATTTCAAATATATTTTTATATACATGAAGTAAATATATGCAATTATAACATCTTACCAATTGACACCACCATGGAAACATATTAAAATCTAAATATATCTATTAGTGTCTATTAGTGTCTAATGTCTATTAGTGTCTAATGTCTATGTGTTAGGTCCCGTATTTAGCCCCACACTGGCTATTGGTGTTATGCATCTCTCTCTCTTTTAACTATAAGGATCTTAGGATACCTGCTAGAAGTTGCTATCTTATTCTTCTCATTTTGGTTATATATATAAACCATGAAACACACTTTTTAAGCGATGAATTTTTAAAAGAAACTCCATTATATTTCTTTTTGTATGTCAATAGATTTTCAGCGTGCTCTTTAATAGTCTGATATTGCAATTATTATACATGCAATATCACACTAAATTGAAATCACCGTCTCTAAGAAACGAGACTCTTTATGAGATCATACTGACAAGTACTGCAAGAAGTCTTGTTCATGCCTTTTTGCTGAACGCGCAACTTCAAGGTACATATTTTCAGCCAACTGCCTTTATCTAAGCTCAGTGCAATGTTGTAGTTTCCTTGATGCTAACAATTTTATAGAAATATTTTGAATTAAACTTCAAACTGTTTAATTTCAGTCTAAGCTCATAGTTGGACTATTTTAGAAGGTTTGAACATATAACAATCTGAATTGAATGTAATTAGATAGAGCCAATGGCCTAAGTGTGTCAACTTGTTTAGGAACAACGCAATATGTCCAAAATTAGTCATAGAAGGAAAGTCTTGGAACAACAAACCATTAGGCATTGTCAAGACATGCAATTTCAAGTGTTGTGCACACACTTAGGCAGAAAAACAAACCAAAACAAATTTTATTACAAGACATAAGGAAGTTGTAATAACCTAAATTTTCATGACACCATTATTTATTCCTTACGCGCTGTATAAATATAAGCCATTAAAAGGTAGAAGAATGTCAAAATCACTAAGTCAAAAGGGTAGACGGTATGCAGTGTTGCATCTCAAAATGCCATATTTTTGCAAAACACGGGCTTATTCATGTACATATCATTCATCGAACCTCAAAAGATAACGTACCATACAAAAAATCAAGCTTAACATGCTCTAAAGAAAGACTCAATCATATGAACAACACAAAATCCAGCTTAACATGCTCTAAAAAAGACTCAAGCTAGCATATAAACAAAACGTCACTTAAATGATTTTGATTAAGTGATTGAGAAGTTACCATAAGAAAATCAAAAACAAAGTCAGTTTTTTGTTGTAAAATAAAATCATTGTGACTTTCAAAAGGAAATATTATCTCAAGAGAGCATGTATATACATGCAAGGCCAATATGACAGGGGAGCTAAAGATGGTCTCCAACCATGCAGGAGCAGGTTCCCAAAACTTAATTATTGTTAGAAAGTAGAGAAAAGAAGCGAAAAGTAGAGAACAAGCCGAATAAACTTTTGAATAGGAAATTTTATTATCCAAAAAAGGTAATCTATTACAAAGTATGTCCTCCCTTATTAGAATGGAGGAGAGATGAGAGAATACAATAAGAGATGTGGGACTAAAATTACAGGACTAGGCGGACTATACAAAACAAACCGCACAGGCCGCGCGTTAGACAGCAGGGCTAACGCACGGCTACCACCAG
>CM077151.1:7213419-7397982 GCA_039583875.1 Platanthera guangdongensis | reverse complement strand
GAGAGGAAAGACAAGCAAAGCAAAGGCGCGCGAGCAAAATACTCGCCTAGGAGCCCAGACGTAATAATTTTCGTTGCGAGCAAAATGCATCGCTATATACATCTCCAACCAAATCTCCGCACAAGGCTCCGAATTATATTATATATTGCTTATATAATATATATGTATTTATAATTAATTTGTTGAATACTAATAATCTTTGTTAATTTATAAATATATATAACAATTAAAATAATTTATGAAAATATAAATTATATAAATAATTAAATATATTATTAATTATTTTATTGAATACAAATAATTTATACTATTATATAAATATATTAAACAACAATTATGTTTTATGAGATGAGATAATTTTGTAAGGAAGTGCAATGATATATTTTGAAAAAAAAATTTCATCAATAAATATGTTGCAACAAAAAAAATCTGTTCCTATTTTAACAACATATATTTTGTTGTTATGTTTGCAACAAAAAAACTTGTTATTTTTATAGTTAAAATAAAATTTTTGTTGTCTTACTAAATTTTATACTAATTAGCAAAGAATTTTTAAGTCTTGCTAATTTATCTTAATAAATGAAATTTTTCTTGCAGTAAAAAATGAAACAATCATAAGAATTTTTCAATTAATTAACAATGCTTAAAAAGTAAATGAAGCAAATAACAAAACAAAAGTAGAAATATAATGTTTTAAAGTAAAAAAAATATAATATTTGTGTGAAGGGACAATATGAAATGCAATCATGCTATAGACTCTCTCTATAGAGGATGTGAAACAAAAGCATTTTATCAAACTTCAAAAGAACTTCAAAACAATTAAACCCTTCAATTATCCTCCTTATTGTGTTGCATGTCATTTGCGCTCCTTCTCTAATCAATGATAAAGATGTGAAGGAGTAATCGACGGTGACCAAGAGGTGTTTATGCATTATGAAGAAGAAATGGAGGAAATTAAGGATGGACTTGGAGGATATACCTGAATGAGCCGAATTCCAGTTGCTGTATAGGGTTGGGAGAGTGGAGTCGATCGGCGCTCAATGGTGCATAGGGTCGGGAGAGTGAGTTTTTTCGCCGAGAAGGAACATGATGGAAGTAGTCATTTGTTGTAGATGGGATTTTTTTCGGTTAAAGTTAAACCGAGGAGATAATATGATTAGGTGTTTAATCGAACGGTTCATTTTAAAAGTATGGTATTAGCGTGAAGAATTTCAAAATATAGTAAGATATTAGATATGCATAAATTATTCTTATGATAAAATCTCAAAAAGAATTCCTAAGCAAAAAGTCAGAGCTATATAACATTAGTATTCTGTAAACCGGATCATGGCAGTGAAGATGAATGAGCTCCTAGTTAGTGATTTTAAAAATTGTTTTTTTAGACACGACATGCTGCGACTGGGAATCTGATTGTAATTTAATTAATAAAGAAACGTTCACGAATTAGCTGTCGAAGTCGTTGTAGTATAGTGGTGAGTATTTCCGCCTGTCACGCGGGTGACCCGGGTTCGATCCCCGGCAACGGCGAGTTTTTTTTATTTTTCTTTTTCTATTTAAATTTTAAAATATAAAAACATATATTTATTTTTCTCAATTTTTATATATAAGTTACAAACCTCGTCTTTGTACTATTAAATTTTATATATATTCAGTTAATATGCATTTCTAAAATGCACAAATTGATAAAAGAGAATAAGAGACCTCAATAATGACGTCAGCATAAGTACAAGAAAAAATTCAGCCTGTCTTTATTTACATGAAATATATAATTATCTTAAATAAAGTTGTTTATATTGGTAGTCTAACTATTGATATTGAGTTAATATATAATAGCAACCCAATAAAAAAATACATTTACTATATGCAGTCTCCATTTTGGCTATTTGCAGGCCGTGTATTTGAAAATGTCTATATGCAGGCCAATTTTTGAACGGGTTCAAATGTTTTATGAATTTTTAGTTTGACCTACATTTATCCGTGCACTGCATAAATTCAAAACTGACCTGCATATAAAAGACCCTAAAAAAATATTGAGAGTCCAAAATTTAATTTTTTTTTAAAACATACTAATTACAGGATTAATTTCATACTTTGAAATCATGCACTCAAAACATCACTCTCCATGTATATCCACTCAACATCATCATTAAAGAGACAGTGATTCGTTTCTTCCTAAAAATTTCTAAAGAGAGAAAATAAGAACATGATGAGTGATTTGTTTCTTCATAAAAATACCTAAAGAGAGAACATAAGAACACGGTGATTTGTTTCTCGAAGCTGAATCAAGAATTACTAGTTTCTACTACTCAAAACAATGTGCTCGACTTGTTCGTAGCATAGCGTAGGTACGGTTGTGCAAAATTAACCAAAGAACCGAGAATCGGACAGAACCGAATGGTTTGGGTCGGTTCCAAAAATATTCGGTTCGTGTCCGGTTCCCATAATACCAGAAACAATAATTCGGTTTGGTTCATGGTTCCAAGGGTTGGGTACCCAGAATCGACCCGAGAACTGAATATCAATGCTAAAGAAAATATTTTGAGACAACATTTATACTTGTATGAATAAATGCGTGAAAATAATTCAGAATATGGTAGAATGATTAAAAATAATATTTAGTGTACTTGCGTAATTGTATGACTTCAATATTATATAGAGTCATATTTCAACATTTTGAGACATTTAAATTTATATTACAAAGAATCATGAGTTGGTAGAGTCATTTTAAAATTATTTTTAAACATAAGTAGAACCGAGAATCAAATCGAAGCAAAGGGTTTGGATCTGGTTCTATACATGAGGACCATGAGTCAGTTTCGGTTCCAAAAGTTTAGAACCGAACATATATGGATCAGTTCTTGATTTTAGGTGGAACCGAACCGAACCGATCAGAGTTGCACTCGTAAGCGTAGGAGTGAAAAAACATCAAAATGCCGGTTAATGGGCAAGAAAAGCACGAGATGACACCCGTTTTCAAAGGACTTAACAAGAAAAGCTTGCCATTTGGATCCCGAAGGCACGATCCATCGGTGCATACAACACATTCCAGTTCTTAGAACCCAAGGGCGACGAAGGGGAAGGGAAGAAGAAATCATGATTTCTGGTGGCTCATTTGCGCGAACTTGCCCTAGGCGTGTTCCTGCGCCGACTAACTACCCCTCTTCTTTTCTCCAGCAAGCTCCTCGCTAACTGAGAGCTTCGGCCAATTTTTCTTCCTCTACATTGTCGGCGACCAAGCGCCTCCTCTTCATCTCTCCATCTCCTGTAAGTTCGTCCTCCGATGAGCAGCTCCTCATTTTTGCCGACAACCAGCCTTTTTCTAACCGATCGAGAGCGCCAACGAGGGCGGATAGTTTTTAGGGGGGGGGGGGGGGGGGGGTTGATGTTAGAGATAGAAAATATTTATGGTGGTGATATTGGTACACCATATATGACTATTGATACCCCATGACTGTTTGTACACCTCAAAAATATATTTGTACACCCACTCGCTATTTATACCCCAAGTTTAAAATTTTAAACGGTAACATACGATGCCTAATTAAAACACTAAGAATCACATGTTGTGCAATAAAGGTAATATATTGATTATCATCATTTAGCTTTTTTTGTTGCTCAAAATATGAGAACCAAATTTTAAAGGGAATCCATGATTGATAAAAACAGTAAGAAAAAGAGCAGAACTATGAGGAGTACATGGTACTATCTCAAAATCCATCCCCCACCCACCCCCCGCCTTCCAATAACTAGTTCAAAGTGGGTGAGACAATTTGGGTGAGGCAAGTTCATTGTTGTGTATAAGTTCCAAGTTTTCAAATAATAGCAAGAAATTGATTGACAAGTTCATTGTTGTGTATAAGTTCCAAGTTTTCAAATAATAGCTCTTGCATTGCTCCTTGCAAAGCATTGATTTGGTCTACTAAATGCACACTTGGAGGATATAAATAATGAGTAAATCTCATCTCTCAGCAAGTTATAAGCACACTTGGAGTAAGATTTGTTATATAAGAACCAAATCTTATATAACAAAGTGGCAGCAATTTATAGAAGAAGAAGCAGTAATTATATAAGAACCAGTAAGAATTATATAAGATATAAATAATTAAGATTTGTTCTATAAGATTTATTCAGAACCAGTAAATGAAGAAAAAGATTTGTTCTATAAGATTTATTCAGAACCAGTAAAAGAAGAAGAGGAGGAAGAAGAAGAGGTGCGAAAACCTGGAGCGGAAGAGCTGGAGCGGTGGAGCGGAAACCTGGAGCGGAAGAGCTGGAGCGGTGGAGCGGAAGAGCTGGAGCGGTGGAGCGGAAACCTGGAGCGGAAGAGCTGGAGCGGAAACCTGGAGCGGAAACCGAGCGGAAACCTGGAGCACAGCGGAAACCTGGAGCAGAGCGGCGGGCACTGAGCAGCGGTGGGGTACAAATATTAGGTTTAGGGTTGTAAAAAAGGGGATTTTAATTTTTTAAATGGGGTATCAATAGCCATATATGATGTACTAATATCACCACCCAATATTTACTTTTAGGATTTATTTTGACTTATTTATGTCTGTCAATATCGATTAGTGTACTGCAAATATAAACACCCTAACTAAAATTTCCATCTAATTCCAGAACCATCAAACTTATGTTCATCCTTGATTAGGCAATCCCCAATTTATAGAAATTTGGGGTTGCAAATAATCAGAATTCTCATATCCCCCACTAACGAAGTGGAAAACTTTGGAAAAAACTGTCTCGCACGCGATCCACGCTCTTTCCCTACGCGATTTGTGCGCCTACCGCATATAACCATCGGGAAACCGCCTCCTCCGATCGTGCGTCCGCGGCCTGCCACCCAAACTGACGCTGGCGCGGCCCCGCACCCGTCCTGCCGCCGGCAAGGCCCCGCACCCCGACCGGCCGCCGGCAAGGCCCCCGCTCAGCCGCCGGCGAGGCCCCCCGCCCGGCCGCCGGCGATGCCCCCCCCGGCGAGGGCCACCGACCGGCCCCCAAGGCCAGCCCCCGCGGCCACCATCCGCCTTGTAACCTGTACGAAAAATACGCGTCAGATTTCAAGGAAAAATAAAGGCACAGGGGTCGCCCGCATCCGGGACCGCCATACGCGTGACCCAGACTTCTCCTTCGCCTTACGTTGGCGCCTCTGACCACTTCATCTTGAGTCCCTTCCTTCGCTTTCGCCATGGACATCAAAATTCGCCAGCAAACAAAAAAAACACCACACTCCTCTCACTACAACTCTGGAACTCTGAGACTTTGAGGGACAAACAATGGGTCATCCTCAATTTACAGAAATTTCGGGCTACAAATAGTCGGAATTTTCATATCCCCCACCAATGAAGTTGGAAGTTATGAAAAAAATTACGTGTTCAATCCGCGCGCCCGATCCCTCTACGATTCATGCACTAATTGTTTAAGTTGGTTTTGTTTTTTAAAAAAAAACACACATAACTCGGGCTCTGTTTGGTTGTACTGTTACTGATGGTAAGCTCCTTATGAAAAACTGCTGATAGAAAAAGTGTTGATACTGTAAAATGAAGTTTTGTTAAAAAACTATTTATATGAAATGAAGTTTGTAAAACGAAGTTTTCAAAAAGTGCAATCATCCAAACCAAACTAGGAACATTATTAGTATTCTAGAGAAATAAAACAAAAAAACCTAGGCTATACTAAAAACCTGCGATTGACATTAGCATAACAAAAATTTCTGAAATTAACAAATCAAATTTGGTCAAAATTTTCTGAAATTAACAAATCAAATTTGGTAAAGAAGCATAACAAAAATTTCTGAAATTAACAATTCAAATTTGGTAAAGAAAAAGACGAACTTGAAGAGGCTGACGGGAGGCGGGAGCAGCAGCGATCGGGAGATCGGGAGCCGCAGCGATCGGGGCGGGAGAAGAGCGGGGAAGAAGATAGGTGTTGAAACCGAAAATCCGATCTCCCGTGGAGTTCGACCCTTGGGGAAGGGGTGACCGCGCACCTACTACCCTCAAGCAAACGATCTAGGCACAAGACTAGGAACACAAGGGACAGACCCAAGATCTCAGCGTGGAGGACCCGCCGCATACCCGGAAGACTAACTAACTCTTCCCCTCACAAGCCAAGGGCTGAGCTAAGGCACTTTCGGAGGGCTCTCTTGGCCGACCGGCAAATCCAAGGAGGATCTCGAGATCCACTCCCAAACTAGAGGTGCCACCTCGTGTCTATGTAAAATGTTCCCCTCCCGCCTTACTATTGGCGCAAAACCGCCCAGCAGCCCTACTCTACGCAGCCCCAATTGGGCCGCCAATTGCGGAACTCCGCTACTCTGAAAGGATGGCAACGGGCCATCAGGGGCTTCCCGGCATCTATACCTCGGGGCCCGCACGGGGGAGCGGTTCACGAACACGCCGCTCGCCCAAGACAGGAGTAAGCTACATTCTCAGAGCATCACAGATATAAAAGAATATTACAGGAATATAAATTCCATACTCGACACGCAGGCCAGAAATATAAACAAAAAAGCCTTCGAGGGCCAGCACAAGTTTGTGTTTAAGCCCGCTACTCCCCGTTTGGTACTGCAACACCTGTACGCCAACGTCTCGACGAGCGGCGACCAACTAGTCATCGGTCGGCTAATATAAGCGGGCCAAACATATTGCGCACACCCCCTTTTTTGGGGGCTACGGAGCACATTCCCTGCAAGCGGCTAAATAAATAACTTCCTCGGAGTCTTCTCCGGGAACCCCAGAACATCACCAATCCGGCTCACACGTCCGGATGGGCTTCACACAGCATGCCTAAACCCGTACTCACGCTTTCCGGGTACTAATGCAACTAACTGCGGGGACGTACACGTCAACCCGTCGGGAAGCTCCCTTCCCCCCACCCGTTGGTGGAGAGGGACTTCCATGCAAATATGTAAACTGAAGGCTTCACCTGCCCAAGTTGAAACATCGTTACCCTTGTCGCGTGCTTGGCGGCGGGGGCAGGAGAGGAGCTCCGGGTCGATTCCGCTGCGTGCGGCCGCGTCGGCGGTCGATCTCTACTCTAGGCCGAGCCTCGCTCCAGGCCGAGCCTCGCTCCAGGCCGAGCCTCGCTCCAGGCCGAGCCTCGCTCCAGGCCGAGCCTCGCTCGGGCTGCTGCTTTGCCGGCGACGGGAGAGAGGGGAAAAGGGTGGCGGCCGGCTCCCGCTTTGCCGACGACGGAAGAGAAAGGGAAAGGGGCGGCCGGGACGCTGCTTTGCCGGCGACGGGGGAGAGGGGAGAATGGCGGCCGTGCCCTGCTGCTTCAGGCGGCGGCGGGAGAGAACGAAGAAGGAGGCCGTGCCCTAGCCCGGGCGGGGGCCGGAGGGAGAGAGGGGGCGGGCGGCTGCGCTGCTTTGCCGACGACGGGAGAGAAAGGGAAGGGGAGGCGGCGGCTGCACTGCTTGGCCGAGGGTGAGAGAGGGAGGGGGCGGCGGCGGCGCTGCTTTGCCGGCGACGGAAGAGGGCGGGGAAGGGGCGGCGGCGGCGGCTGGGCTCCAGATGGGCGGCGGCTAGGTCTCTTCTCCCCCCCCCCCCCCCCCCCCCGATTTCTCCCTGCTCTATTTTTTCCTCCCCCGCTTGCTGTTGTAACCCCCCCCCCCCCCCCCCCCCCCCCTTGTTGTTTTACCCGAGCCCCACCTCAAAACCATGGCCCCCTTTTTTCCTTATATATATATTATGATAAATATATATATATATATTATAAACTCATGTGCATAAAATCTCCGCACGCGCGCACGAGGACCCGCACGTTCTCGAACGGGGCCGCACCAACTCGTCGCTCATAACACGCCCCTAGGCTGACATTTGGGGAGGGTCCCACTCGCCCGGCTATGAGCAGAGCATGGAGAAGATCGTTGAAATGTCGGGGTCGGGTAGGTTATCCGGAAGAAGAGGAGCGTGACTTTTGCGGTTGACCTCAAAAAAAAGTTGTGGCTTGCAACATGAAGAAAATAGCGGATGTAAATAAACGGCGATTTGGAGAAAATTCGAACCAAACGCTGCTTATTATCAAAATGACGGTGCGTCCCAACCGTACAACATCTGATAAGCTTAACCAAACACCACCTTACCCATGTGAACACCTACAACATCTGATCAAAAAGAGTACAAAAAGAAAACATTGACCTTAGCCGCCCACAGGGAATTTGAATTGAATAAAAGAAGAAATGCTAGTTACTTACCTCTATAAGTAAGATGCAGCTAGCATGCATCCGAACACCAATCAGAGGAAGCAATGAGTTTTCTTGAAGGAGTAGAGCTCCTGTTGGGTTGACAATTTGACTTGGTCAAATTGTCAAAGTTTTTATGATTAAGTTTTTTATTATTATTAAGTTTTTTAATGCATTTATGATGGAGAGTTAATGATGTAATTAATCGGGTTAGTTGGAGAATTTTCCTTTTGCCTATAAATAGGTCTTTTGTAGTTCATTTCGAAGATTGATGAAATAGAGAGAGAAGTTCTCATATTCCTGTTCCGGTTTAGAGAGAGAAGCGATGCAGCGCTGGTGCGGTTCCTGTCCGGGCGACTAGAAGTAGAAGCCGCGCGGCCTGGTGAGCACGCAGCGAGAGGGGGCTCGCGGCATTGTGTGACTCACGTTTTGGTGATCTCGGCAGGGGGAGCTCTCGCTGGGGTAGCTCTCGCAGGTGGAGCTCGCGCAGGAGCAGGTCGCGAATAGACCGATCTCGCCACGCGATTTGGGCGGTCAAGCCGCGAGTGGGGTGCAGGCTCGCCTGGTGGTTTAGGCGCGAGGTGGTGAAGGCGATCTCGCTGGGTTGTGTTCGCGAGTGGTGGCGGGAGCTCGCTCGCGCGAGGTGGTACTCGCCTATAGTGGGAAGGAGCCTGCGCGGTTTGTAGCGGTCTCGCCGGGGTGAAGTCGCGCGACTTGGCGGACTCGCCAAGTTGGTCTCGCCGTGTACTCAGAGGTTTTTCGAGGCAGCAGGAGCCCATACACGTTTCCAACAAGTGGTATCAGAGCCAGGTTGAGACCCTAAGAAGGTTTGAAGTAGGGGAGAGATGGAATTTGGAGGTGCCGTGCCGGGGCAAGTCCCCAAGTTGACGAAGACCAACTATGGGAACTGGAGCATCCAGATGAAGGTACTACTAGCCTCCAAGGAGTTGTGGGAGGTAGTAGAGGATGGTGTGGAGGTGCTGACTGCCGAAGCAGAAGCCGCGTTGACGAACGCACAGAGGACAGCACTGAGAGAAGCTAAGAAGAGGGACAAGAAGGCATTGTTCATTTTGTACCAAGGTGTAGATGAAGCTACATTTGAAAAGATCTCGGACGCCGAGACTTCGAAGGAGGCATGGGAGATCTTGCAGCGCTCCATGCAGGGAGTAGACAAGGCCAAGAAAGTTAAGTTGCAATCCCTCCGAGGCCAGTATGAGATGATGAGGATGCAAGGGTCGGAGAAGGTTGGCGACTACGTGACCCCTCTACGGACGCTCACAAATGAGATGAAGAGAAATGGAGAGACCATAGACGAGGTTAGCTTCATGGAGAAGCTCCTGCGTTCTATGTCAAAGAAGTTCTGACACGTGGTGGTGGCCATCGAAGAATCGAAGGACCTCACGGTGATGACGGCGGATGAATTGATAGGCTCACTGCAAGCCCATGAGTACAGAATGGTGCAAGACGATGAAGAAGTGAGTATCTTGGGAAAAGCGCTCCAGACTCAGCTGAACTTCGGAGAGAGCTCAGGAAGAGGTGGTGGCCAGCATGGCCGTGGATACCAAGGAAGAGGTAGAGGAGGAAGAAGTGGTAGAGACCAAGGGAGAAGTCAATCACTACAGAAGGAGTTCGAGCAGAACCAAAGATAGAACGCCGGAGGTAGAGGAAGAGGCCAAGGCAGAGTCCAAGATAGAGGAGGAATAGACCGAGGCAGAGGCCAAGGAAGAGGAGGTAGAAGAGACATGTCCCAGATTCAATGCTACAACTGTGGCAAGTTTGGACACATGAGCTATGATTGTTGGGCTCCTCGGAAGGGAGGAGAGGCCAACCACTATGCGGAGACGAGCAACACGGGAGGCGACCCGATGATGTTCCTTACGGTCCAAGGTGCTGGAGGCGGAAGGAATGGAGTGTGGTACTTAGACACCGGAGCCAGCAACCACATGTGCGGAGAGAGGGAGCTGTTTACGAGCCTTGAACCAAATGGTGGTGAGGTGAGTTTCGGCGACGCCTCAAAGATTGCAGTGGAAGGAAGGGGAGTTGTGGCGGTCGTGTTGAGTGGGAAGGAGGTTCTCATCAACGACGTCTTTTATGTGCCGGGCTTGAGGAGTAACATCCTAAGCCTTGGGCAGCTGGTGGAGAAGGGCTACCGGGTCTTGTTGCGGGATGGCACCCTGGCCATGAAGGACGGTCATGGGAAAGAAGTAGTGAGGGTAAAGATGACGGCGAACCGTCTCTTCACCTTGAGCATGGATGTAAAGGAGACGGCATGTCTCGCGAGGAATGAAGAAGAGGAGGAAGCTTGGCTGTGGCACCACCGGATGGGGCATCTGGGGTTCACAGGCCTGAAGTTGTTGTCTGGATCAAAGATGGTGGAAGGGCTGCCTATGATCACACCTCCTCATAGGGTCTGTGAGGCATGCACCAAGGGGAAGCAGAGAAGAGAAACATTTGAGGGTGGCAAGTCCCGAAGGGCGACGAGGCCATTGGAGTTGGTTCACTCGGACATCGCTGGTCCATTTGAAACAACTTCAATCGGTGGAAGCAAGTACTACATCACATTCACCGATGACTTCAGCAGAAAGTGTTGGGTGTATTTTCTGAAGGAGAAGGCTGAGGCACTGGAGAAGTTCAAGGAGTTCCGGGCGATGGCTGAGAAGGAGAGTAGTCAACCGCTGAAGGTGCTCAGAACGGATAGGGGTGGGGAGTACACCTCTAGGCTGTTTAATGAGTACTGTAAGCAATGGGGGATCTCTCATCAGCTGACGGCGGCATACTCGCCTCAGCAGAATGGCGTGGCAGAAAGGAAGAATCTCACAATCATGAACATGGCACGGAGCTTGGTGAAGGGTAAGGGACTACCGAAGAAGTTCTGGGCGGAAGCAGTACAGGTGGCTGTGTACGTGCTGAATCGGTGCCCTACCAAGAGTGTGAAGTTCAAGACACCGTTTGAAGCTTGGAGTGGCTGGAAGCCAAGTGTGAAGCACCTGAGGGTCTTCGGGTGTGTGGCCTACGCCCACGTCCCGGACTAAAGGAGGAAGAAGCTGGACGACCGAAGTGAAAAGTGTATTTTTGTGGGCTACGCTCCTGAGAGCAAGGCTTACAAATTATACAATCCTGAGACGGAGAAAGCTATCATCTCAAGGGACGTGGTGTTTGAGGAAGGAAGCTGCTGGAGCTGGGATGAGGCGGTAAAGAACATCAAGGGGATGTTTTTCGAGGATGATGAAGAAGAAGGTGGAGGAGAGGCTGAAGCGGAGATGGGTGGAGCGGAGCCACCATCACCACCAAGCGGAGGTCTAGTGGGAGCTCTCACCCCTTACTCTAGTGGTGCGAGCACGAGTGGAAGCGGCCCTGGAGGAGCTAGCACTAGTGGGAGCAAGGACAACTGCCCTCAGCCCAGGATGCGGAGGCTGGATGAGATATATGAGGAGACGGCACCGACACTTAACAATTTTTCTTTGTATTGTCTATTAGCAGATGTCGAGCCGTGCTCCTACGATGAAGCTGCCAAGGAGAAGAGTTGGAGGAAGGTGATGGATGCGGAGATCGCTTCCATAAAGAAGAACGAGACCTGGAAGTTGGTCGACCCTCCTGCAAGCCAGAAACCCCTCGGGGTGAAATGGGTGTACAAAGTAAAGAAGAACAAGGATGGCGGAGTGGAGAAGCACAAGGCCAGGCTAGTGTTGAAGGGCTATCGACAGGTCCAAGGCGTGAACTATGATGAAGTGTTTGCCCCCGTAGCGCGAGTTGACACCATCCGGTTGATCATAGCGCTAGCGGCTCACCATGGTTGGAGAATCATGCAGATGGATGTGGTCTCGGCATACTTGAACGGGTACTTGGAGGAAGATGTGTACATCGAGCAGCCTCCAGGGTACGTTGTGAAGGGGCAGGAGAGGAAAGTCTGCAAGTTAGACAAAGCACTCTACGGGCTGAAGCAAGGGGCAAGAGCGTGGAACGGAAGGATAGATGCTTACTTGCAAAAGCATGGCTATCAGAAGAGCCCGCATGAGCACGCCCTCTACACCAAGGTGGACCAGGAGGGCAACATGATCATTGTGTGCCTCTACGTGGACGACATGATTTTCACGGGAAACAATGCTGCTATGTATGAGGAGTTCCGGGGCATGATGAAGAAGGAATTTGAGATGACCGACTTCGGAGAGTTGAGCTACTTCCTAGGGGTGGAAGTGAAGCAGGGAGAAGATGGGATCTTCATATCCCAGAATAAGTACGCAGAGGAGATCTTGAAGAAGTTCAGGATGGAGGATAGCAAGCCTATCTCCACGCCTGCTGACCCGGGGTTGAAGCTAAAAAAAGATTCTAAGGAAGGAGCGGTGGATCCTACCCTATTCAAGAGTTTGGTGGGCAGTCTACGCTACCTTACCTTCACCCGACCGGACATCATGTATGTGGTCGGAGTGGTGAGCAGACATATGGAGGAGCCAAAGGAAGACCACTTCACGGCAGCGAAGAGGATCCTGAGGTACATCAACGGGACCAGGGGTCACGGGCTGAAGTACTCCACTAGAGAGGAGCTGAAGTTAGTTGGGTACTCCGATAGTGACTATGGAGGCGATGTGAATGATCGGAAGAGCACTTCCGGATATGCTTTCAATATGGGAACGGGGGTGTTCTCTTGGAGCTCGAAGAAGCAGGCAACGATAGCTCTATCGTCCTGCGAGGCTGAGTACATTGCAGCAGCAGCTGGCACCTGCCAAGCCATCTGGCTAAGGAATCTGTTGGAGAGTTTGCAGCATGGAGTGGATGGGCCAACGACTATGTTGGTGGACAACATGTCGGCCATCCAGCTCGCGAAGAACCCCGTGCTACATGGACGTAGCAAACATATCGAGACATGGTATCATTTCCTAAGGGAGCAGGTAGAGTTGAAGACAGTGGAAGTGAAGTATTGCCCGACCGGAGAGCAAGTCGCGGACATCTTCACCAAGGCGTTGAAGGTGGACACGTTCCTGAGGCTCAAAGGCAAACTCGGCATGTGCTGCCAAGTTTGAGGGGGAGTTTGTTGGGTTGACAATTTGACTTGGTCAAATTGTCAAAGTTTTTATGATTAAGTTTTTTATTATTATTAAGTTTTTTAATGCATTTATGATGGAGAGTTAATGATGTAATTAATAGGGTTAGTTGGAGAGTTTTCCTTTTGCCTATAAATAGGCCTTTTGTAGTTCATTTCAAAGATTGATGAAATAGAGAGAGAAGTTCCCATATTCCTGTTCCGATTTAGAGAGAGAAGCGCTGCAGCGCTGGTGCGGTTCCTGTCCGGGCGACTAGAAGTAGAAGCCGCGCGGCCTGGTGAGCACGCAGCGAGAGGGGGCTCGCGGCCTTGTGTGACTCACGTTTTGGTGATCTCGGCAGGGGGAGCTCTCGCTGGGGTAGCTCTCGCAGGTGCAGCTCGCGCAGGAGCAGGTCGCGAATAGACCGATCTCGCCACGCGATTTGGGCGGTCAAGCCGCGAGTGGGGTGCAGGCTCGCCTGGTGGTTTAGGCGCGAGGTGGTGAAGGCGATCTCGTTGGGTTGTGTTCGCGAGTGGTGGCGGGAGCTCGCTCGCGCGAGGTGGTACTCGCTTATAGTGGGAAGGAGCTCGCGCGGTTTGTAGCGGTCTCGCCGGGGTGAAGTCGCGCGACTTGGCGGACTCGCCAAGTTGGTCTCGCCGTGTACTCAGAGGTTTTTCGTGGCAGCAGGAGCCCATACACGTTTCCAACAGCTCCAACCCGGTGAACCTCCAAGCGCAGAACTGTGAAAGTATCTCCAGAGCTAGAGGAGAAGATGTCGGTGTGAGCTTGATGTAGAAGGTGTGCATAATTGCAGTTGGCCTTGACAGTATTCCACTGTGGTGGTGGTGGTGATTGGACGTCGTGGATCGACATCGAAGGTTCATGGGCGAACCTTGTGCAACAACGGTAATAGTGTATTGTAGTCAATTTATATCCTCTGCGGATTATATGTTGTCTGACTTCATTCGCGACAATTATCGTATGCATTGTAATTTCTCTTTATTTAAGTAGTGACAATATTATTGTTATAAATATTGTCGTATTTACGCATTTTTTCATGTATTTTTTATCGTCTTGGGGAATTATTCCGCTTAATTCTCAACAAGTGCTATCAGATGCAGGATCGGTTGGCGATCATGATTCGACGTTCTACGAAGTTTCTAACTATGGTTGTGACCGATTAGGTCTCCTTCCCATCCTTTAGATCCGGACTTTGAACAAATGTGGTCTTCTAGTTTGTCGAGGACAGTCATTACAGAAAAATGCAGTTCTTAAGATATTTTCAATTGAGAAGTTTGACGGTAGCGAGAATTTTTGCCTAAGACAGATTCGAGTTAAGGATATGTTGGTTCAGCAGAGCTTGATTCGAGTCTTGTGGGGGCGTGATCAATTACCAGTAGTGATAAAGGATGAGGATTAGAAGGATTTGGAAGAGAGAGCCGCGTGCATGATCAGGATGTGTGTTGCAAATCAAGTGTTATTCAACATCGGGTCAGAGGATACTGCAATCGGGATTTGGGAAAAGCTGGAGCGATTGTATCTTGCAAAATCCATGATAACAAGATTGTTGTTGAAGCAACATCTCTATGCGCCAAAGATACAAGAAGGTGACAACCTATAAGAATACTTCAATGTATTCAACGGACATCTGAGTCAATTGAATGTTGTTGGCTTGAAGGTAGAGAAAGAAAACAAAGCTCTCTTGCTTCTTACCTCGCTCCAGGCGTCCTACAAGCACATGGTAATTATGATCCTGTATGGGGAGGATACGGTGGGGCTAGAAGAAGTCACGCTGGAATTGTTGTCTAATCAGATGCTGAAGGACCCCACTCCTAGGGGTGACCGGATCGATCTTGGTAGCCCGTGAGTGCGGGAGGAGTTTCGACAGAGGATCGAGCGATGCACAAGCTCGGTCAGTATCGAAGAAGACAGTGACATTTTTCCACTGTCAATAGGTGGGTCGCATTATGAGAAACTGTCTGCAGTGTGAAGGAAGTTCTGAAACTTCAAAGGACATCCAGAATGCGGGCATAGTGACATTGGACCTGAAAGGTGATGACGGGTTTTACTCCTCATAGAGAGTCGAGCTGACTCTAAAAGTTGGATTTTGGTGTTTCGCAACATGCTTGTTTTGATGCATCAATGTTCAGTACCTTAGATGTGATGGTCAGGTCAGTCTATCTTGTTGATGACTCAATATGCTAGGTCACGAGAGTAGGGACGGTGGACAAAAAGAAACATGACGGGGTGATGTGCAGGCTTGAGAAGGTACATTTGGTGCTTACGCGGTGCAGAAATCTAATTTCGTTAAGCAGATTAGACTAGGAAGGTTATAGTTGGGAAGCCACCAGAGGAGTCTTGACGGTGAAGCGTGGACGCATCGTGCTTATGCAAGCTGAGCAGTGTGATAGTCTGTACCGGCTGATGGAGACCACAATATGAGGTGGTGAGCCCATGATTTTTGATGGCAATAGAGTTGATAGTCGAGGTGGTGCAGTGGATCGCCTTTCTATGACTCATGTTCGGCGAGTCGGCTTTTAAGATCTGGATGTGTCGACATCTCGTAAGTTAACAAGTGTAGAGATGGAGTCAACTGGAGTAAGTCGGTTGACGGATTGACGCCTCAAGCATGAGGTGGTGTTTCGTACAGTTAGTGCTACGTGCAAATTGGTGCTTCGTCCAGACTAGTGAATCGTGCAGGCCATGCTTCGTGTAGATTGTTTTTTTGCAGAAGGTGACGTTTGTAATTCTAATGAAGATGGTGATTGTTGAGTTGATTGATGTTTTTCAAAACACTCACCCAACTTACCCACGTGAACACCTACAACATCTGGTCAAAAACAATAAAAAAAGGAACATTGATTTATCTAGTCGCCCATGTGGACTTCGAATTAAATAAAAGATGAAATGTCGGTTACTTACCTCTATAAGTAAGATGCAACTATCATACACCGACCAGAGCAAGCAACAAGCTTTCTTCAAGGAGCAGAGCTCGAAGCTGTGAACCTCCAAGTGTAGAACAGTGAATGTATCTCCAGAAGAGAAGAGGTGCGAGCTTGGTATAGAAGGCACGTGTAATTGCAATTGGATTCGACAGTGTTCCTCTCGCGATGGTGGTGGTTGGACGTCGTGCATCGACGTCAAAGGTTCCCGGGGCAAACCTATGCGTCAATAATAACAGTGAATTGTAATCAAAGTTTTATATCATTCGCAATTCGCAGATTATATGGTTGTCCGTCTTAATCAGTGGTATTTATTAGAAACATTGTAATTTCTCTTTGTTTAATTAGTGTCAATATTATTGTTATAAAATATTGCCGTATTTACACATTTTATTTTCATGTATTTTTAACAGTCCTGATAAATTATTCCGCTTAAAATCCCAACACTAATGGCGTTAGGTCTGTTATGATTCGGTTTTTTATCGAAGTTGTTAACTGAGCAACCCATATGTGTTTCCAAAAATCTAGAACCAAACCGCTTACATCATTGGAACCGAACCGTACGGTTCAGTTAGATTTGGTTTGCGTGATTTAAAAAATATAAAAATAGAAATTTGGAATAAGAAGGAAAACAAAGTACCATTGTTTTCATATGTAACTAGTATTAGCTAGTCCTGTAATGATTTGGTTTGGTTTTTGATCTTAATCGCAGATCAAATCACTTGCATGTGGTTCCAAAAGTTTGAAACCAAAACGAATCACTTGCACCATTGGAACTGAATCGAACTGAATAGTTCAGTTCAATTCGATTTGAGTGATTTTAAAAAATATAAAAATAGAAATTTGGGATAATAAGGAAAACAATATACCATTTAATATTTTTATATAACTAGTATTAGCACAACCACAACATACAATATTAAATATTGAAAAGGGGCATGAAGTATTAGCAAAACATGCAACATTTAGATTATTATTACTAGTGACATATTATGAAACCGAAAACTATGACTTCTATGTGAATTGTAACAAGAGTTAAGACTTTATTATATCGATAATAAATTAAAATTTTATTAAAGTAAATACGAGTGGTTCTGTTCAACAAGCTTCGGTTTGACATTTCGAACCGTGAACCGAACCAAATCACACAGTTTTTTAAAAATGGAACCGTGATCGAATCGTAAGTTACTAAAACCAAACAGAATCGTGCGGTTTGATTTTGTTTGGTTCGGTTATGCAGTTTGATTGGTTCTGACTTACAGCCCTAGTATTAGCACAACCCCAACATGCAAAATTGAATATTGGAAAGGGGCAGAAAGTATTAGCAAAGCATACAACATTTAGATTATTGTCACTTATGACATATTATGAAATCAAAAACTATGACTTATACGTAAGTTGTAATAAAAGTTACGACCTAATTATATTGACAATAAATTAAAATTTTATTTAAAATAATTACGGTGTGGTTCCGTTCAATTCGACTTGAATCAGTTTGACATTTCGAACTGTGAACCGAACCCCGCGGTTTTTTTTTAAATGGAACCGTGTCCAAATCGTAGGCTACTAAAACTAAACCGCGCGATTTGGTTTAGTTCAGTTGGATTATGCGGTTCGGTTGGTTCCGACTTGCAGCCCTAAACACTCCAACAAAATTGATCATTAGTGACAAAATAATTGTGACGAAATATTGTTCGTCACTAAAAGTGAATTTTATGTGACCAAATTTGAAGGTGGTCACGAAAGGATGATCTTCAAGTAATTAGTGACTGAAATAAAATGTCGGTCACTAAAAGTAATATTTTTAGTGATGAACATAATATTACGTCACAAAAAACATTTACTAACCAAATTATATTGGGTCACTAAACATATACCGCTTATTTCACTAGGGAACGTGCCTCTAATTTTCAGAACCCGGCTCTGTTTTTCGGAACAGCGGCTCAACTTCATTTCCGATTATATAACCCTAACTAGCTTGACGATCTGATTCATCTCACGACGGCGTTGTGCCCTAACTTCACGATCCCTCTCCACCCCTCTCCACGACGGCGACGGCGACGAGCCCTAACTTAAAATCCCTCTCGACGCGAGACGAAAGCGGCGATCTCTCTCCCTTTTGACATCCGGCCTCCACTCGATCTGACGCCACTAATCTTCTGGACGACGACAACCTCCGCTCGATCAAAGGGGTAAACAGGTATCTTCTTCCGCTCTTCTATTTCTGCTTGGATTTTTTTCATTTCTCTCATTGTTGTGTATTTGATTTCTAATTGTGTTAGAATGCAACTCGTTCTAGTTACCATTTTGTAGTTTTTGGATCATGTGTTTCTATTTGCTTGGCTCTTTCAATGACGATTTTGTAGTTTTTGGATTTGCTTAGTTTTCAGATTTGCTTAGTCTTCTTCCTATGCCCGAGAGTAAATAGAGTAGTGAGGCACCTCGAATGCTCAAGATCACTTGCCTACTTCCTATGCCCGAGAGTAAATAGGATAGTGAGGCCCCCCGAATGCTCATAACAGTGCTATCATTTTTTCTTGATTATTGCATAGAACTGGTACCAGAAAGATAGAAATTGTTAAGTTGGTGCTTGATGATTATAGCACCACGTACCCCCTTTTATGTTCGGCCATGTCACAGTTGTAAATATTAATTATTAGGGTTATATTATATGAAAGCTTGTAAAATTGTTTTTTTTTCAAAGTTTTGATGGATTATTGACATGCTCGATGGAATTAATTATTTGAAACATGCGATTAAGCATTTATATTTATCTTTTTAGGCCATATTACTAGCTATAATAGACTGAATGTTCATGGAAAAGCAATATATTATAAAAGAAGGGATGAACTAAAGGATGAAAAACTCATGTGATAAGTATTTTAGGTTTCATCTGATTGCTTTGTGAAGATCTTAAAATATTGCATTATTTGCTCTACCCATCAATATGTGTATTATTAAGGTCACTTAGTTTTCTTTTTGGAATATCATATCTTTTTTCAGGCAGTTAAGAAGAATCTATGGCAGAAAAGTCGAAGATTGGCGCTAAAGTTAAAGATTCTAACGTAGAAAGACACAATCCACTTGATTGGCAAACTAACTCATCCAAATTTCACCCACGAACAACTACAGCACGTCTTTGTTCTTTAGCGGCAGCACGTCTTTGTTCTTTAGCGAGTTCATTTAATCCAAATGATAAAACACGTAAACATATAAAATATAAAGCACATCAATCTACCAAATTAGATGGAACAC
This sequence comes from Platanthera guangdongensis, assembly GCA_039583875.1. NCBI lineage: Eukaryota > Viridiplantae > Streptophyta > Magnoliopsida > Asparagales > Orchidaceae > Platanthera > Platanthera guangdongensis. The sequence goes on along the minus strand of CM077151.1, from coordinate 7,378,588 downwards.
AATCTATAAAAGAAAGAGCAACACAACTTACAAGCATTACATCCTACCATCAGCCACCAGTACACCCACAAACATTAATTCAATTAGATGAAAATTTGATCAATGAAGAGGAAAATGCAAACGAGACTCGGCATGAACTTGATCGTATCGAGCTTGATGTTGATCGTGTACATTCAGATCCAACATATCTCGGGCCTGGTAATATTGATGGTACATCTTACTTTTTATATATATTTAAATTCACTGATTTTTAAGTGTTTTAACATTGCAATGCCAATCAACAGGTACATGTCAAATTAAGAAAAGAACGCGTGGTCCGACCACTGGGATTAGATGGTGTAAGAGAAAATATCATTGTACGGAAAAGGTAGAAGTTCAAATTCCCGCGGACCTTCGCAGAATAGTTGGTCAAAGATCTCAAGAGCTTATCACAAGGAGTGGGCGCATTATAAGGCTATATGCTCCTTTGAATGTGGAGAAATGGGCTCATATTCCAGTTGATATAATTGATAAAATAATTGACATTATCTATGTAAGTAATGAAATTTTTGTAATTAATTATACAAATTGAATATGATGTTTTCTTGTATGATTTTGTATTTTAATTTTGTTATATTGTTTTTAGTCCGAATTCAGTCTCCCCAATGAGAATCATGTCATTGATGACCTGATATCTTCACTTCGCCGAATCTATAATGTTTGGCGTGCTCGTTTGCATAGCGATCATTATTTAAAATGGAATACTGATGCACAAAGACGTGATTATTGCCCTACAGAAATCAATCCCGATCAGTGTAGTTGGCTAATTAGATATTGGGGCAGCGCTAATTCAAGGTATAAAAAACATAAACACTAAATTTTCTTATTGGTCAATTACAAATTAGTTTGTTAAATTAAATATTCCTAACATATTTATTTTCTTGTTGATTCATTGCAGAGGATTAGTGATGTGAACAAACAAAATAGGAGCCAACAAAAAATAAAATCTCATGTTGGCACGAAGTCTATAGCACGAACAGTACATGAACTAGTAAGATTTTAAGGATTTTTATAATTATGATAATGTTTATAAATTGTCATTATACTTCAATTTTATGTCCTTTTGATTTCTAAATGTAGAGACAAGTTGCACATGAAGAACATCAATTGCCTATATACGTGCGATTGTGGGAGAAAACTAAAAAGGGAAAACAAAATCAGTGGATGGATAAAGCTGCAGAGGAGATATACAATAAGCTTTTGGAACTTCATGAGGAACAAAAAAGAGACAAAGGAGAATTCAAATTGATTATGGAAGAGGCTTACACAATAGTACTTGGTAAACGATCAGGTTATATTCCTGGAATGGGTCCAGGGCCAAAACCTTTGGACCGTGAAAGTACTAATGGACAACGTCTCCGAGCACGAATACGAGCTGAAGTAGTAGCAGAGATGGGTGCACGTATTCAAGAAATGGAGGAAAGAATAGCACGCATGGAGCAAACAGAGGCACGAATGATGACCTTCATAGAACGGAGAGAACTAGAGGATCAGATGGACATCACTAGTTAGAGGATCTTTAGCTAGTTAATTATGACGATGACTAACTTCCTGCTTGGATTAGTTTTAAATCAGCTTTGCTGTAATTTTGCATTTTATTGCCTTTCATGACTCTTATGTGTTGTGTTTTTTTCCGACTGGTGCCACTCCGGCTAACTCCATGCATGATGATTGATAAATTCTTGAGCTAATCTTATTAACTGTCTCATTTATGTAAGCAGATTCTTGATATAGGATACCTTTATTTTGAGCTAATCTTATTAATACGCTGAAGTTTCCTGTGATTCGTTGCAGGAAGAAACATGTTCCCAAGAAGGTGATCCCTTGGTATATACTTTTTATCAATTCGCTTAATCCATTTGAATTCAATTTTTTTTGTTTCTGTGCAGTACTGTTTCTCTCTACCAAAGAAGATGTTGTGCTGGGACTTGGATGAGTTGATGTTTGTTTATCCTGCAATGCTCTACCACTTCTAGAAGACTCTTGATAGGAATTATGGGAACACACTGAGTTTCTGGGATATGATGACTATGAATTGCAGCTTGATTTTAGGTAGGTTTTAACTTGGGCCCGATGTCCCACTCCCAACTCATGCATATTTTTTATGTATTTATTTCTAGCGGTGTTTTGGTAATTTGATGTGGTGAACTGTGCTTTCCTTATATAAGGGAGTGTGGTGGATAATATTAAATTATCTTTTAGAGTTTTTGATATCTCTCATTTGCAAAGAACCAATCCTCATGAATGGTGGTCGTGCAAAACATCCATTTAGCCAACCCTAATGCTAGTTCAGCAGAACCAATCCTCATGAATGGTGACACTGCAATTTCATTTTCTCCATGTTTTTTTTGTCCAGATCAACACTAAAGGGGTGACAAGGAACTTGTACTCAAGCGACTTGCTCCGTTATGGCAATGATCGTGTGAATTTTTGATACGCGCCTCCAAGCAGTTAAAATTTGAGCCTCTAAGAAAGATCGAGACGAATCTCGTATAAATGGTGCCTATAAGGAGCTTGAAGACGGGGAAGCTTCGAGAGGATGAAGAAATCACAATATATTTATTTATTTTGTGTTACATGTAATGAAAGAATTATGTAATGTTTGTTTACTATAGAATTTTTTTAATGTATTGAGTTTTGTAGAGTAAAAAACTTCATTGGTCTGTACTAAACGGCTATCTCCCACCTTTTTATTAATAAATTTATAAAAAACGTTCTCTTTTCTTTCATTAGATTTTTTTAGCAAATGAATATTTTGTTTATTGTTGCATTTAATGATAAAATAAAAAATTTCATTAACAAAAGGTCATTATTGCATTGCACAAGCAATGACATAATAAGTTTGGTCACTAATTATATTTAGTGACTAAAAAATATTCACCGATAGTATACATTTAGTGATGAAAATAGTTGTTACAAATAGTATTAATTTAGTGACGGAACTAGTTGTCACTGAAATTATATATTTAGTGACGAAAATTAATTGTCACTATAAATATACATGTAGTGACGAATTGTTTTTGGTTGTTAAATACATTTTGTGACGCACATTTTGCAACCACGTTGTGACAAATCAAATTTGCTTGCAAAATATTTTTAGTGACCAAACCGCAATATTTTGTGACCAAAATTTTCATCACTAAATGTTAATTTTCTTGTAGTGAAATGACACTTATTATATACAATTAAAAGTCCTCAGTCAGAAGCGAATCCGGAATTTCAACATGGGGCCATGGGGGGCCAAACATCTTCATCCTCGAGCAAAATTGAACAACTCTATCTTATCGGATTCGTTTCAAAGTTTCTTAGGTGGGCATTAACGGATGACAATTTAACCCTCATGTTCATGACGGACACCATCATGCCAAACAGAGCCTAGAGCAATCCAAACCAACCATTCAATTTTGCAATTAGGTGGGGGTGGCGAGCCCCGCCGCTACATAGATCCACCCATGCCTCCATTTGCTCGTCCTTTTCTGGTCGCTCATATTGTATGCCATCTCCATCTCCTTATCAGGGAGCAAATTAAGGGACACATGACTTAAAACATGCCAACATCATCTCAATTCAACAAAATTAAATTGCTTAAATCAGTTTTCAGGCCCTTGATGAAGGAGGGTTCCTTAGGGGACGCCAATAAAAGGATCAAACACAGCTAAAATCACAACCCTTATACAATGAGGGAAGGGCATGGATGCCCTCTCCTATAAAGAGCTATCTCAGCTTATTCAATAGTGGTGAAGGACTGCAACAATAACAACAACAGTCGAGCCTTTATCCTATTATAGTGGGGTCGGCTATATGGATCCTTTATTGCCATTGTGGCCTATCTTGTGTCATAATCTCACGAATGCCTAGGTACATCATGTCTTTCCTTATAGTTTCATTTCAAGTCTTTATTGATCTACCTCTCCCACGTTTAACATGCCTAGTGACTAGACTCTTACAAAGCCTAACAGGTGTCTCTAATGGTCTTCTTTGTACATGTCCAAATCATCGTAGTTGAGCTTCTCGTATATTCTTTACAATTGGTGTTACTCCTGTCTTATCCCTAATGCATTCATTCCTAATTTTATCCAATCTCGTGTGTCCACACATCCACCTAAGCATTCTCATCTCCGCAACTCCCATTTTTTGCTCATGTACACAATTCACTGCCCAACATTCAGAATCATAGAGCAACGCTGGTCTAATCGCAGTATGGTAGAACTTGCCCTTAAGTTTTAATGATATTTTACGATCACACAAGATCCTCGACATGCTTCTCCACTTCAACCAATATGCTTGGATTCTCTGTGTCACATGACTCGCATTTTTATCAATACCTCAGTCTTTTGAACAATCGATCCAAGATATTTAATACATTCACTACGAGAAATATCTTGATCACAAAACTTAATAACTAAGTCATGCATCTTTCTTGCACTGTTAAATTTAAGCTTAATGTATATACTGTCTTTTTCATGTTGAACGTAACACCCTTTTTTTCTAAAGTGTCTTGTCAAGATTCATAGTTGTGAAGGACTAAATGATTGTAATACATAAAGAGTAAGGCTTTGTTTGGCGGGGCTGATCCGCTCCAGTCGCGCGGAAGAAACCGCCCTGCCACACAAACTGTCTGTTTGGAAATCTTGTTGTCTGACGGCGGGGCTCCACCTTGCCACACGAAACGATATTATTTTCACAAAAATCATCTGCGCCGCGGGAATCGCGATGGCGGTCCAGCAATGCAAATGATTTCTGCGGAATCCCCCACCACCATGTCAAACAAGGCCTGAGTTTGAGCAGGCAAGAATATTGGCGCTTAGTTCACATGAGAGTGCAAATGTCGGCGAGAAAGAGGTAAAATTGTTCGGCAAGACACCAGATTGAGAGAGGCGGCGACGAGATCCGGTGTGATAGAGGCGATGGACGAAGGTGGCTGTAGATCCAATGGTCGGGTCGACGGCGAGTGAGGGGACGAATTTAGCACAGGGGAGGAGTTTCGCTAAGGAGAAAGAGCAAGATTTAGAAATGATGGGCTTTTGCAGTCTTTGTTGTAGTTTATTAAGGCTTCATTTGGTTTAGCGGTGGCGGTCGATCCGGCGGGTGGAAACAGAGTGTTCGAAACGGAGGGGAGAGGTGGCTGCTCCAAACAGAGCTTTTTGGGGGCATTTCTCAAGGCGGGGGAGTGGAAACGGAGCAAACTCCGTCAAAGATTCATTTGTTTACCCTCCTTCCGTCGGTGTTTGCCCAAAATGGAGCAGCGAAACGCTCAAACAAATAGAGCCTAATATTGGTCTGCGTTTAACAGCCGTTATTATCTATACTATTCTAAAAAGAAATATGGTGGTCTGCCAATAAAAATGAGTTCGAAAATAATGTAATTATATGAGTCATCAGATTTGACTGTTTTATTCCTACACTGTTTAATCTGGGACTGCAAATATCGTATTTGGTTTGCCAATAAAAAAAACCTCAAAAAACTCACCCCCTCTCTCCTAAATCCCGATCAAAAAATTCGGCTCCCCCCAAACTCCCTGTCATCTCCGCTGTCGCTGGCGGCCTGACCGGAGACCCCCGACGGGTTGGTGGCGAACCTGCCGGTGGTATTCCGGTGGCGCCGCCAGATCTGGGCCTTACGGTCCGGGCCACCGTCAGCAGTGGCCCCACCGGAGCGCCGCCGGAATACCGCCGGCAAGTTCGCCGCCTCCCGGCGAACCTGGTTAGGCATCTCCAACGGTCCGAGGATGTGGTGTCTATCTGCAACATGATTGATGCATTCAAATACAGGTTCTTCTCCATCACCCTCTAGGGGAAGGCGAGAGACTGGTTCCACCAACTGCTCAGAGGTTCCATCCATCTACCGCTTCAAAGACCTGTGTCGGGGCCTGATGGTGAGGTTCGCGGCATCCAAGAAGCGAAAGAAGGAAATAACCACTCTTTTCAATATCAAGCAAGGGCAACACGAGAACTTTGGACTCTACATCGACCGTTTCCAGGAGGAGGTTCTAGAAGTCAAGGAAGTGGATTATTTCACCCTGCAACTGGTATTGAAGTTTTGCCTAAAGTAGGGTCTCTTCAGCCTAACAATCGACTTCAAGCCCCCGAGGTCCTTTAAGGCGATGATCGAAGAGGGGAACAAGTTTGTGCAGGGAGAGGAGAAGAACCATGACTTCTTTGCGAGACTAGATGGGGAGAACCTTGGAGGCAGGGAGAGAGGAGAACCTTTGAAAGTATGGGCTAGGGTCATGCTAGAGAGGCAAGATGAGAAAAGAAGAGAGGAGCCAAGGAGAAGAGAAGAGTCCAAGAGGGTTAAGTAGAGGAGGCAGGAGAGGACTCATAGACAAGAGGAGAGGAGGCCCGCAACAGCTCCAGAGAGAAGGGAGGAAGCACGGTGATTTCAATATCCCATGAACCAGCCATAGTGGAGGCCACCAGGAAGGCCCTCATATCCAAACCAGGAGAGAAGAAACGGAAACCAACCGGAGCGGAGACAAGGAAGAGCTCAGGAGGAGGCGATGGTCATTGCCCGACAAAGTAACAAGCATCGCAGGAGTATCCACTCGGTGAGGAATCAGGCAGAGGAGATTCCCCTATACTGCGATCTGCATCGAGTAGAGGGGCACGAGACCATGACTTGCCCTGATTTTTTGGAAGCAATTAGAAGGCTGGAAGCAGGAGCGGTAGAGAGGGAGCAGTCGAGGCAAGAGGCCCTCGCAGGGCCGGTAGCGCTCCAAGCTCCAAGGAGAAGGAAGAATGAGGACTAGGTCACCAAAGACGGTCGCGGGGAGGTGGTCTAAGGCCCAGGAGGAGGGCAGGTAGGAGTGATCAAAGAAGGAGTCGGGCTTGGAGCTTCCTACAAGGGAATTTTCCATCAAATTTACCGCAAGAGCGTCACCTCGACCTCTCAAGCGCCGCCGCCATTGGAAGAGATCACTTTTTTCGAGAAGGACATGTTAGGGGATGAGAATCTTTTTCATGATTCCCTCGTCATCCAATCCACCATTGAGGACTTCACCGTTGACCAAATCCTAGAAGACAACAGAAGATTGGTGAATGTCATTTTTAAGAGGACATTCATCGGACTGCGGATTGAAGCATCCAGGAACCTACCGGCAGACGGACCCCTCTTTAGCTTATCCGGAGAGAAGAAGGGGTGGATGGAGAAGCAGATCTTCTGGTGACCCTTGGCGGCACCTCGATCCGTTGCAGGTTTGTCATCGTGGATGCACTGAGCTGCTATATTGTGATCTTCGAAAAACCCCTCATTAGCTACTTCAAGACGGTCTCATCGTCATACCATTAGTGCCTGAAGTACTTCGGGGGTGATGTCTAAGTGAGGGTCTGAGGCGATCTCAAAGATGTTAGTGAATGCTACCTAAGAGTCTTCAGTACCATCAACTGGATGGAGGACAAGGAAAGGCTGGAGAAGATCGTGGAAAGGGAGGATGGGCTAAGAGCTGCGGAGGAGCTGGAGGAAGCAGAGGTGATCTCCTAGTAGGAGAGCCCAAGCTGCTGAAGATTGGAGGATTCCTGGCATTGGAGGGAAGGCGGAGATGGCGGCCAGCCTGCAAGAGAACGTAGAAATCTTCGTCTGGAGCACCGCAGATATGCCAGAAATTGACTATTCTTCATAAGAAAGAACCTGATTACTCTTCATTTAGAAATTTTGGGTGCCTGTGTTTTGCTGCCACTCTTCAACATGCCCGCACAAAATTCTCTCCTCGAGCCGTTCCTGCCGTCTTTGTTGGCTATCCTCTTGGATACAAGGGTTACAAACTTTACAATCTATCTACAAAACTGTTTTTTATCTCCCGTGATGTAATCTTTAATGAAACTACGTTTTCTTTTCACAACATTTCCTTACCACATTCAATAATTGATCCCTTTGCTGAGCCTGTGATACCTCTTCCACATAGTGATCTTAATCCTCTCATTCCAGTTCCCTCAGTTCCACTAGAAACCAATCAACATTTGCTATGTACCACTTCTCATCCTTCCTCTATCTCATCTTTAATTTTATGCTTGGTCATACCCCCGCAATCAGGAGATCCACTCGTCAACCCAAACAACCTGCTTATCTTCAAGACTATACTTGTTATACTGTCCAATATCCTATTCAGAATCACATCAGTTATCATAAGCTTAACCCATCGTACAAACAATTTGTTTTCCAAGTCTCTGTCATATATGAACCACAATTTTATCACCAGGTTATTCAACTACTTGAATGGCAACAGGTTATGAATAATGAGCTTTAGACAATAGAAGCAAATAAAACCTGGACGGTTGTTCCTTTACCTCCCAACAAACGCTGTGTTGGTTGTCGATGGATTTACAGGGTAAAGTATAAGACAGGTGACAGTGTAGATCGTTATAAAGACAGATTAGTTGCTAAAGGGTATACCCAGCAAGCTGGTATAGACTTTTCTGACACTTTTTCTCCAGTGGTCAAGCTCACTTCTATGTGTGTTCCCCTGGTAGTTGGTGCAACTAGTCCCGACTCATATTATAGTTGGACATCAATAGCGCTTTTCTCAACAGAGATCTTCACGAAGAGGTTTACATGACACTACCTCTAGGATATCAAGTTCAAGGAGAAAATTTGGTTTGTAAACTTGACAAATCAGTTTATGGTTTATGACAGGCTTCTCGTTAGTGGTTTCAGAAATTTTCAACCACACTTTTAGCTAATGATTTTCTTCAATCCAAGAATGATTATTCTATATTCACCACTGGTTTTCATTCTTCTTAAGTTCTTTTGGTATATGTCGACAATATTGTAATAATAAGATCTACTTTCTCTTATCTTCAACAAACTCAGTCGTTTTTGCAGAAACTCTTCAGGTTAAAAACTTTAGGAGATGTAAACTATTTTTTGGGCCTTGAAATTGTTCGATCTTCCGAAGGCATTGTCTTGTATCAAAGAAAATACATTTTACAATTTCTTACTGACACTGGTTTCTTAAATTCAAAACCTCTTTCATTACACATGGACCTTAATCTAAAGTTGCAAGCACTTGATGCAGACCTTTTGAAGGATCCTGCTCTTTATCAGTGTCTGCTTGATCGCCTAATCTATCTGACAGCCTCGAGACCTGACATTACTTACACAGTCCAGAAATTAAGCCAATTTATGGCTGCTCCCCGCACCACCCACCTACAAGCAGTTCATCATTTACATTAGTATCTCAAAAATACGCCAGGACATGGTCTATTGTTTCCTGTCAAGACTTGTCTCCACCTAACCGCATATTCTGATGCAAATTGGGGAAGTTGTTCGGACACTTGACGTTCGACTTTTAGTTTTTGCGTTTTTCTGGGTGATTCCCTTGTATCATGGAAGTCGAAGAAACAACCTACTGTCTCCAACTCATCTACAAAGGCGAATACCAAGCCCTTGCCTCCTTAGTCACTTTGAAATACCAGTTTCGACACCTATGCTCTATTGTGACAATTAATCAACCCTGAATTTATCTACAAATCCAACATTTTATGAGCGAACATAACACATTGACATTGATTGACACTTCGTTCGTGAGCTTCTTCAAGCAGACATTTTGAAGCTTGTTCATGTCAAAGGCAAATATCAACTTGCAGATTTATTGACCAAGACGTTGTCCAGGCTTCAATTTCAATTTTTACTTTCCTAGATGGGGATTGCTGATGTTTATTCCCCATCTTGAGAGGGGGTTTTAAGATAGTCTGTTGTTATTTCAAATTGTTTTGACGTTAGTATTAACGCGCGTCAATCTGTTTCCTGGTTAGTTAGGCGTCAGTTTTATTGTTTATCTGTTATTTCTGTCAGCACAGCATATACACTGAGTCCTGTACTTCTATGATTAATGAATGAAATAAGAAAAGGCTCTTATCTTTCTTAGAGCTTAATATTGTCTTCGCCATCAAGATATCCCCGACCAACATCATACGAAGATAGCCCTCCTCCATACTCATCTTCCCGAACAGAGAGAAGTGGCCAGCATGCTACGAGAGGAGAAAGGGAGAATGGTTTGCCCCATATAATTACTACCATAAATAAATATTGATTATTAAAGAATTTGTGTTTCAAAATTTTATGGGAACTGATATTCGCATACCATATTTGACTATTTATATCCACCGATATTCGTACCTCATAGTATTATAATTGTACCCAAAACCGATAGTTGTAGTCCACAAAAAAGAAATTTTTAAAATTAATGTTATATAGAATGAGTTCCTAATAAAAGTAGTCAAATCTATGTTGACATCTTTGTCAAATACATCTTAACAACCAATATATTTTTATCAAAAAGTCTAGTCCAAAAAATATTAAAATACAAAAACACTCACTAAGGATAAGGAAGTTTGTTGTATAGAATATATCACTAGCTTTCACTAACTTTCACTAAAGAGCTAGAGCTAAAGTAAAGAGGCGAACTCCATTCAATAAGCTAAAGATCGAGCTTTGAGTTTTGAGAAAGATGGTTTGGTACCCGTACAAACAGTTTTTCTTGAATCTAAGCCCCTACTGCCACAAGCTGGTGTAGAAGAAGTTTTTCCGCCTCTCCATCCATCTCGAATGACTATCCATTCTCATGTCTCATTCGCTTTGGTCTTCTCTGTCAGATCTAGGGTTTGTTAGCAATGGTCGGTGAATGGAATCTATCACAGATGCTCTTTGCGATCCCTTCTCAGAGTGTTTTTCGTAGGGCATAAAGAAGCTGAAGGCCTCTTCTAAGGTCAATAAGTGATCATCTAAGGATATTTGTGAGCTTCATTTTCTCTTGATATTTTTGCGGAGAAAACACCAATCGGGGAGGAGCTGCCGGAGCACCACAGTCGCTGATTTATCATAGGCTGGCACGGCGGCACCGCAGTGACCCTTCGAGAACGACGGCAGAGGCAACGACCTCGGCGACGGCGACATCGAAAACGGCGATCTGGCATACCCGTCACCGCTTCGCCTCTGGCGATGTCGTCTTTCTACATAGCTTGTGGGCTGAATTAGGGTTAGGGATAGGGCTAAATCTTCTCTGAGGAAAAATGCTCGGCGTAGGCCTCATAATGCAATCTTGGGGCTGTAGAATCTCCGTCCCCATGCCGATTCTTCCTCGGCCTCTTTACCATTTCGACCTAAATGTTTCTTCTTCGAGTACTGTGGACGGCAGAACCGGACTCTCCGCCTGCGGCCGTTAGCCACCCCAAGCGACCGGTTTAAGATAGTCGTCACCGGGGGCGGGAGTATGGAGGTCGTCGGCATAAGAGAGCAGGTCGGCCGGGGTGGAGGGAGCAGGGCGAGCCACGTCTGGAGGGCGGAAGGGGCGAGCGGGACTCCGAGGCGGAATTTAGCTGAATTTCTCCCATTTTTTTGCTGGAGGCGGAAGTAAGTGGGTACAAATAGAATTTTTTATTTGGGAAAAGATATTTAAATATTAATGATGTTTGGAATATAAATAGTCAAAAATAATCTGCAAATATCAATTCCTAATTTTATTTGCCCCTATCAAAAAAAATAGATTTTCTTGTAACAATTCTCCAAACATAATCATAATCTTTTTTTTGTGCTTCATAAATTCTTGGAGTTTTCTCAGGCGCCGGGAACTGTAAACAAAACGCTGACATATGCGATTATGTCAGTGCACACGTGTCATTTCGAACTGTAATCGCAACATCATCATCTTCCTCCTCACACGTTGTCAACGTGTCATATTATCTCAGATAAAATAATTCCCTTTTTTTCACAAACAGAGTCAGCCGCGTTTCAACCATCGCAAACTTCCCCGCGCCACCGCGCCCATATATCCCCACCATTCACAAACTACAAACTCTCAGCTGCTCTCAACAATCCACAAAGCTGATTTCCCCCCGCCGCAATGGTTCCCAAACAGGATCGGCGTTCCACCCGCTTCCAAAGTCAACTCCTCAATTCCTTCCCTCGAATGGAAACTTCAACCAATCCCCCGTCGCCGCCGCCTCCCACCTGTCTCCGACTCTCCTCCGATCAGGAAACCGCCATCATCGTCGCCGCACTTGTCCACGTCATCTCCGGTCATCCGCCGGACACCGCCCCTACAATCTCCTTCCCGCTTTCCGCCAATCTCCACATCGCCGACCGCTGCCAGCTCTGCGGAATCAACGGCTGCCTCGGCTGCCATTTCTTCGAACCTTCTCCGGCTGCCGCGCCGAAAGGGAATTCGGGCGGGCGGAGGCGGCGGAAGGGCGAGAGCCAATACCGAGGGGTGCGCCAGCGGCCTTGGGGACGATGGGCGGCGGAGATTCGCGACCCGAGGCGCGCCGTCCGGAAGTGGCTGGGGACCTTCGACACCGCCGAGGCGGCCGCCAGGGCGTACGATATCGCCGCCATTGAGTTTCGAGGCGCACGCGCTAAGCTCAATTTCCCTTTCCCCGATCAATTCACGGTCGCCGCCACATCCACTCCGTCGACAACGTCGATTCCGCCGGAGACATCCAAGGAGGTGTGCCGGAGTAATGGAGAGGAGATGGGGGGATTTTGGGATGGCCTACAGGAGATGATTTATCTTGATGACGTGGCTCCTCCTGATCTTTCAAAGATCATTTAAACACTCGGCTTGGATTTTTTTTTTGCCGGAAATTATTTATTTTTAATACATTAAAATGTGATTATTTTTTGCCTGCTCAATAAGCGTGGTAAATTGTGGGGACCCATTCTTTAATTATTCTATAATTATAAATTTATAATGATTAAATATTGTTTATTTATATGGATGAGAAGTGAAAAGTGTACGCCGGTAACGAATATTGCATTTCTAAACATGCTGTGGAATTAATCGGACCCGGACCGGTTAGGACCGGCTAAAGACCGGTCCCGGTCGGGACCGGTCCCAGAAGTCTCAAGAAGTCCTTTATTTCACTTCAAAAATCGGTTCCGTACCGGTAAAAGACCGGTAAAAGACTAGTCCTGCACCGGGACCGGTAAAAAACCGGTCAAAAGACCGGTCCCGGACAAGAACTGGAACCGGGATCGGTAAAAAGACCGGTCCCAAGAGTCAACACGGGATCGGTCAAAAAGCCATGCCAGCCACCAATTTTGTTTTTTTTTCATATTTTATTTATTAAATTTTATTATTTAAATAATTAATTTTATAAAATTTAAATTTTATAAAATTTTAAAAATCAAATCCTATAAATACCCCCCCCCCTCTTAAATTTTTTTTCATCTCTCTCTCTCTCTCTCTCGCTTGCTCTCCCTCTCTCTCTCAACTCTCACTCACTCTCAACTCTGAAGTCTCAAGTCTCATATGACGTCTTCCTCATCCATGCCGGCTTATTCCTCTGCGTCCGTCGCGCACGAAGTAGTAGAACACCACCACAAGATGACGCTCTGGGAGAAATTTGACAAAGTGCGGATCGACGGCGAATTGAAGGCGAAGTGCAAACTTTGTGGGAAGCTAATGGCCGTTGACAGCAATACAATGCTCGTCCAGCATGTGAAATCGTGCATTTCAAAACAAGCCCCGGAGTCTACTCAAGCCAAATTTCGACGTCCGGACACATTTGGACATACAATCAAGCTCGGCAGCAGGAGCAACAAATGGAGAACGTCATCAAAAAGGGATTTCCATTCAGTCACTACGACGATGAAGAGATGACATGATACATACATGAGGTACTCTAACTCAAATATCAGCAGGTAAGTCGTTCTACCACTAGACGCGATGTTTTAGCGGCTTATATGCAATTTAAAGAATATTTAAAAAATTATTTTGAAACATTTGATGGTCGCGTTAGCTTAACGAGCGACGTCTGGACAAGCGGTATATCTGAGGGACACTCATATATTTGCATTACCGCTCATTGGATCGATCTCATTAGTTGGGAACTAAATAAAAGAATAATTTATTTTGAAGGATTTGAATATCCGCATACTGGTAAAGCTATTTACCAGGTAATAATTAAGTGTATTAGAAAATTTAAAATAAAAGAAAAAATTATGAGTATTTCTTTTGATAACACTTCAAATAATGCGACCGCCATTAGATATTTGATTTCAGATTTACAACCAATGTTACATGTAATTTTTTTCATACACGTTGCGTCTGTCACATTTTAAATTTAATTGTACAAGACAGCTTGATTTATATAAACGAGTACGTAATTAAAATACGAACTATGTTACGAGTTATTTACAATTCAAAAAAAAGAAAACAAGATATTAAAAAAATTGTTATTTCACAAGGTAAAAAAGTTTTAGGTCCTTCTATGATATGTCTATACGTTGGAACTCAACTTATAAAATGCTAAAACGAGTTTTGGCACAAAAAAACTTATTAATAGAATTTTATAATAGTATAGAAGCACATGATTTAGACGCGTCAGATTGGGAGGTCATCGAAGATTACGTATATTTATTAGAATGTTTTTATCGATCAACAACAATTCTATCCGGAGTTTATTATCCGACTTCCTTGTTAGTTATTGCAAATATTTTATTAATTACTGAAATGTTTAAAACATACAAAACAAATGAAATGTGACGTCCGTTAATATTACTAATGGAGGAGAAAATTTTAAAATATTATCAAGAAATGTCACTCATGTTTTCATACGCCGCAACTTTAAACCCTTTAATGAGTATGGACGGGATAGAAAATTTTATAGAAGAAATTAATCGAAATTTAAATTTAAACGAAACGGCTAGTGATTTTGTTAATTTAAGCGTTTCAAAATTTAATTCTGATTTTACTCGTTTCTATAATTATTATGATAATATGTATGGATCGCGACCTCGTGAAGAATCCACTCAACCTAAAACAAAAGATATTTTAAAAAATAAACTTTTAGAATTAGTCTCTAGAAAAAAACAACGAACTTCGAGTACTTTAAATGAATTAGGTTTATATACAAAAACACAATTTCAAGATGATATGACCGCAAGCGAAATAGAAAATTTTGATATTTTAAAATGGTGGAAAACTAAAACAAATGTTTATCCTATTTTTGCCTTAATGCCCCGTGATTTACTAACAATCCAAGCTAGTACGGTAGCTTCGGAGTCTGTTTTTTCTTTGAGTGGCAGGATTCTGAACGAGTGAAGAAACCGTTTGAACGAGAAATCTTTGGAGATTTGCATTTGCTACAAGGATCATTTGGATGCTATAATTAAGGAGGAGGCAACACGTCTCGTCTATTGAAGATAGTGAGTCCGAAGTGGAAGACGAGATGAATAACTTGAGTTTGGGAAGCGCGACCGAAGAATAATTACGCAAAATGTATTTTATTTTTCGTTTTATTTCAATTTTGAATATTTAAATGTAATTTTCATATTTTATTTTAACTTAAATGTAATTTTCATTTTCGTTCAATGTTATTTTTTTTTGTCATAATGTAAAATGCAAATTTGTAATTATATTTCATTTTTAATAAAAATTAAATTTTATTTTACTTTGAAATTTGAATTTTATTTCATTTGTAATATAATTATATAAAATGTAAATATAGAATTTAAAATTTTAATATAAAAAAAATTAAATAAAAAAACCGGTCCGGGACCGGTTAGGACCGGTCCTCCTCTTGAGCAGGAAAACTGGTCCCGGACCGGGACTGGTTTGACTAGAACCGGTCCGGGACCGACAAGGCAAAAGACCGGTCTTTTAAAAGACCGGTCCGGGATTGGTAGGGGCAGTCTTTTGGGCATGACTGCTCTGGAGTCAAGCCAAACATAAATTTTGAGAGGGGTAAATTTGGATGTATGATCAAATTCGACGACGAGAGTTACAATGAAAAAAATGAGACCAGATGTGGATCGTCATTTGGTCACTAGGACAACGAGGACAAGATCGCATATATTCATAAAGTGCATCTCCCAAAACATACCAAGTGAGTAAATTCACACTAAGGCATGATACATATAAATCGTACATGCTTATAAAATGAAATTCAATTTATAAAATGTTAAAAAGTGTCATGCGGCAAAAGTCACAACTTAAGTATTAATGAAATTTTATTCTAGTTTTGTAATTCAAGATTTAGATAATTTTGATTGAGAAGTAATTGAAAATTACTTCTCAATTTTATGATTGTTACGAGTCGCCCGGTTTTCCTCCGGTCCAGGAAATCAGGCTGCCTTAGCACTGAATCGGACCAGACGCCCAAACAGTCAAGAGAAAATTGAGTAGCAATGACAGGAGACTTTTTTATCGTGGAAAACCTGAAAATGGTGAAAAACCGCGCTGCCGGATTTGTGTCGGGTTTAAATCCACTATTTAACTTTGTTTGCAAGTTGTTGTGTGCATCAGAGGGTGACATGCTACCTATCAGTTACAAATTTTGAGTACAAAGAAAGAGAAAAAAGAAGTTACGTTCACGAAGTTTGGAGGTGAGTGTCCCATGAGCGTTCTTCAGTGTCTTCTTTTGGGCTCACTAAAGTGTTCAAGCGAGCGTTGAGTGCTAAGTGGAGAAGAGAGCGAGCAGTGCGACGCGCTTCCAAGCGAAGGAACGATCTAAATCTCGCGTACTCGTCGAAAAACTTCAGGGCTCTCTCTTGTCTCTATAGTTGTTTGTCTCCAAATGAAGACATGAATGCATTTTTATAGCTTTCTGGAGAGACGTGCTGGTAATTGAGTCGGGCTGAATCTTAAGTTGGTGAATGACGCTGCTCCATTTCGGTCACCTGGATCACTAATTTTCATGAAATGACGAACGTGCCCCCAACCGGAGGCGGCGGAGACCGTCGGTGTGTGCGCGTGTACGGGCGATGCACACGTGCGAGGGCTACGGGTGTGGGCGCTCCGTGCGTTGGGGGTGCACGCATCGCGCACTGCGCGCATGCTCTACATCTTTCAATTAAGCTCACTCATCTAATGAATGACCTGGGAGGTCTCGACTCTTCTCCACCTCATCCAATTGATCTCCCTTAACTAGCGTATGGCCTAGGAGGTGCATGTTAATTCTCCTCCACCTCCTATAGTTGAGCTTCACTCTTATGAGGTGTCGACTCTTCTTCACCTATAGTTGAGCGCACATTTAGCAAATGACCTGAGAGGTGTCGACTTTTTTCCACCTCCTCAAGTTAAGCTTGAACGCTCAACAAATAGTCTGGGAGGTGCAGACTCTTCTACATCTCCTCCAATTGAGCTACACTCTTAGGAAGTTTTGACACTTCTCCACCTCCTCTAGATGAGCTCATTCGTCTATCTAATGGCATGAGAGGTGTCAACTCTTGTCCACCTCCTCCAGTCGAGCTTCACTCCTGAGAGGTGTCAACTTTTCTCCACCTCCTCCATTTGCCCTCCTCTCCTAGGAAGGAACTCTCGTAGAATACCATCTAGTGTCCATCTCGCTGAACCATAGGTTCAATATTATTTTTTTGAACACGTATCGAGCCCACAAAATAGGGATTGTGTAAGTCTCATAATTCATCGAGATCAGAAATACACAAGGAAGAGACCTTAGGAGCATAGCTCGGCGGCCTCAAGGCCTCAACTCGGCAGGCTTCAACTTGATAATCTTTAACTCGATAGGCTTCATCTTGATAATCTTCAACTCGATAGGCTTCATCTCGGCAGGATTCGGCTTGGTAGGATTCAACTCAGTCTCAAGGCCTCAGATTGGTAGGTTTAAGCTCGATTTCAAAGCCTCAACTCTGCAGGCTTAATCTTGGTCTCATGGCCTTAAATTGACATACTTCAGCTTGTTAGGCTTCAACTCGGTCTCGTCATGGCCTTAACTCGACAGACTTCAGCTCAGACTCAAAGCCTCAACTTTGCAAACTTCAGCTCGGCAAATTTCGGCCCAGCAGGCTTCAGTTTCTAAGGTTCAAGGCCTCAACTTTGTAGGCCTCAGCTCAGTATTCCTTAGCTCGGCATGCCATAGCCCGACAGGCCTTAGCTCGGCAGGTCTCAACATGGTGGGCCTCAGCTCGACTAAATTTAGTTCATCAAATCGAGCTCGTCAGGTCGCACCTCTTGATTTTGCCTCCCCTACTGCTCTTGCTCTCGTGCCGACACCCGCAAGCAAGTGTCGATGCCTCCCGTTGTTTCCTCGTCACTACCTTCTCCTGCTTTGGCCGACGGAAGCTCTGCATCCTCCCAAAATAGCCGACGACACTTGTTATCCTCGTATCTCTCTTCTTCGATCAACAAGGCATCTCTTCTCCTCCAAAAGGCTAGCAGCATAAGATCTCTCCTCTTC
Source organism: Platanthera guangdongensis (assembly GCA_039583875.1). Lineage (NCBI taxonomy): Eukaryota > Viridiplantae > Streptophyta > Magnoliopsida > Asparagales > Orchidaceae > Platanthera > Platanthera guangdongensis. Next base: position 7,360,414 of record CM077151.1, on the reverse strand, counting down.
CTTAAGTATAGCAATCGCTTCCTCTGGAATCCCTCTTCTTCGTTGTCTTGGCCGGATTTTGTGAGAGGGACGCCTAATGTTTCCTTCCCTCTCCTCCTTGGACCCAGATTTGACTCACATTGGGTAAGATTCCTCCTCCATCACCTCTATTCAGATTTCCCTAACTTTCTTTGGAATTATTTGCCTCTAAAATTGCATACACACGTGTTTCAAGATTTTTGCCCCCTTATGATCGTCTAACTGTGATGGTGTTTGTGTTTTCGGGCACCGCCACTAAAAACTATCAACATAATCGCTCTAATTTCTCTTCGATTTAGGGTTTCACCTAGTCAAGTACCGTCAAGTCTCCAATTTCTCGTGGTATCTTCTCCCCCCTCACTTTTAAAGGAGGTAAATTCTCTAAACTCTCTCGTGCTTTAGATTTTTGTCAATAATTTCCCGTGTTAGCATAAAATTTTTGTCATGTCAAATATCAATTTTATTGTGCTTGAACAAGTTTGAAATAGAGTTTCTGAATTTTTAGCTTACGCTGCTTGTCCGTCATCTTCTGTTTCAGCCTCACCTTAAGACAAGTAAATCTCTTTCTCTCTCGTGCAAACATTGAGTTTAATTTAATGCAATTGTTCTTTTTATTACATAATTTCATTCTTGAATATTTTGATCTGTCAATGAGTTGGAATTTTGAATGCTTAATCTGACAGGTTAATATTTTAGTGTTTAATATGTTTGGAATGTCATGATTTGATGATCATGAATGATTTTGGATATTCACCTAAATGAATGAATTTCTCATTTGATGCATAATCGAAAGAATGTTAGATTTTTGGACATGATCAACAAATATTATAATGATAATTATTATGATTTGTTTTAACAATTGAATGACTTGTGATTTTATGTGATGTGCAGATCGTACACATGTTTACTTGGAAGATGATCGAACCATGGAATGAATTAGACTTAATTTGGTTCGGCGGTGACGGGTCGATCCGGCGGGTGGAAACAGAGGGTTCGAATCGGAGGGGGGAGGTGACTTCTCCAAACAGAGCTTTTTTGGGCATTTCTCAAGGTGAGGGGATGGAAACGGAGCAAATGCCGCCGGAGGTTCATTTGTTTACCCGCCTTCCGGCGGCGTTTACCCCAAACGGAGCGGCAAAATGTCGAACCAAGTAGAGCCTTATTCTAAATGAATTCTTGGTGTCCTAGAAAATGAGAAAAGTAATCTTATCACTTGTGAATACTTAAACCCGTAAAAATATAAAGCTAACTATCTAATTTCTTTTGTGTCATCAAATCTTAGTTTTAATGTCTTTCTAGTTATAAGACTTGGGTAAAGTTGGTTCCATGATTTCATTTCTCTCTCATTTGATGCAAATTTGTTTCTGTCAGAATCATAATCTATGAAATATTTAATTTCATGCACCTCTTTTCATGTTTGTAAATTCTATTTTTGTATGTCTGAATCGATCATTTAGTAACATGTTTTGATATGCTAGGAATCTCTAAATCATGAATCATTTAATTCATTAATGTCATAAACAATCATTGAAAGGTAGTGTTGAATTGATAAGACGTCATGACTCGAGTTTCCACTTGACTTATAATGAGAACCAATAAATGGCATAACAAGCACAAAATTTCTGATAAGTCTTGCATCTAAACTTATATTATAATCATATACATCAAATAAAAACATTTTACATTTCACTAGTCACAACTTATGTCAATGTATAGTCGAACATATGCTACACTCCGAAGTAGACTAATAATTCGAGTTGTTTTTGCTTGTCTCACTTTTCTTGCATGTCTTGCTTGCTTTACTTCATGAAAACAGGTACATAAATATTTTTGCTTCCCCTGCACGTATTTTATTTTACTTTACTCCTGTTTATTTTAATATTCTGAGATTTTTTCCTTCTTGTTTTGAAATTTACCTTAGCGTTCGTGTCTACTGTAAGATCTCCCTCCCCCTTACCAAGGAGGGCTACCAGATCTTATGCCCAGAACCGTCGTCTTACGGTGACACTAACTCACGGGTTAGTCGACACCGCAATACGCCGATTCTGCTGGCTAGTACGATCATTAACTTGTAGGCCAACATGAGAAGAAAGAAGTAAACTGTATATAAAACCATCAGTCCACAAGTCACATAGTACAATCATGTAAAAGAAATGAATAGTACAATAGTCCACAATAGAGTACAAATGAAAGAGCAAAAAGGGCTTATGCCCAGTACATCAGATCTCTCTCTCACAAAATCATAAATGCGGAAGCTATGCTAGAACATCAGATCTCGTCCCACCTGAGGACGCACAGTAGTGGTAGTAGCCTGCTGAAGCGGTATCTGCTCCTCATGTCCTGCCTCCTCGACGTGCTGGTGCTCCATCTCCACGGGCTCCTAAAAATAGTTGGTCACCGACCATTAGTCAAAAGACTAAGTCGTTTCCTCCGCACCTCGCCCCGCAGCTCCTAGGCACCGAGCGGGAGGACGAAGCGGAGGACAACAAGGGGTAGCAAAGTGGAAGCAGGTGACAATATCTAACTAGAGTTGTAATAAGTAATGTAATTCTACTCTAGCAGTTCTAAGTACGGTACAAGTAATAAGTAAGAGCAGTGCAGTAAAGGAAAGTAAAGAAACAGTAATATGAACAAGTAAATAAGCTAAGCTACCACTATGCTATCATCACAAACGTACCCTAACTTATATAAATGAACATACAAATATATAAGTTAGGATTTTCAGGAAATTTAACTTATCATATAAAAGAGCCCATACTAATTTATATGATAAGGATCTATGAAGCGTATGACCTAATATGAATGAATGATATGATGCAATTTTATGCGCAGGCAAGTGCAACTCACACACAACGACTCTGTGATCACAGACCTTTAGTTCCCACTTTTTGAGAGCTAGCATCACTCTCGGGTACCACCGCTGTGGCTACGGTAGCAGCGGAGCGGGCGTCTCCACTTCTAGACCGGTATACACACTACCAAGCCTTAGACCCCTCTCATACGCCTCTGTACACGTCCAAGGTGCACTCTAGAGTCTCGCGTACGTACTTTGCTGACAAACCCGTCAGTCTTGTTGGGTCGGATGTGTGTTATCGGGGATCGTCCTCCAGACCGCAGTGTAAAACAACCCACTGGCCCCTCTAACTCTCACAACCGCCTGGTGCACCGTACTGCCATCGGTGTGACGAACGGCCAGTACCGCATGCCCCGCCACGATATTTATGCACATGCAAGTAATTCATACCGAGCCTCCCGCTCGCAGGACCAAAACTCGTCCTGAATCCCTCAAACCCAAACCCGGGTGAGAACGCACATTAGTGCCTTTATGCCAACTCCCTCAAACCCCAAACGGGTGAGATCGCATATCAGTGCCTTTATACCAACTCTCTCAAACCCCAAACGGGTGAGATCACACATCAGTGCCTTTATACCAACTCCCTCAAACCCCAAAACGGGTGAGCATATATCCTGAATCTCTCCAACCCCACACGGGCGAGAAGGTACAACAATGTCCTAACCTATTAAACTACTCTTATCTACGGTTTATTACACTTAGAGATTTAAGGTTAATCCCAGGACTGCCTCCGGTATTCCCCGTGAAGGGCTCTCAAGGGGCACTAGGAACTGTGTTGGGATTACGCCCAGCGTTCCCTTTCGCAAGGATATTTATTTTAGTTGATGGCTACCCATGTATCTCCCCAGCTCTCCTTATTGCTTTAATATAACCCTAGTGACTTAAGGTATTACCGGGAAACCGACGGTCTTCCGCCGACCCCCACTCCAGTTGCTAACTAAGACTTGCACTTTTGATCCCTCACTAAGGCAACTCTACCCACCAGGGTTACTCATGTTGAACTCTTTTATTTCATCCGATAATCAATCCCCTGGTACCCCTAAGGCAAGACCTATTTGGGTTATATGCAGACCATGACCTATGATTACCCTAAAAATGTGATCTTCCAAACCTTAAGGCATCTTGCCTCTAAATATTTATCCTAAGGTGTTATGGACTAAGGGAACTACCCTAAGAATTCTCATAATTTTTCTTGGCCAATTAGTCCTTTAATTAAATCTTTTAATTTAAACGCTAGGTCATTTTACACATGAAGTAGTATGATTGAGAATCCACTAACCTAGGAAATTTTTTCTGAGATGTATATTGACAAAATATTGCTGCCTACAGAGTTTCATAATTTTTCTTAAATTATTTATTCTCATTTTCTATTTAATATCAATTCCACACAAATTCCATTTTCCAAATGAAGTATAGGCATTATGTACTCAAAAATTCCAGGAAACTTACAAAGCTTTTAGGACACTAATTTATGACTATTGGCAGAGTATCATCAACACTTATTGTGAAATGGCCTATAAAATTCCATTATAAGATATTTACCAAAATGCCATTATATTAATTTAACAACAAACAATGCATCCATTAATTCTGAGAAATTTATGCAAAACTAGTAATAACATTTTATAGCAGTAGAATAAATCCCAAATTTTTCAGAGGTATATACCATCATTTCAAGAATTAACAAGATAAGAGTAAAATGGAGAATTTAGGGTATCTACTCCAAAAGTTCTTCAAAATAGAGAAATCATATTTTTCCTAAGTCAAATGTGACATTATCTATGCCTTGGCAAAATTGTTTGGATTTGTACTTGAAGAAATCCTATTTTCCAATTTTATTTCCAAAGTAGCTATATTTAAAATAAATTCCAATAAATGGAATTTTGATTCCAAAAATTCCATTATTAATTTGAGGGATGAAATTTACCCTAATGAACCACTGTAAATAATTCCATGACCTTTGCATGTCACCATTGGGCTAAATACACCAATTTGCATTTTTGCTATTTGCACACCAAGGCTTAACATAGGCTAGCACATGCAAGTGGATTCTCCAACATGCATTGAACCCAAGGTGCTGAAAATTTTATCATGCACCAAGGATGTCCCCACTGACCTACCACCAAAATATGGGGCCATGGGGAGGAGTAGAACTCCCTATATTTCATTTATTTGAATTTTGATATTTTAGCAAAAACTATAGGAAATTTTCTCTAAAAATTCCTAAATTTTGGCAGGAGCTAAGTATGCCCTAATCATGCATGTGCCCAAAATTTGGGGCCATGGTGACTAATATTTTGACCTGGGCATCCAATTTAATTTCTGCCCTACTCTAGGACCAGTCCTAGGAGAAATGTCCTACAGGACTGTACACTACACCAAAATATATGTTTAGGGTGGCATATTAAAGGTAAGACCCTTGGCTACATTGTTCATTAAGGGACTAAGTTCTGGAAATGCCTCTAAGAGGCCTAAATTTAACATGCAAGGTGACTGTAAAAGTGTGACAGAAATTTCACTATTCATCAAATATTAAAATTAAAACATTTAATCCTCTGCACGAATCTTAAAGCTAAACCGACGGAATCGGTTCATCGTCCCCAGGGGTTTGACGGCCACGATTGCTCCTTCCTGGACGATGTTGGCTGGCATTTTCCGGCCAGCTGAGCCACCACCACCGCCGGCGGATATCGCCACCACCTTCGTTAAGGTGGGGGCTAGCGTTTCCCGGCGGTGGGGCCGCCGGAGTTGGCTCCTCCGGCGAACCCGAGCAAGAAGAGAAAGGCTCGGTTTTCTCCAATTTCTCTCATGGCATCGGGCTCAATTGAGCCCGATATCTCCCTAGATTGATCTAGAAACCTAGTACGGGAAGAGGCGAGGCGAAACGGACCTGAATCGAAGCTTGACTGCGGGTTAGGCGGCGGTTTGCCGTGGTGGTGGTGCGCCGGCGAGCTCCACCCCGAAAGTTCAAATCTCCACCGTTCTCCATGATTAAGCAGTCGAATTCCACTCCTTTCTGCCTCCTGAAGCTGTTGGTGAGGTCTGTTTGGACTGAGGTGGGCTATATGTGGAGTTAACTCCAATGTTAGCTCGGTTTTGAGCTTTGGAGGTTTCACTTAGCTGCCATGTGGCTCTCAGCCCTGGTATTCTGCTGGAAATGAAGAGGGGAGGTCGGTCACCTGGTTTTGGGCAGCCTAAACCAGCTGATGGGGTGGCCATGTGGCCACCATTTTCTTCATTCCCCTTTCTCTCTCCTCTTCTCCTAAAAATCCCAATTTTACCCCCTTGCATGTATTCTCTCTCCTGATTTAGAGGGGTAGGACTGGTCTTGTTCACTTGGGCTGACTATGGGCCAATTTTAGTGGGCTTGGTCCAAGGGGAAATGGCTTGGCCTTCATTTTCTCTCTTTAGGTCAAATTGTTGACCAAATTGACTTTTAGGGTTGACTGGTCAACCATGGTGGGTGGACTGACCCCACTTGGTGGAAATGAGTCTAGTGGCACCACCCAACTTAGTTTGGGTCAAGGGGGTGCCCCACTTAGGTTAATTAGGCCTATGAGTGTGAGTTTGACCAAATTAAGCCCAAGGTTGACCTTGGTCAACCGGGGTCAAAATGTTGACCCAGTGACATACCCTAGGGTCCACTTAGATTGTCTTTAGGGTTAGAGCAATGTGGTGGGGTCATGGTGTGGCTAGGGTCCCTAATTAGGCTAGTTTGACCTAGTTTGACTTGGTCCTATAGTGGGCTCCACATGGCTACCACCCACTACCTAGGGTCAAACCTAGTTGATCTCCTTAAGTCTCACCCCATGCCTAACCCAATCTAAGTTGAGGGGTCCAGAAGTAACATGGGATGTTACATCTACGCCGCCTGCTGCTCGAGCCCAATCTGCATCAAGCTCCCGCTTCTAGAAATTTATCTTCTTATCGTGACGGGATCTATGCATTTTACTTCTTTACTGTGAGATATTTTTTATGTAATAATTGAGATCAACCATTTTCTCTATTATCGTGGACAACTGCTAGACTAAATAATATATGTACTAAAATTTGACATGATTTACATGTTCATTCATCTGAGATTGTCATTGCATACAATCTGTTTTCAGAATTTGTATCATAGGTTTTTATTAAAATACATGTGCATTTAATTTTCACTGTCATATTTTAAAGTTTCTGCATAAAAATAATTTATTTTACTTAAAAGTAATTATTTTAAAACTAACTATCAGTATCTCAGCCTCCGTACAGCAGACATGGATTTTGTTTTCGTCCATATTTGTGGCATCACGACCTGCCCGAAGCACGCTCTGATATTTGCTTTAGACGGGTCATGACATACCCCTTACCTTTGTCTATAAACAAGACTCCATTTTAACAGGTGATAGACAGTTCTTTCTATAAGGAGCAAGATATCCTAGTTGTCATAAGATTACCCATCTTTTTTAGCAACTTGAAAGTTCTTTCGATAACGTTTCTTTTTTTTGAATGTCGAAGATTAAATAACTCCTTATAAGTACTATGAGTGTTTCCTTGAGTTGCCCATTCCTAAAGATGACAATGTGTCGATCGATAAGGTACTAGGTATCCTGGTCTGTTTGTATAACCTCCATCAAAAAGATAGTACTTACCTACAATGTTAAATTATATGTTATATATCGAGAAATACTATTTTTGTCAAGATAGTTCATGATTGGGAACAATCTTAACAACGAGAACTTCAAAGCAATCCTCCCTCTCCAATACATTACGAAGCACCCTTGAATTTGATGAAAACCCCCAAACAAGGTAAAAAATATATGAATTTCATGTCAATGTCGCATACTCTGAGGACATTGGTGGTAATAACTTGTTTTCTACTGCGATATCTTCCTTTGTCACTTAGTGGTACAATGACGCCAATATGCGTGACATCAATAACATTAAAACAATCTTTGAAGTACCCCCCCCCCCCCCCCCCCCCCCATCTATGTGCTTGTGATGTTTCAGAATGTTTGATATATGGTGAACTCATCTTCAAAATGACGGCTTATGGTATTAATGGAATGTAGGTATGTACCACATGCAATCCAAAATTTGGGGTTATGTGTTAGGACATATAAAAACAACTCTATTGATTCCTTCATCAATACATTTTGAGTTTCACTTAAAAGCCCTATATTCACTTATATCTTGCACAAGCTACGAAAACTGCTCTTATTCATACACAATTGGTTAAAAAGTTGATATCTAAGTTGTTATACAACCTTTTTAAAAGCGTCAATCTGAGAGTATCATGTTGTTTCCTAAAACTTGGATAATTGATTCTACAAATTTTCATCAAAATAACGACAACAATAGATAAAACTACTACTATAACTCTCGTTCTCATGTCCGTTCTACTTTTCTTATGAAACTCTATAAGAGTATCCATCTATGAAACATAATAAATTAACACATAACTAACACACATAATGCGCGCACGCGCGCACACATAACAAAAACACCACCAATACATATACACGCACACAACCAATATACACAACAACCACATACATTTACACACACCCAAACACATATATATAGACACACAGAAAGACACAACCAATACATATGCACATGTAAACACATAACACACAGACACAACTAATCCACGCTGTGGTTGTCAGAGAGTAGGAAGAAAGAGGGAACTTGGCTAGCCGGTTCAGGCGATGAGAATACCTGCAGGCGAAATATGGTTAATGCAACCGATGAGAAGACCTACAGTCAACAAGAAGCTATTGCAGTAGAGAAGATCTACAAGAGAGGGAGAGGAGGCTTGCTGGAGAGAGGGAAAGGAACACGCACAAAAACGAGAGGGAGGGCACGTCGTTGCGAATGTTCTGTCTTTCATGATCTGACTGAAAACTGAAGGAAGGGGCTCAGTTTTTAAAAGTAAAAACCTATGGGTTTTCAACTAATTCTAATACCAAGTCCAAATTAGACCATACAAATAGTGGAATTGGAATTTGGGATACCCAATCCCAATTCCCTTGCCCCAATTCCATCAAAACAAACACATCCTAATGAAATCAAATGTGATTAAAGTTAGAACACATACATCAAACTAAAAGCTAATTGGTAAAGAATGGGGCGGGGGCACGCATAAACATTTACGATGCATAATGAGATGCCCGATGCAGAACTATTCTCCTCTCCATGTCAGGTAGAAATCAACACGCCTACAATAATGCACGAGATACACAATCGTGAAGCACTTGCGGGAATCCATGCAAATATATCATAGCATACCAATGCCGTGATAATATTCAAATATGCCTACCTTGTGTGTAACATAGGAGCATGAACCATAAACTTGCTCTAATACTAAGTTAAAACAATTGCATCCAACTCAAAAATCATTTGATGAGCAACGAAGAAGCCCAAATTCATATAAAGAAGACATGACAATATATAATACCCGTCGTGAGATTATTTCTCTTAGCGTCAAGTAAAACTCCAATAAAGAAGAATGCACAAGAACTACAATTAGTGCAAACCATTTACTAAAATTCATAGTCAAGCACAAATCCCTTTTTCTATTATTATTATTTAGTTTTTAACTTTTATTATATTTGATATTCAGTGATAAATACTTCTCTCTCTTCTTTTAAGAATAATTATAATATAAATTGTAAAAATAAAAGACTCTTGAATTGGTTTTACATTAATTGATTGATATTAAAGTGCAAGTAGTAAGCTTGTCCATACCAGCACGTTTGTAATAAGAGGAACCGACTATAAGTACTTAAAGCATAATAAATAAATATTTATCTATTTGTGCATAACACTATATAATTATGTTTTCAATTTTTTTTATTAAAAAAAAATCAAATATTTATAATTAAATTGAATCTACATATTTTTTATTTATTATAAAAAAATAAAAACAATATCATCTTATTTTCAAATTCTAATAAATTTTGTACACCAAATGACACAATTTTACGCCAATCAAATTAAATGACAGTGAAGTGTTTGTGCTTCAATATATACAATACAATATACTTTTAGATAACTTAATTATGAATTTTACAAAATGAGATATAAAATGATGATTGTTAACTACACCTCAATTTAGCTTGTCACACTTCAGTTCTAATTGTAACATAAAAACATGTAATTGTAACATAATCATAATCTGATATTTGGCTTGCCCTATTCAGTTGTTATCTGGTGATTGAGGCATCAGACAATTTAAACAAGAGGAAGGAGAAATCAAATGAGACACACCACTGATTGGGCATGTCTGATTTTGGTTTTAAGTTTTGAGTTGCTGGTAAACACAAAAAAACAAGGTATTTTTTAAAATTTTGAGTCACAAATATTAAAAGATGGTCTGCGGTAACTATTGTATACAATAAATAGAATGTGATAAAAAAAAATAAAAATAAAAATACATAATAAAATTAGGTGATTGTTAACCGCAACCCGTAATTGGCTAGTCGCACCCCTAAATCTTCCAATTTTTCGAGTTTTTTCGAAATACGCCTTGTACATGCAATTTCAGGAAAAATGTTCAACACGAAAGTTGTAGATATTGACGAGATCTACAACTTTCCTGTTGAACACTTTTTCTGAAATTGCATGTACAAGGCGTATTTCGAAAAGACACAAAATCTGGGCATATTTTCAAAGTACGCATTGTACATGTATTTTTAGGAAAAGTGATCACCACGAAAGTTGTAGATCTCGTCGATATCTACAACTTTCGTGTTGAACACTTTTCCTGATATTGCATGTACAAGACGTATTTCGAAAAAAGCGCGAAAAATTAGAAGATTTTGAGATGCGACTAGTAAAATAACGGGCTGCGGTTAACAATAACCTAAAATTAGATCAGTGTGATAACTGATAAACGAAGAAGAGACCTAAAAAGTGGCATTAGGTTCGTTGTGGGCGCCCGGTAAGGAATATCTCCTCCCTTTTCCCACCCATGGACGTCGGCGACGTTGGCGGCGTCGCCGTCGACGTCGGTGGAGGTCCGGTGGAGAAAAGGACGAGCACAAAGATCGTTCTAAGCTCGCTGTCAGCGGCAATATCAGAGGCTGTAACCTTCCCTATAGACATCGTCAAGACAAGGCTGCAGCTCCAAGTCGGCGAATCACTCCGCCGCCCGTCGACCGCTGCAACCTCAGCAGTCCGGGTCGCCGCCCACATTTGGAGCACGGGAGGAGCATCTGGGTTCTATGACGGCCTAAAGCCCGCCATCTTCCGCCACCTGCTCTACACGCCGATCCGAATTGTCTGCTATGAGAATCTGAGGAACCTCGCCGGCGATTCCGTTGGTGGGAAAGCTCTTGTAGGCGGAGTCTCTGGCGCCCTAGCTCAGGTAATTTCTTCTTACCACAACATTCATTTCTGATTGAAGGCTCGCTGGTTACTGAGATTGGGAATCGCTTGCATTTGGTTGGGAATGGGACTTCTCTTCTCAATATTGGATCGTGCTTTTTCCAGATGCCGGATCTGTATCATTTTAACAGGGAAAATACCTAAAAAAGTTTATCATTTCTATATTAAACTATTTAAGTGGGTGTACAAATTAAAAATGCTCTAGAAGTTGAAATTTTTTTGTTATCATTCAAACTTTATACTGTGAGTTGAAATTTACATAAGGACGCCACATAGAGAAACATGTAACTGATGCATAGCTTTACTGAGTGGAATTTTGGTTGGTGATGCGATTACGGCAAGTGCACCGTTCGTTCAAGCAAGATGCAATTGGGAGTAACTCCCCGAGTGAGTATCGATCTCACAAGGAACACATCGAGAATTCCGCCGCTCTTTTAAAAACTTTATTGTAAAAGAAGGAAACAGTAAAAATGTTACTTTGGTTGGTTTGTTCGACAATTACTTGCAAGAAAATGGAATCATGCGGGTCGCCTTCACTGCTTCGTTCAATCAAAATAGGGTGAGTGTCGACGACACCTCTTCGCAACGAGCATCAAGCTCACGAACAACAGTTTACAACAGCTAACCAACTGGCGGTCTCAAATACTAAGCATGAACGAAATTAACGCTTTCATAGAAACTGAAAGAAAGTGCAATAAACATTAAAACACGTTGATACAAAGTATTCTTATTAAAATAGAAGAACATTTCCTTCCAACAAACCTATGGGGGACATAGGAGAAGAGGAGAGATACAAATGGATATCAAGTCTTTGCCATAAAAGGAAAGGATTCGCCCGGGTTGTCAATCTGAGGCCTTTGCGCATTCGTCGGCTGCGTCCGCATTCCGGGAGAGCTTTCACCACTCCTAAGTTACCCGTCTTCTTGAGGGTCTACTCCGTTCACATCACCCTCGAGCACCACCTTACTTTGCGGAGGAGTGAAATGCCTTCACTTTCAAGCTCTTGATGAAGGAGAACCACTAGAATTGTTAGCTAAACCTAGGAGAGGAGCTCCTGGTCGAGAATAGCGAGGAAAACGACGTAGAATGCGTCGTTCCGTGGATATCCTTTTCGGAGGCCTGTACATATTAAAACAGGGCCTGCGGCGCAGACACACATGCGTGTAAAAGGTCAACGAGGATGAAATCGACTGGGCGCCAAACTGCGCAAACGCAATTACTATAACAGCCTACATATATGCATATATAAAAAAACAATAAGATTTCAAGCAAATTAAAAGAAAGAAATAAAGGAAGTGACAATTTTGTATATATAATTAGATTTTTTTATCTTATTCTCAGCCGAGCCCAAACCCCCCCTCCCTTAATTCCAACCGAAGCGCCGCAAGCCTCTCCTGATTCTGCCGGCGCCGCTTCCTGCAGTCCTCTTCCCTACTCTTGCCGGCGACTCCAACCCCTCCAAGAGCTGACGCTTGCTGCTCCTTCCCCTCCTAAAGCCGACAGTAGCGGTTGCTCTTTATTCTTGGCCGACTGCAACTCTTTCTCCTCCAAGGGCCCCGTAGCCTCGTCTCCATGGACTGATACCTCTTTTCCTCGGTTTTGACCGACATCTTGAAGAGGGGACAACTAACTCCTCCCTTCCTCAAGCTGACGAGAGTCTCTTCTTCTCTCTTTCTTTTTCGATTAGCAAGGCAACCCTTCTTCTTACTCCTAATGGGGGCCGACAATAACAGTCTTCCCATTCTCTTCCTCAAGGTCAACAACCACATCTCCTCCAAGGGCCGACAACTCTAATTTCTCCGATTCTTCTTCTTGGCTGGGAATTTGCGAGAGAGATGCATAGGGTTCGTTCGATTCCCCCTCTATTAGGATTTTGAACCCAAATTTGGTCTCCTAGGGTAAGGATTTCTCTTTTCCCCTATTTTTTTTTTCCAGATTTTCTTGAATTTCGTTTTGGAATTTATTGTCTCCAAATTGCGTATATGTGGTGATTCAGATTTTTGCCCATCGTTTAATCGACTAATCCCGATTTATTTTTGATCTCTGGCGTGACTTCTTAATTCAATTAGTGTAATTGCTCAAATTTCTCTTCAATTTAGGTTTTCTTAACATAAGCGCCACCAAGTCTTTAATTCCTTCGTGGTATCTCATCTCCCCTCAGTTTTGAAGGAGGTAAATCGTTAAATCCTCTCGTGCTATAGGTTTTGTAAAATAAATGCTCTAGCTAGCATTTGAATTTCTGTCATGTCAAATATCATTTGTGTTGTTTTTGAGCAGGTCTTTAAATTTGCTTGCGCCGCTTAGCCGTCGCCAGATTCAACCGTACTTAAGGCTAAGTGGAGAACTCACTCTCTCTTGCAAATATGGAGTTTAAATTAATGCTTCCGTTACTATGATTATTTGACTTCACTATTGAATATAAAATCTGTCAAATAAATTTAAATCTGGAATGTCTGATCTGACAAGTTAGTAATTTATCGTTTAATATATATTGAAATGACATGAATTTATGATTGTGAATGATTTTTTTCTAGAAATTCACCTAGATGAATGATTTTTTCATTTGATATATAATTGAGAGAACGATATATTTTTGCACAATAAGGCTCCGTTTGGAGGGACTTATTTTCACCGGTCAAGCGGTCATGACCGCATGAACCGGACCTTAATTAAGTCTCGGTTTATGCGGTCATGACCGCTTGACCGGTGAAAATAAGTCCCCCAAACGGAGCCTAAGTGTCACAATGATAATTGTTTATATTTCTTGTTAGCAAACAAATGATTTGTGTTTTATATAATGTTCAGATCATACACATGTTTACTTGAAAGATAATTGCGCCTTACAACGGTTAAATCTAGATAAGTATTTGTCATCTCTGAAATGATGCATGATAACCTTAACCTCTCGAAGCTGCAAGATTCAAAACTCACTATTTAGTTTTGAGTGTCATCAGATCTTTGCTTCTTGCCCATGTTTGGTTGCAAGATTTGGGTAAATATTGTTTTATGACTTGATTCTTCCTTTTGATGTAAATCCATTCCTGCTAGAATCACAATTTATGAATTATTTAATTCATTAATGTCATAAACAATCATTAAAAAATAATGTTTAATTGATGTAACTCATTGAATTGAATTCTCGCTTGACTCCGTAATGAGAACTAATGAATGACCATAACAAGCATGAATATTTCTGGTAAGCCTTGTATCTGAGTTTGATGACTCTTTTGCATCAATTAAAAACATTTACAAATTTCATTGATTATAACTTATGTCATTACCTGAGCAATTTATGCTATAATTTGGAGTAGTCTAATAATTCCAATTATTTTTGCTTGACTCTTTTACTTGTCTGTTTTACTAGCTTTGATTCATAAAAACTGGTGCACGTACATTTTTTATTCCCAGCTCATATTTTATTTTTCTTTGCTCACCTTTTATTTCAATGTTCTGAGATTTTTTACTTCTTATTTTGGAATTTGCCTTAACGTCCGTGACTGCCCCGCCTGCTATCTGAGCCCGATCTGCGTCGGGCTCCTGCTTCTAGAGGTTTATCTTCTTGCCGTGTCAGGTTCTATGCTTATGTTCATTTCCTTTACTGTCGGACATTTCATTTATGTAATAATTATGATTAGTCATTTTCTCTGTTATTATGGACAATTGCTAGGCTAAATAAAGTACTTTCTAGAATTTAACATTAGTGTATGCTCATTTCTATTGAGATTATTATTGCATGGAATTGGTATCACTGCCATATTTTAAAGTTTCCGCATAAAAAAAAATCTATTTTACTCAAAAATAATTATTTAAAAACTAATATCAGTATCTCAGCTCGCGCTTTACAGACTTGAATTTTCTTTCCACCATGTCTATGACATCATGACTCGTAAGAAGCGCAGTCTGATCTTTGTTTTTAGGCGGGTCGTGATAGTTAATATCAGAGGTAAGTTAGGTTTCTAAAGAAAAAATATTTTATAATATTCACATATTTTGAAATTCATTGTATAAATATGTATGTATGCATTATTTCTTCACTCAGCTTGTCATTATCTGTTGTTCTTAACATTTATGTGCAAACTTATACATGACATGTGAATCCATTCATTTGCATTTATATCACAAATCATTACACAAATGTTAAGTCAGGAACAACAATAATGATTGTACACACATGAATTTACTGTTTGTTTGATATCGCACACGATCTCATTATTGTATTTGCATGATCATTATCTAGAATTATCCAATAAAATACTGTAATTATTACATGATTTATGTACCCGACGATATGAAATGTGCTAGAATCTCTATTTTCATTGGTATTTGTATTCAGTCCTTTCTGTTCTGGTTGACTATCCATCTTATCCGGCCCTCTTGTATCTCCTTCTAGTTAGCTCATAAGCGTTAGCGTCGCAAGCAATATAATACTAGACATATTCTCCAGTTGTACAAGACAAAATCGAGCATCTTCTTGTAAATCGCTCTGCTGAAATTACTTCAACGTTATTTTGCGCCCTTGCATTCCCAAAGTGTCTTCTGACGACACCCAATCATCATTCAACTTCTTTTCGCTCTCGAATTCTCGCGTCTTACTTTTAATTTTGAGCTAATTGAAGAAATTTCTGTGATCCCTGAAGCCAATCTTTATTATCCGATCGAGCCTCTATGATCATGGAGTATCAAACACGTAAGCTTCAAAAGAGAATTCATTCCTAAGGTAATTGTGTTTTGAATGCATGAAAAGTCTGAACAGTACACTTGAGAACTTGAATCTGATATGTGTAGCTAGTATTCGCAAATTTTCTCTTGATTTTGGTAAGTCTTCGTGTTTGTCCTCCTTTTAATTCAAATATATTCATAGTTAGTCTTCATGTCTTTATTTGCAGATATTATCAGAATGAATGACATTTGAATCTTCAACATAAGACCCCATTCAGAAATTTCTCGAAAGTTTTAAGACGAAACTTTCTAAGTAGGAGAGCATGTAATAAACTATATCTATCTATCTATATTATAAAAAAATCCTTATGTGACCATCATGAGCCTCAAGACCATAATATGAATCTGAGCCGTCCGATCAAGGGTAGGGTGGACTGCAAATAGCATTTTTGGAAATCCCTCCCTAAAATCTCCCGATAGCACTGTTATCCTCATGAAAATTTCCCAATAACACTGTTCTACTCCCGCTCCCCCATCTCCCTCCTGCCGTCGCCAGTGTCGTGCACCAACGAGTGTCCTGAATCCATATTCTCATCCATTGGAGGACAGTTATCTCGGGTTGCGTATAGCTGATACGGAGAAACATCGGTGCTGAGCCACTGCTCAATGGTGAACTGACGCTGAAAGCATCTGAGGTGAGGTCTGGTTGTGGTAACCTCAACGTAGTTGCAATACCGGCCGTGAGCCGTAGTGAGTGTCAGAGCCATCAGATGTCAAATTCAACCAGTACGACGGGGAGGAGAGGCATGACGCCCGACCGGAGAAGATGTCGAGGTTTCCTCTTTCAAAATAGTTTTATCCAACACCCATGAGGCCACCCATTCCTTTAGATTTGTGATTACCACGCAGAGGCCGTCCGGTCCGGCTAACGACAGAGTTATGTTGGAATCCGTTCCCCCTTTCCAGATGTTACCCGTCTGTATGAAGACAGTGCATATGCGGTTCCCATCATCGTCACCGGCCTGCAAAATCAAAACAAGAACACAAGAGTCACCGACCTGCAAAATCGAAACAAGAACACAAGTGTCGCCGACCTGCAAAATTGAAACAAGAACACAAGAGTGATCTCCCCAAACTCATGGTTCCAAAATCGCCAAAAGTCCCGATGCCTCCCCAGACGTACCTCTCCTGCTATTTTGATAGTGTTTCCGCCGCATCTTCTCCTGGTTATCTCAGGAAGAACTTCATCTACCTCCATTCAAGATCTACCTCCATTCAAGGTACTGCACCGAGAATCTCTACCTGCAACTTCGCCCTCTTCCATTCCAGGCCATGCTTTCATTTTCATTGTAAATGGAGTATATTCGCAGAGAGATTTTGAATTGTTTAAGTCTGAAGGATCTTGCTCCAAATCTCCATCCATATGTTTCGTGACCTTTCAGGTTTTTTTTAAATTTTATTAAAAGAAATCAATAATACAAAATAATTTAAAAATTAAAAAAATAAATAAATAATTTTAAAATTGGAAAAAATAACAATAATTAAATATAAATGAAAAAAATGGAATTATTAAAGAATAAATGAAACAAAATAATTTTAAATAAGGCAAGAGCGGGTGAAGCAAAGCCTGTTAGGGGTAGACGAAGCTTGCCTCTGTGAGCCGGGTATGTTGAAAATCATGAAGTGAAAGTGGTGGGCTGGACGACCTGTTCGTGTGGTCTGTGCGGACAGGACTGACGGCTATCCAGGTCGGCAATGGTGCTGAAGTTAGCTTGTGCTCTGGCAGCCTGGGTGGTCTGTTCGCACGGTTTGTGCGGACAGAAGTGGCGGTTAGACAGGCCGGCTTGTGTTTAGCAGACAGTTGATTCCCAGAAGGTAACCAGGCGGATAGAGTTGCTATTCGCGGAGCTCGCTAAGACAGGCGAAGTGCAGACTCGTATGGAGTTCGCGGAGTCCGTGCTGCGGACTGGACTAGAGCTATGGAGATCGGCATGACGTGTGCCTTGGTTTAGCCCTGGTGGCGCAGTTGGTGATAACCGCGGTGTTCGCCGGTTTGAGCGGACCGGAGTTCGCCGGTTTGTGCGGACTGGCTCAGTCCGGGAGATCGCGCGGTTTGCGCGGACTGATATCTCTATTCGTCGAGCTCTTCAGCTGTCAGCCTTGTGTGCTCTGGCTGCGGGCTCGGGGTATACGGACTGGAGTGGTGTCCGCAGGCGCGTGCGGACTGGAGCTGTGTCCGCAGGTGGGCGGACTAGGGCAGTATTTGCAGAGTCCGGCTGTATGGCGATCAAGTGGTATTGCCTTGGAGACAAGGCGGATTGGCTTGGTATCCGGCCTTGGTGGTGCGACCTTGGCAGACTGGCTGTCTTGCCTAGTCGCGACGGTCTGGTTGTGTATCCGCGGCTTGGCGAATATACTTGGTGCTCGCCGCGAGATAGGACGGTTATCCTATCAACTAGGGACGTTGATCACACTCCTCTCAACATTATAAATATGCCCCCCCGGTCACATTAAAGAAAAAATCGAGTGAACAGTAAGTGAATTCGCGGGAGGTTGATGCGGTTAGGTTTTTCTTTACGCGTGGTTTGAAGAGGTTGACCGGTTTGTGCTTTACAGATTGTGCGGATAACGCTGAGGAGCCAGAGACTTTTTTCTGACTTCGGTCAGGGTCAGTGCGGATTCTGCGGTTTACAACCAGCGGTTAACAGCTGGTCGCGGTTTGCGACCAGACGGTCTTCTCTTTTGCAACTTGTTTCCCAGTTCAATAAGCTGTCCGCCTCTGACGGCTTGTTCTGTTCGGTGGCAGCAGTAGTTCACTTGATCTGGCGGCTAGGCGACCTCGCGGTCAGGCGACTTGCAGTTCAACGAATAAACTTCTTCTCAGCACTGGAATAACGGGCTGCCCGCGCGGATTGGTTGCGGTCTCGCGGCTAAGCGGACTGCCTAGGCAGCTCGGTAGAGCCGACGACTTCTCTTTGAAACCGCACGACTTGTTTCTTTGCCTTGTATTATTTTTCTGCTTTCATCGGATACATCGACGAATCATGTCTCGCCATGTATGTCTCACTCGGTAAAGATTTTTTTTAGTACAAGATTCTTGCTCTTCTGGTTGCATTTGTTTGCTTGGGCTCAGATAGGTTGAGTGTTCCTGCGCCTGATGTCCCGTTTTTCGCTTATCACAAATTTTTACATGGTATCAGAGGGATCAGAGGCTGAATAGTGATCAACCGTCAGTTTGCTTAATTGCTTCCGGGAGTCGCAATAACCAGGGATAGTGCAATGAAAGGTGAAATGACAAGAGGTCTTGGAATTGAGCGTCTTACATCGACCAACTTTAAAAAGTGGAAGTCATGTATGAAAAACTATCTTTTAGGCGAGGACCTTTGGGTGGTCGTCTGCGGAGACGACAAACAAGAAGTGGTTGTTGCCACTGACAATGCTGGTGCGTTGTGAGCTTGGAGGAAGACAAACGCGAGGGCAGAGTTTACTCTCAAGCGGGCTCTCTCATCAGAACTCTTCGACCACATCATCGGATGTCGGTCTGCTGCGGAGATTTGAACTTCCCTCGATGAGTTGTTCAACAGGAAGAATGTAGCTCGGATGCAATTCCTGGAGAATGAGTTGGCGAGAGCCACTCAGGGAGATTTGTCCATCTCAACGTTCTTCCCGAAGATGAGGAATTTGTGCGCTGGGATTTTAGCGTTGGACCCTGATGAGCCTATTTCGGAGGCGAAGCTGAAGAGACACATAATCCGTGATTTGCGGAAGGAATATGTGGCCTTTGTCACTTCTATTCAAGGCTGTGCCAATCAGCCATCTTTGCTGGAGCTGGAGAACCTGCTGGCTTTGCATGAGAGTTTAACAAGTCAGATGGCTGGAGTCATCAATCTCTGGAGGAGATGGTGAGACGCTCTTCTCAGGGAAGAAAAGGAGATGAGACAAGAAGAAGTCGGCTGCTGGTGATGGTCCTTCTAATTCATATCAGCAAGAGAGGAGTATATCTTCTAAGCATGATGAGAAGATTAAGGAAGAGCCAAGGTGCTATAAATGCAACCAGCCTGGCCACTTTAAGAAGGACTGTAAGGCGAAACTTCAGTCAGTGAACGTGGCTCTTGTAGGGAGTGTGGATATAAACTTGGTTGGGTTATCAATAAGTTCTTATGTTGATCGGATGAGGGCCAATGATAGTGCAAATATCTGACATGAAAGGTTGAGACATGTCGGGGTGGACAAGTTGAAAGCGATGACGGTAAGGAGTCTTGTGAAAGGCTTGCCTAGGTTGTCATCCTTCGGCGACAGTCATGTTTTCACAGGATGTCAATACGGTGAGGCTTATCGCTTCACGTTTCGTAAGTCGCAAACCGAGTGTACTCGACCATTGGAGTGTATCCATGGTGAGATGTTGGGACCGACCGTCACCACCAATCTTGGAGGCAACAGGTATATGCTGATATTGATTCATGACTACTCGAGGTACACTTGGGTGTACTTCATGAAGGAGAAATCAGACGCGTTCCGTTGTTCGCATAGTTCAAGAAGCTTGTGGAGTGCCGACTTGACCTACAAATTAAGAAGTTGAGAACGGGCAACGGAGGTGAATTTGGTTCAACTGTGTTCTCTAACTTTTGCAGGAAGCACGAAATCCGGAGAGAGCTTTTTTGTGGGCATACTCCACAACAAAGTGGAGTAGCAGATCGGAAGATCCGTCATCTGACGGAGACCTGCAAGTGCTAGCTTCATGACAAAGACATTCCTAAGGTCTTCTGGGCGGAAGGGATGACCTGCGCGATATATGTCATTAATTGGATGCCTCTGAGTCCGATCAACATGAAGTCCCTCATGAGCTGATGTTCAAAGAGAAGCCCAGCGTGGAACACCTTCGGGTGTTTGTGATGCGCCCTGCAACGCATGTTAGTATTTATGCATTTATTTTTATAGTTTATTTCATGCACTTATTTATTTTCTTGACACTTGTTATTTTCTGGCTCAACGACATGACCGACCGTTGAGCCTTCAATAAAGAGGTACAATATTATTATTAGTAGAACGATAGCGGCAAGTCCAAAATTAATTAAACGAGCATAATTTTCAGTTTCAAATTTCAAATTCAAAAACCACATTCCTTAGTGGAAATGATCAATTAGAGGAAAATTATTTTAAAGAAGGAATAAAAGTTATGAGTTAAATATTTGTGTTATAGATGGAAGGAAATCAAGAGGATTTAAACCCTTTAAAAAGCCCCTTCAGGAGGAGACGGGGCAGACGAGAAAAATAGAACAACGAACGGGATTTTCGTTCACTGTTCTTCTCCCGCAGAGTATCGAGCAACAGTTCCGCCCTTGTCCCTTCCAGTTTGACGATCGCCAGCGACTAGAGATCCATTGCGCCTCCCGCCCTATTTTCGATCGACGAATCCCGCCGCTCGATGCACTCCGCCCGACGCCACTGCCGCAGACTTCGTCGACCTCGACACTGCAGATCGCCAGCTCCCGGGCCGTTGTCAACACCGACCCCAACATCCGACGGCTTGGGCGTTTTCCCGTGAACCGTCGACGACGACGCGACCCTTCCGGTCACGGGATTTGAAGCTGCCGACCGCTGGGTTATTCTCCCTGCTGTGCATCAGTGTTTGGAGAGGACCTCATATCCCGAATCTTTGGTAATCCCGTTCCCTTGCCCGCATTAGTATGAAGTTATGATTTTCATTTAAATTAATTCATGGGCTTGCCGTTGCGTTCTTCCTACTACTAATACCGTTTATCCATAAGTTGCTGAATGTTTTTCCTGTTTGTGGCCGTATAATTCTCGTAACGGAATTGAACCGTAAAGCGCAAAGAAGTTCCACTCGAACGAAAATTAATAAACCTTTGGTGCCCAAAGCGACGAGCTTGTTTATCACGCGCAAAAATTCAGATTTTGGCGAACTCGGCCCTCCTTTTTTTAAAAATTAAGATTTTATTTGAAGGGTAAACATCACAATTTAATTTATAACCAAATAAATATTTGCTTAAAACATTTGATTTAAATCCGGTTTACATCAGTTTCGTATCAGAGGGTTTCGATTCACTTCTACCGTGGATCGGTCGATCCGACAAATTTAATTTTTCTATTTTTTAAAAAAGAGATTTTAAATTTTATTTTTTATTTAGTGTCTTTCAAAAAAAGGGGAAATTTGCTTTTATAAAATTTTTTTTTCTCCCACTCGGGAAAACTCTCTTAAAAAAATATAATAATAATAATAATAAAATATAAATTTTTATATACATCTATTTGTTTCGATGGAAAAACGGGTCGATCAGTAAGAAAACAACGTAGGAGATTTGACCCGACGCATGAGTGATTTGATGAAAACCGTCGAGACGCTCACCGCCGGTATGAGTAGTGTCACACATATCATGAACGGACTGCGCACTTCGGTTAATATCTATGAAGCACCGACACTTCAAAATGTCCAGTGTGTTGGTGTCGGAGAGTCCGACACTCGTCCGACTCTCCGACACTCGAGTCGGAAATCCGACACGCTGGCTCATGCGGGAATTGCGTGCCCCGCTCATTCGGACACGCGTGTCCCTAAGTTAGCTACTCATGGTGAGGCGGGTGACAATTTATCTCGGAAGTGCCTTTACCCCCTTCTAGCATTTCAAGTAGTGAAAGTGGATCTACTAGTGACGTAGATATTTTCTCTAAAAAAAGAAAGATTGAAAGTGAGAAAAAAAGTTTGCATGAGAATTCATTATTTTTACTGATGATATATAATGGTAATGTGTTACTGTTCTATTATTTTTTGATCGTTTGTTAAGTTTTGCATTTGAATATTTGATGATCAATATTTAAACATGACTTAATTTATTTAAATATTTGTTAATTGTTATTTTTTTTGTTAAATGTTTTAGGATTTTCTTAATTATAAAAAATGAATATTTAATATACGTGTCCCATCGTGTCAGAATATGGTATTTTTTGAGAATTGACGAGTCGTGTGTCGTGTCGTGACGTATCGCGTGTCCCGTGTTGGTGTCGGTGCAACATAGGTTAATAATATCGAAACAACCTTGCACGTTAACCAAACACCTTCCCCGTTGGTCGAAAACGACCCTGACTATAGGCCTCAGGAACTTGCACACCCCGATCCGGAAGCACACAACGAACCACGTCACCAACCCCATTAAGATGTGGGAATCAAGCTGGACGTGGGTGATTTCAAAGGGTGAATAGAGCCCGAGAGTTGCCTAGAATGGTGTGAGAGGATGAATCGTTTCCTGGCGTGGAAGCAATTGCCCCAAGCTAGGCAAGTTGAGTATGCCACACTTAGACTTAAAGGATCCGCGTTAGTTTGGTGGGGACAATTAGAACGGTCTAGGTTTAATTTAGGTATGCGATCACAATATGGAACGATTTCAAAACTCAACTGCGTAAGAGATGCGTTCCGTCTGATTACATGCAAACCCTGTATCGTAAGTTCCATAATTTACGTCAGGACAAATTATCTGTCGATGAGTACACAAACGAGTTTCTAGTCTTGCAGTCTCGCCTCGACCTCCGAGAGGACGATGACATGACCGTTTCCCGTTATCTGAACGACGCTACTCCATTTGAGATCAGTTGGAACTCCTTGATTACAAGGATTTAGGAGAGGCTACGAGTCGCGCACGTATAGTAGAGGCTCTATCGAAGCGAACATCTGGAAATAAGACTACTGACAAGTCCCACCCGACTCATACTTTCACCCATGTCGGGTCCTCCCGACCGGTAGCGACCACGAGCGCCCCAACACTCCCTGCCCCTCCCAACAAGGGTAAGGAGATTGTAGGCACTAGACCTCAGTCTGGGACGTTTAGATGTTTTAAGTGTATGGAGCCGGTTCATATGTCGTCTGAGTGTCCGCGACGACACTTCGTCGCCATCGTCGATTCTGAGAATGGATCAGAACCTGAGTATGGGGTCTTTCTTAGTGACTCCCAGACTGACCCGACCTCTGAGGCTGAGTTAGAGAGTGAGTACGAAGTTGAGGGAGAACAACCTGAGAAGTTAGTGTGTGTTCTCCAACATAGTCTCCTAACTCCCAAAACCCCTATTGACGACGAGTGGTTGAGAAACAACATCTTTCGTACCACCACACGCATACAGGGACAGTTCTGCTCCATCATTATAGACAGCAGTAGTATGGAGAACTTTGTTTCTCAACGCATGGTTGAAAAGCTGAAATTAAAAATGCAGCTCTTAGGAAAACCCTATAGTCTGTCATGGGTCACTAGTAACACTACCATTCCTATCACGCACCAGTATCTCGTAGAGTTTTCCATAGACAATACGTATCAGGACGCTGTATGGTGTCATGTAGCTACTATTGTGGTATGTCACATCCTGCTGGGACGACCTTGGCAGTACGATAAACATGTAGTTCATGATGGTGTGAAGAATTCCCACTCCTTTGAGCGCAATGGTCGCAAGATCGTTCTTATCCCCCAGAAAAATGACCTTGTTCCCAAAGCCCCAGAGAGGACTTCACCCTCTTCTACCACTGTCTCCGCGATATCTTTCCCCTCCGCCACCATGTTACTGACTGGGTCCCAATTCCAGGAGGAGATGAAGGATAACGAGTCGTCTATATGTTATCTGGTATCGATACCACCCCAGCTACATTAGACATTCATAGTACGGTGCGTCCCCTCATAGATGAGTTTACTGAGATCATGCCAGAGGAGCTTCCCGATCAGCTACCTCCGATGAGAGACATACAACACTGCATAGACCTCATCCCAGGAGTTAGCTTACCTCATTTGCCTTACTATCGTATGAGTCCGAAAGAGCATGAGGAGCTGCATAGGCAGGTGACCGATCTGATTTCGAAGGGTCATGTTAGGGAGAGTATGAGTTCGCGCGCCGTCCCTGCACTCCTAGATCCTAAGAAAGATGGGACATGGCGTATGTGTGTGGATAGTCGAGCGATAAATAAAATTACAATCAAATATCGCTTTCCGATTCCCCGATTGGATGACATGCTAGATATGCTTAGTGAATCCCGAGTATTTTTAAAGATTGATTTAAAAAGTGGATACCACCAGATTAGAATTCGACCCGGGGACGAATGAAAGACTGCGTTTAAAACTAAGGAAGGATTGTACGAGTGACTAGTGATGCCTTTTGGGCTATCCAATGCTCCAAATACGTTTATGCGAGTGATGAATCAAGTGCTTAGGCCACTCATAGGAATTTGCGTAGTGTATACTTTGACGATATTTTGATTTATAGCACTGATCAGGATCAACACATGATTCATCTTAGAAAGGTCTTAGATATACTACGTGAAAATAAATTATATATAAATTTGAAGGAATGCACGTTTTTGACTGACAGCTTGACCTTCTTAGGATATATTGTTTCTTCTGAGAGCATTAAAGTTGATAGAGAGAAGGTCAAAGCGATAAAATCATGGCCTAGCCCCTAGGACGATTACTGAGGCTCGAGGATTCCATGGGCTATCATCTTTTTATCGACGATTTATTCGAAACTTTAGTACCTTGATAGCACCTGCGACTGATTGTCTGAAAAAGGGTTTGTTTATTTGGACTGAGGAAGCCGAACGAACATTTCTTTTGGTTAAAGAGAGACTCACGAGTGCACCGGTATTAGCGCTGCCTCATTTTGAGAAATTTTTTGAGGTTAACTGTGACACATCAATCGTAGGCATTGGTGCAGTTTTGAGTCAAGAGGGTCGACCCATTGCATTCTTTAAGGAGAAGTTGAACGAGGCGAAGACTAGATATTCCACGTACGACTTAGAGTTTTACGCTATCGTTCAGGCTCTCCGACACTGGAGACACTACCTGATTCAGCGTGAGTTTGTGCTGAACACTGATCATGAGGCTCTGAAGCATCTGAACTCCCAGAAGGAGATCAGCCGTCATGCCAAGTAGGCTGCTTACCTGCAGGCGTTCACATTTGACTTGAAGCAAAAACTCGGTGTCACGAACCGCGTAGACGACGCACTTAGTCGTCATATCCATTTACTAGTCACCCTGCAGCCGTGCATTACTTATTTAGATTCACAGCGCGACCTATACGCCACCGATCCGTTCTTTCACGATATTTGGAGCTCATGCCAGCACAGTGGGACTGATCCCACCACACAGTATGTCGTGAGTGAGGATTATCTATTTAGTGACACTCGCCTTTGCATCTGCGAAGGGCCACTTCGAGAGACATTACTTAGAAAGCTCCACTCGTCTGGGTTAGGTGGACATGTTGGCCAATCTAAATTACTCGATCTCTCCAGCGCACGTTATTATTGGCCAAATATGAAGCATGATGTCACCGAATTCATTAGGCACTGCACCACTTGTCAGCTGTATAAGGGACACACACAAAACACTGGACTATACACCCCCTTACCGGTACCTGAGCGGCCATGGGATGACATCTCGATGGACTTCGTAGTAGGACTTCCTCACACTAAGAGGAAGGTCGACTCTATTTTTGTAATCGTAGATCGATTTTCGAAAATGACACATTTCATTCCGTGTAGAAAAACTTCTAGTGCTGTACACGTCACAGAGCTTTTTTTTTAAGAAAATCGTTAGACTGCACGGACTTCCTAAGTCGATCACTTCTGATAGGGACACTTGTTTTATGAGATATTTTTGGAAGACACTGTGAGCCCGACTAGGTACCAAACTCGAATTTAGCAGCGCATATCACCCTAAGACCGATGGACAGACTGAGGTTGTTAGTAGGAGTTTGTGGGACCTTCTTAGGTGTTTGACTGAGGAGAATCCGAGACAATGAGATTTTATACTGCCGCAAGCTGAATTTCCATTCAATAACTCTACTAATCGCGACACAGCTAAATCTCCTTTTGAGATTGCTTACAAATTCCCGATACCACATTTACTTAATCGCCACTCCCTCCCGAATCATGAACGTATTTCTTTTGATGCGCAAGCCCATATTGATTATTTAAAGGAACTGCATAAATCTATTACTAATAAACTGCGAGCGACTTCTGAAAAATATAAAACCATGGCCGATCGTCATCGCCGGGAGTTATACTTTTCAGAAGGAGATTGAATGTTTGCTTATTTCAGGAAGCAAAAGTTCATTCCGGGTACATACCACAAGTTACAACAGAGGAAGTTTGGTTCTTTCCGAATCCGGAAGCGCATCGGGGAGAATGCCTATCTCCTAGATTTGCTCGCTGAATTCGGTACTTCGCCGATATTTAACGTGGCAGATCTGTCACCTTTCTATGGAGATCCACCTAGTTCCAGCCCGAGTCCGCCAACGACAGCTCCAGAGATTCCACCAGACTTAGCCCCAGCGCAGACACCCATTACTGAGGAGATAGACCAGGTTCTGGATGTACGAGAGTTTCACACTCGCCACGGGACATACCAACGTTATTTGGTCTCATGGCAAGGACAAGACATCACAGATAGTTCTTGGATCAACACTGATGAGCTACACCGGCGCCGCCCAGATCTTTCTATCGCTAGCTTTTGCGAAGTCTCCCCGGGGTCGAGCCCTTTCAACCCCGGGGGAATTGATGTGCCCTGCAACGCATCTTAGTTTTTATGCATTTATTTTTGTAGTTTATTTCATGCACTTTTTATTTCTTGCACCTTTTTATTTGCTTAACACTTGTTATTTTCCGACTCAGCGACATGACCGACTGTTGGGACTTCAATAAAGAGGTCCGGTATTACTATTAGTAGAATGATAGCGACAAGCACAAAATTAATTAAATGAGCATAATTTTCAGTTTCAAATTTCAAATTCAAAAACCACATTCCTTAGTGGAAATGATCAATTAGAGGAAAATATTTTTAAAGAAGGAATACAAGTTATGAGTTAAATATTTGTGTTATAGATAGAAGGAAATCAAAAGGATTTAAACCCTTTAAAAAGCCCCTTCAGGAGGAGACGGGGCAGACGAGAAGAATAGAACAACGAACGGGATTTTCGTTCACTGTTCTTCTCCCGCAGAGTATCGAGCAGCAGTTCCGCCCCTGTCCCTTCCAGTTCGATGATCGCCAGCGACCAGAGATCCATCGCGCCTCCCGCCCCGTTTTCGATCAACGAATCCCGCCGCTCGACGCACTCCGCCCGACGCCGTTGCCGCAGACTTCGTCAACCTCGACACTGCAGATCGCCAGCTCCCGGGCCGTCGTCGACACCGACCCTAACATTCGACGGCTTGGGCGTTTTCCCGTGAACCGTCGACGACGACGCGGCCCTTCCGGTCACGGGATCTGAAGCTGCCGACCGCTGGGTTATTCTCCCTGCCGTGCATCAGTGTTTGGAGAGGACCTCACATCCCAAATCTTTGGTAATCCCGTTCCCTTGCTCGCATTAGTATGAAGTTATGATTTTCATTTAAATTAATTCATGGGCTTGCCGTTGCATTCTTCCTACTACTAATACCGTTTATCCATAAGTTGCTGAATGTTATTCCTGTTTGTGGCCGTATAATTCTCGTAACGGAATCGAACTGTAAAGCGCAAAGAAGTTCCACTCGAACAAAAATTAATAAACCTTTAGTGCCCAAAGCGATGGGCTTGTTTATCGCGCGCAAAAATTCAGATTTTTGCCAACTCGACCCTGCTTTTTTAAAAAAATTAAGATTTTATTTGAAGGGTAAACATCATAATTTAATTTATAACCAAATAAATTTTTGCTTAAAACATTTGATTTAAATATGGATTACATCAGTTTGGATCTACCTGCTACGTACGCATCCCAGATGCTCTCAGGACAAAGCTGGATGCAAAGACAATGAAGTTTGTCTTTGTGTGCTATGATGAGCGGAAGAAGGGGTGAAAGTTTATGAATCCAGTAATGAAGAAGTTCGTGGTTTCGAGAGACGTGATATTCGACGAGTTGACGTCATATGGAGGTGCTCCTTTGTGGAGTTGCAGGAAAGCATGACCGACGAAGGGCAAGTTGAGGCTGCCGAAGATCTTTTGTTGGAGCTGCCTGTGCCACCAGGGGCTCCAGGTTGTTCTAGCTCTGGGACGAAGGCCTCTGGTTCAGGAAGCAGGGAGAGCGATGCTCCAGGTGCTTCTGGTTTCAGGGCGGAGGCTTCTGGTTCAGGAAGCAGGGGGAGTGATGCTCTAGGTGCTTCTAGTTCCAGGGCGGAGGCTTCTTGTTTGGAAAGCAAGGAGTGCGATGCTCCAATTTTGCCCAGGAACGGAGCTGGTTCAGAAGAAGCGACAGAGGTGGCTAGCTGTGATCAGGCTCTTCAGAGATCGAAAAGGATCACCAACCCATCGGCTCGATTTTGCGAAGGAAACGCGTTGAACTCGGTCTCTTATTTCTTCGCAGGTCCTCTGATCGAGCAAGAGCCTTCTAGCTGTGAAGGCACCACTGAAGTCAAGGAGGTGGAAAGCGCCAAGGATGAGAGGTGACTGTCCTCGTGGGAAACGAGGCTTGAGACCTTGTGCCCAAGGTCGTTGGTGTTACTCCTGCGACGTACAAATGGAGGTTGAAGCTGAAGAAGAAGAAGGCGGAGTGATGCATTACTCCTTTCAGGAGGTGCAAGAGAGATCCCTTATGGTCGAGGATATGCGGAGCGAGGACTATGTCTCAGACATTTTCTCGAAGGCGCTATCAGAGGGGCCATGTTTTCGGTTACGGGGACTGCTGGAGCTGTTTACCACTTCTCACTTCAAGGGGGAATGTTGAAAATCATGAAGTGAAAGTGGTGGACTGGGCGACCTGTTCGCGCGGTCTACGCGGACAGGACTGGCGGCTAGCCAGGTCGGCAATGGTGTTGAAGTTAGCTTGTGCTCTGGCGGCCTGGGTGGTCTGTTCGCGCGGTCTGTGCGGACAGAAGTGGCGGTTAGCCAGATCGGCTTGTGTTCAGCATGAAGTTGGTTCCCAGAAGGTAACCGGGCGGATAGAGTTGCTATCCGCAGAGCTCGCTAAGACAGGCGAAGTGCAGACTCGTATGGAGTTCGCGGAGTCCGGGTTGCGGACTGGAATAGAACTATGGAGATCGGCATGACGTGTGCCTTGGTCTAGCTCTGGTGGCGCGGTTGGTGATAACTGCGGTGTTCGCCAGTTTGAGCGGACTGGTGCCAGAGTTCGCCGGTTTGTGCACACTGGCTCAGTCTGGTAGATCGCGCGCTTTGCGCGGACTGATATCTCTGTCCACTGAGCTCGGCAACTGTCAGCCTTATGTGCTCTGGCTGCGGGCTCGGGGTGTGCGGACTGGAGTGGTGTCCGCTTGCGCGTGCGGACTGGAGCTGTGTCCGTAAGTGGGCGGACTGGGGCAGTATTCACAGAGTCCGACTGTATGGCGATCAAGTGGCATTGCCTTGGCGACAAGGCAGATTGGCTTGGTATCCGGCCTTGGCGGTGCCACCTTGACGGACTGGCTGTCTTTCCTAGTCGCGGCGGTCTGGTTGTGTATCTGCGGCTTGGAGGATACACTTGGTGCTTGCCGTGAGATAAGGCGGTTATCCTATCAACTATAGGTGGTGATCACACTTCTCTCCGCGCCTATAAATAGGACCCCCCTGTTACATCATAGAAAAAACCGAGTGAACAGTAAGTGAACTCGCGGGAGGTTGCTGCGGCTAGGTTTTTCTATCCGCGCGGTTTGAAGAGGTTGACCGGTTTGTGCTATATTGGTTGTGCGGATAGCGCTGAGGAGCCAGAGACTTGGTTCTGACTTCGGTCAGGGTCAGTGCGGATTTCGCAGTTTGCAACCAGCGGGTAGCAGCAGTCGCGGCTTGCGACCAGGCGGTCTTCTCTTCTGCAACTTGTTTCCCAGTTCAATAAGTTGTCCGCCTCTGACGGCTTGTTCTGTTCGGTGGCAACAACAGTTCGCTTGATCTGGCGGCTAGGCGACCTCGCGGTCAGGCGGCTTGCAGTTCAGCCGATAGAGTTCTTCTCAACAATGGAATAACGGGCTGTCGGCTCGGCTTGGTTGCGGTCTTGCGGCTAGGCGGCTTCAGCGGACTCCCTAGGCAGTTCGGTAGAGCCGATAACTTCTCTTTGAGACCGCGCGACTTGTTTCTTTGTCTTGTATTTTTTTCTGCTTCCATCGGATACATCGGCGAATCATGTCTCGCCATGTATGCCTCGCTCTGCAAAGATTTTTTATAGTACAAGATTCTTGCTTTTCTGGTTGCGGTCTTGCCGCTAGCCGCATGATATTCCGCTCTTGTTCTCACAAAGCCGCAACGCCGCAAGCCTCTCTCGATTTCGCCGTCGCCGCTTCCTGCAGTCCTCTTCCCTACTCTTGTCGGCGAATCCAACCCCTCCAAGGGCCGACGCGTGCTGCTCCTTCCCCTCCCCAAGCCGACAACAGCGAATGCTCTTTCTCCTTTGCCGAATGCAAGTCTTTCTCCTCCAAGGGCCCGGTAGCCTCCTCTCTGTGGACCTACACCTCTTTTTCTTGGTTTTGACTGGTATGTTGAAGAGGGGACACCCAACTCCTCCTTCCTCCCTTAGGCCGACGAGAGTCTCTTCTTCTCTCCTTTTTCGATCAGCAAGGCAGCCCTTCTTCTTCCTCTTAAGGGGGGCCGACGACAACAATCTCCCCCTTCTCTTCCTCAAGGCTAGCAACCATCATCTCCAAGGGCCGGCAATCCTAATTTCTCCGATTCTTCTTCGTCTTGGCCGGGAATTTGCGAGAGGGATGCCTAGGGTTCGCTCGATTCCCCCTCTACTTAAGATTTTGAGTCCAAATTTGGTCTCCTTGGGTAAGAATTTCTCTTTTCCTCTCATTTTTCATATTTTCTTGAACTTCGTTTTGTAATTTATTTTCTCCAAATTGCGTATATGTGGTGATTCAGATTTTTGCCCATCGTTTAATCTACTAATCCCGATTTATTTTTGATCTCCGACATCGCTCCTCGATTCAATTGGTGAGATCGCTCAAATTTCTCTCCGATTTAGGATTTTCCTAACCTAAGCACCGCCAAGTCTCCAATTCCTTCTTGGTATCTGCTCTCCCCTCATTTTTGAGGGAGGTAAATCGCTAAACCCTCTTGTGCTTTAGATTTTGTAAAATAAATGTCTGTGCTAACGTTTAAATTTCTGTTATCAAATATCAATTGCGTTGTTCTTGAGCAGGTCTTTAAATTTGCTTGCGCCGCCGCCAGATTCAGCCGTACTTAAGGCAAGTAGAGAGCTTACTCTCTCTTGCAAACATTGAGTTTAAATTAATGCTTCTGTTCCTATGATTATTTGACTTCACTCATGAATATTTGATCTGCCAAATAAATTTAAATCTTGAATGACTGATCTGACCAGTTAGTAGTTTATGGTTTAATATTTATTGAAATGACATGAGTTTGTGATTGTGAATGATTTTTATCTGAAAATTCACTTAGATGAATGTTTTTCTCATTTGATATATAATTGGAAGAACGATATATTTTTGGGCATGCATAATAAGTGTCATAATGATAATTGTTCATATTTCTTGTTAGCAAACAGATGATTTTTGTTTTATATAATGTTCGGATCATACACATGTTTATTTGAAAGATAATTGTCCCTTAAAATAGTTAAATCTAGATGAGTATTTGTCATCTCTGAAATGATGCATAGTAATCTAAACTTCTCGAACCCTAAGATTCAAAACTCACTATCTAGTTTTGTGTGTCATCAGATCTTTGCTTCTTATGCATGTTTTGTTGCAATACTTGAGTAAATATTGTTCCATGACTTGATTGTTTCCTTTGATGTAAATCCATTCATTCTAGAATCACAATCTATGATTATTTAATTCATCAATGTCACAAACAATCATTGAAAAGTTGTGTTTAATTGATGTAACTCATTGACTTGAATCCTCGCTTAACTCCGTAACGAGAACGAATGAATAGTCATGACAAGCATGAATATTTCTGGTAAGCCTTGCATCTGAACTTGATGACTCTTGTGCATCAATTAAAAACAATTTCGCATTTCATTGGTTATAACTTATGTCATTACCTGAGCAATCTATGTTATACTGCAGAGTAGTTTAATAATTCTAGTTTTTTTCTGCTTGACTCTTACTTGTCCGTTTTACTTGCTTTGCCTCATAAAAACCAATACACGTACATTTTTGATTCCCCTGCTCATATTTTATTTTTCTTTGCTCACTTTTCGTTTCAATGTTCTAAGATTTTTTCATTCTTATTTTGTAATTTGCCATAGCGTCCGTAACTGCGCCGCTTGCTACCTGAGCCCAATCTGCGTCAAGCTCCTGCTTTTGGAGGTTCATCTTCTTACCGTGTCAGATTCTATGTTTACGTTTCATTTCCTTTACTGCCGGTCATTTCTTTTATGTAATAATTATGATCAGTCATTTTTTCTGTTATCACGGACAATTGCTAGGCTACATAAATTACTTTCTAGAATTTAACATTAGTGCATGCTCATTTCCATTGGAATTATTATTGCATGAAATTGATCACTACTTGTATTATGAGTTTTATTAAAATACATATGCATCTAATTCTTACTGCCATATTTTAAAGTTTCCGCATAAAAAAATCTATTTTTCTCAAAACTCAAAAGTAATTATTTTAAAACTAATATCAGTATCTCAGCTCCCGCCTCCCGCCTTAAAAGCTTGAATTTTCTTTCCCCCATGTCTATAGTATCACAACTCGCCAGAAGCATAATCTGAACTTTGTTTTTAGACGGGTCATGATAATTACACGCCCGCGCGTGCAAAAATGATGCACACACAAATTCAGATCGTCCAAATCTGCGTTAAAAGCATAAGAAATCCACGCACGTGCGATTGCACGTGCTCGTACGGGCGTATGAGAATTCTGCTCGCCTAACTTCTGGTTGATATAGGCAAGAGCTCAAGTCAACATGGTGAGAGGTCGGTCGATAAGATGGTGCACGGGCGTGCGATAATTTCGCACGCCCGATCTCAAGTCGACATCGTTTAGAGCTTACACCGATAGAGTGGAAGCTCAAGTCGATACCGGGGGGGGGGGGGGGGGGGGGTGCACGCACGTGCGGAAATTCTGCATGGTCGTGCGTAAGATAAAAAAGACGTGGTCAACCCCAATTCACTCGAAAAATCCTCACCTGCAAATGCAACCTAACCATGCAGTTCAAAAATACCATCTATATCAAATAGAATCTAAAACTAGGCATAATTTGAACATACATGGGTACAAACAATAAGAAACACAAGGCAAAAACATTGTTAATGTCACACTCATCGCACCCCCAGACTTTGATGTTTCCTAGTCCCGAGCAAACTACATTACTATCGTGGATAAAAGGAAAAATAGACAGCTAAACGTGAATGTGAGGAGTGAGCCGAGAAGTGTTGTGCTCGCAAAGAGTAGGAAATTACTAGCAGACGTCTATGCATAAATAGATTTGATCATTTTTCAAAACTAGTATAATACACAATACTAAACACTTCATAAAGAAAAAATGCAATTCGTCGTAGATCGAGCGAGGGGAGAAAGTGACGAAGCCACTCAGATTGTCATTATCGGCACAAAGCTACAAGTCGTCCTCCAAAGAAATCCATTAATGACTATGACCATAGGATTGCCCGTTTGCACCCTCTCCACTACACCGATCTAATTTAATCGATGAATCAGTAGTGTTTTATTTAGGATGAAACTTTAGGCTTGAGTTTAAGGTGTGGATATCAAAGATAAACATGATGGTTCAACACGCTTAAACACAAAATACGAGCTCGTACCAACATAGTAACCAAGCACAAAGACGGAGACGTGATACCCATAGACTTGGACTTTCACACATGGGGTCATGCTCACTAAGCCATACACACAACATTTTTATCTTTGTTTTCTTTTATTTTCTTTCTATTTTTTCCATTTAAAATCATATTTTTTTTATTCCACTCAAAAGGCGTTCACCGAATAGATGTGCATGTAATGTTTACCAAATCACAATGAAACCAATATGCACGTAAATCAGTAATTTTTTTTAAAAGCAAGCTCAGATTCAAGCGTGCACATAGGAAATGTTTTTTGGGTTGTGGAGAAACGAAGGTAGAAGTGAAACAAGTGAAATAGTGTATGGCTCAAAAAGGGTTTGCAATGTTTGACGAGTAGGAAATGGTACAAAAGCTCAAATTATCCAAATAACGGCCTAAATCATTTTCGCTTAACTAAATCGACCTATGCACATACTTCGAGAATCGCTCGGGGCGAGTTCTAGACACCAAGAAAGAATATCCTTTCACACTGTCCCGATTATAGCTCTCTAGCGCTTGTCACACACATCCCCTCGCCGATCGACAAACGAGTTCGTCTTCTAATTAAAAGTGATTATTACACACATATACAAGCTAAAATAATATAGAATAAATTATGCATAATGCTAGTTAGGATTCCTACTCGAGTACATGTCCTCCGCACTAGAACACTACATGAGCCTCAACACACTATTTAATTTACGATTTAAACCAACTATTTTTAATTATATCCCTCACACTACAATGTGACTCGCTATGAGACTTTACAAAAATCTACATGACGTGTGTGCAATGGTGTGTGTGAATGAGTGTAAGAAAATAAAGATATGGAGCAATAAAAAAGTTTGGATAAAAGATTTACGAAGTGATGTGCATATGGTAACCGAGATACTCTCCCCCAGACTTAGACGATGCTACACGAGAACATTAAATATTGAAATTAAATTGAAATAAAATCTGTGTGAGGGGTTTGTTACCCAACCAGCGCTTTTATCCAAGTTTCGTTTTAAAATCAGCTCCAAACAACATGCACCACAAATAAATTCAACATGCAGGCAACCAAAAATGTCAAAACTTGCAAAAATGTGGTCTCCAGTAAAAAAAATATGTTCAAGAGAAAAAAGCTAACATTAAAACATAAAAGTAGTAATGCAATAAAGCTAAGATAAGACACACACAACAAATATGAGGTGTCTTCCAGCAGCGCTTTTGTTTAATCTCCTTAAGCTGGGCGCAAATACCTGTTTTAACAATTAAAGTTCAAAGTATAACAAAAAGTTTAGCAAAAACCACGACAAACATCAACAAGAAATCGAGGAACCATCCACGAATCAGCTGTACGCTGATTTGTGGTGATTCTCTCCGACCAACCGAGAAGGCCCGAAGGTGAAAGCTTTAGGCTCTATTTGTTT
Organism: Platanthera guangdongensis; assembly: GCA_039583875.1. Taxonomy (NCBI): domain Eukaryota; kingdom Viridiplantae; phylum Streptophyta; class Magnoliopsida; order Asparagales; family Orchidaceae; genus Platanthera; species Platanthera guangdongensis. The sequence goes on along the minus strand of CM077151.1, from coordinate 7,324,404 downwards.
GGGCATTTCGCAACTCCGTTTTGGACAAACGCAGTCGGAAGGAGGGTAAACAAATGAACCTCCGGCGGCGTTTGCTCCGTTTTCACCCGCCCGCCTTGAGAAACGCCCCAAAAAGCTCCGTTTGGAGCAGCCACCTCCCCCCTCCGGTTCGAACTCTCCGTTTCCACCCGCCGGATCGATCCGCCACCGCTTAAACAAATGAAGCCTTAGAGCTCAAAAAGAAATAGCTCTTCCCACCTCTAACCTCCTCCTTCTTGTACCGAAGGGCAACAAAGTGCAATGCATTCCTCAGTCTTTCTTTTTTCGCTCCACACTGAGGGATCTCCATCGTTCGACCATAACAGGTTCAAGAGTTATTTCACGATTATGCTTCATCTTCTCTACCCGCGTTGATAGAAGATCGGCCAATTGAACAAACTTCTTCAATTGTTTATAGTTAGATTTTTAAGTAGAAGTTTTTTCAGTGCAGCTTGCGGTAGCCCGCCCTGTATGCTTCTCCTCAGCTCCGTCCTTCTCTTCTTCAATTCTAACATCATCTCTTTTCTCCTCGAGCTGTCCACCAACAAGTTCTTCCAACGGCTTGGCAATCTCGACTGGTTCCATCGTCCACTTCTCTTCTTTCTTCTTCACCACTTCAACAACCCCCTGGATGCCCTTTATTCCTTCAATAATACCTTGGTTGCACAATGCAACACTACCATTCTCTCTAAACTCTTCACCCGAGATAGCTATTTCCGCAGATATATCGAACTCAACAGATAATTCAAAAATATTGATACACTGCTCTTTAGAAGGAAGAAAGGCGTGTCCCTCTACAAGATGCCGAGTGGCACCAAGTGACTTGCAAAAATGGGGCCCCAAAAATTGGGGGCGAATCATTCTCTATAGGCCCCAATATTTGAAAATCAGCACAGATGGTCTATCCTTCTAAAGCTACAAGGATGTGTGCCTCGCCCACGGTCTCAATAATAGCCCCGTTGGCTAAAACCAGTGACATCCGTTCGTCCTTGCTCGGGATGAGAGCAAATTTCTCCACATCCTGTAAAGAAATAATGTTACAGGACAAACCAGTATCGCAGAGTGTAGTTGTCTCAACATTATTAATTTCACAAATCAAGGAAATACTCCCCTCAAACTCTGGGGATAACAGCGAGAGTGCTTTACTTTTCTCCCTCTGGTTCTTCTCTGTTGTGCTTGGTAGGGATCCTTGTGCTCATTTCAAGGGAACTTGGGCTAGCAGCCCCATTTGAGTTTCCAGGTTCCAGATGGAAGCGCTCTAGTTTACCAACGCTGACTGGGTTACTTCCATAAACTTCTCCAACATCTCTTTAAAAGTATTCTTCTTGGGGGTGGACATTAGTTGAGGGGCATCGCATATTGCGGTAGCCGCTGTTGGCTACCCGATGCTTGTCCTTCTTGTCGTTGTTGCCCCTGCTTCCACCTTTGTTCTGGCGCGTTTTGCCTCTACGAGAAGTTAGGATGATTTTGCCACCCGGGTTATGTGTTGGAGTAAGGATCGTTCCTGCCTTGATTTCCTATATAATTGACAGTTTCATCAGAATTTAATATAGTAGGATCCGAGGCAGACTCACCAACAAGGCATTCAAACGAATGATGTCCGGTGTCTCCACAACCTTGGCATGCAATAGCTAGTACAAGGCAGGAGTTTGTGCAGGGCCAAAGGCAGGGTAGACACTCCCCACCGCTGGGGTAGTGTAATCACGCATGGTGCATGGCTTCGGACGCATCAACTCAGGTTCCTCCTAGGCTCTGTCATTGGGGTGATCTGCATTCGCATTTGCTCTGGGTGTCTGTTGAATAGTATTGTCGTTCATCCTTTGGACTGCTCTCCGCTGCTCCCGCAGGGTGCACTCTATTTCAGGATTAAACGGTGCTAGGTCACCATGGTTTCTTCTGTGCATAAGAAAAAACACTTTAGATAAAACAAAGAAAAACTTAGGCAACTATACAACTCTTACAATTAATTTTCTCAATCGCAAAAAACATCGCAGCTGTGCTCCTCGACAATGACGCCAAAAGCTTGGTGCGATTACGTCGAGTGCACCAGTCGTTCAAGTAATATAAAATTGGGAGTAACTCCCCAAGTATTGACCTCATAAGTAACACAATGAGGATTCCGTCGCGATTTTAGAAACTTAATTGTAAAAGAAGGAAATTAGTAAAAACGTTACTTTGGTTGGTTTGATCTACAACTATTTGCAAGAAAATGAAGTCATGCGGGTCACCGACACCGCGTCGCAACCCAAGAACTTGTGTGTCTCGCCTTCACCGCTTTGCACAATCAAAAATAGAGTGAGGGTCGACGACACTTCTTCGCAACGGGCATCGAGCTCACGCACAACCGTTCACAACAGCTTTCCAACCGGCGGCCTCCAATACTAAGCATGAACAAAATAAACACTTTCATAGAAACTGAAAGAAAGTGCAATATACATTAAACATGTTCATACAAAGTATCCTCATCAAAATAATGGGGTGGATGAGAAAAGGAGAGATATAAACAGAGATCAAGTCTTTACTGTAGAAGTGAAAGGATTCCTCCGGGTTTTCTTTTCGATGATTTTGCGCATTCGTCAGTTGCGTGCGCGGTCCGGGAGAGCTGTCACCACTCCTAAGTTACCTATCTTCTTGAGTACTTACTCCGTTCACGTCACCCTCGAACACCACCTTGCTTTGCGGATGAGTGAAATGCCTTCGCTTTCAAGCTCTTGATGAAGGAGAACCACTATAATGGTAAGCTAAACCTAGGAGAGGAGCTCCTTGTTGAGAATGGTGAGGAAAACAACGCAAAATGCGTTGTTCCCCGGATCTCCTTTTCAGAGGCCTGCACTTTAAATTTATATATTAAAAAGGGTGCATGGGCATGCGGTGCACGCGCACACGCGTGCAGAAGCCAGAAGGTCAACGAGGGTGAAATCGACTGAGCGCCAAACTGCGCTCGCGCGATTACATGCGCGTGCGGTAATGACACACACGCAAATTCAGATCCTCCAAATTTGCGTTAGAAGCATAAGAAATTTGCGCATGCGATTGCACGTGCGCGCTTGGGCGTGCGAGAATTTCGCACGCTCAACTTATGGTTGATATAGGCAAGAGCTCAAGTTGACAAAGTGATAGGTCAGGTCGATAAGATGACGCACGGGCGTGCGATAATTCTGCACACCCGACCTCAAGTCGACATCGTTTAGAGCTCACGCCGATAGAGTGAAGCTCAAGTCGATATGGGGGGACCACGTGCTTGCGGAAATTCCGCATGGGCTTGCGTAAGAAAAAAAATGATGCGGTCTCTCTCAATTCACATGAAAAATCCACACCTGCAAATGCAACCCAGCCATGCCGTCCAAAGATACCATTTATATCAAATAGAAGCTAAAACTAGGAATAAATAAAACATACATGAGTGAAAACGATAAGAAACATAGAGCAGAAACACGGTAAAAGTCACACTCATCAGTTGGGTTATCATTTAATTGTGCTTTGTTTTTTTAGTGTACAATGTGATTGCCAAAAGGGTTCTTATCAACAAGTATCAGAGCCATGGACGGGTGTGGAGACATCATGTCGGTTTCAATGCTACCCATTCGAAATATCCTCAGGCGGTTCTCGATGCTAACCATTCAAAGGATCTTCAAGCAGAGTTGGAACTCCTCAAACAACATCAAGATTCCATGGCTTGGTTGATTCAAGCATTATCTGATAAACATAGCAGGACACTAGAGGAGGTGAGGGATATGTTCGCTAGCCTAAAATTTGAGAAGGCGTTGGATTTTGGTGGTCGGGAATCCTCATTGGAAATTCGCAGCAACCTCCCTACCACCCACCAAATGGATACGCGATTTACTTCGCTCGAGTTTCCCCGTTTTTTGGCGAAGCGCTTCAAGATTGGATATATAAATGCGACAAATTCTTTAATATCGACGACACTGCCGACAATTTGAAGGTCAAAATTGCTTCGGTGCATATGTAGGGGAAGGCTTTGTATTCGAACCAAGCATATATGAAGTCCAGACTCATTCAAAAGTGGCCCAACTGTGAGGAATATAACCATGCTCTGTCTAATTGCTTTGGCTCAGTTTTGTTTGATGACCCGATGGCCGAATTGAAGAACTTAAACCAACGGGGAACGGTGCATGCCTTCTTGGATGAGTTTGACATTCTTTTCCACTGAATCCAGATTCCCGAAGAATATGCTATCAATTTTTGTTTGGCAAGGCTAAAAGATGAGATTGGATTAGCTTCCCGGATGTTCTAACCTAAGACGCTGCAAGATGTTTTTTCTCTAGCTTGCATGGAAGAGCACAAAATGGCGCTATCGCAGAAACGACTCCACTCCAACACTCCTGATCTCGGCACAAAATCAGAGCACACACTTACTATTAAACAACACTCGCCACTAATCAAGACAAAGCCTCACATCGGTACCACGAAGGGGAGCAATTGTCTGACTTCTACCAAAATGGACGAGAAGCTGAGTAAAGGACTATGTTTCTAGTGCGACAGTAAGTACACTCCAGGCCAACGCTGTCTTGAGAGAGGAATGTGGTATGCATTGGAATTTGGAATTAATTTCAGAGATGAAGGCAAGTCAGGAGATTCCTGAAGGGGATGAGTTGGGATTAATTGACAAGCAAGATGAAGAAGCAACTCCTTAGCTATCCATCCATGCACTCACCGAGATCACTTATTTCCACACCATGCGGGTAACGGCCTTGTATCAAGGCCAACCCATACAAGTTCTAATCGACTTTGGAAGCACCCACAACTTTTTGGACGTGGAAGCCGCCCTCCAATTGCAATGCAAATTAACAATTATTTCACTATTTAACGTGGATATTGCTAACGGGAAAAATATCTCCAGCTCTCTTAAAATGGCTGGTTTTAAATAGCTAATGCATGAGGTGTTCTTTACATCCGATATGGTGGTGTTGCCACTAGGGGACTGTAAAGTGGTCCTCAGAGTCCAGTGGTTAATTACCTTGGGGGTGGTAAACTGTGATTTCAGCAATCTGAAAATGGAGTTTACAAGCCAGGGACTAATGATTTGGTTGCGTGGTTCTGAAAACACGGCGGGCACCTGGATGAAGCAACAAAGGTTGGAGAAATTACTATCCATAGGGGGATAGTTAAGTATGGTAGTAGTCCGTGACATCCAGGAGGTTGCTAGGCTTGAGGCGTCTGATTACTCAATTGCTAGGCTTCAAGAGGATTGTGATTCAACTAAAACTCCTTCCATTGGGGCCGAACGTTCCAAATGTTCACATCAATGGGGTACATCCTTGCTACTCAAGGAAGTCTATCAACTACATAAATTACTGACAACCTTCCATGATGTATTTAGAGAGCCTATCGGCCTGCCACCACGCTGTGAACACGAACATCACATCTCTCTCAAGGAAGGTCACAGAGAGATCAATTTACGACCGCATTGTTATCCCACGCTACAAAAATTTGAGATTGAGAACATGGTGAGTGAAATGTTGAAGACCGGGGTCATGAGGTCCAACAACTATAAAAATTATTGACAACCTTCCATGATGTATTCAGAGAGCCTATCGTCCCGCCACCACACTATGAACACGAACATCACATCCCTCTCAAGTAAGGTCATGGAGAGATAAATTTATGGCTGTATCGTTACATCCCACTACAAAAAATTGAGATTGAGAAGTTGGTCAGGGAAATGTTGATGATTGGGGTCATTATGCATAGTTGGGCAGGTGTTTGTGTATCGATTATTGACAGCTAAAGAAACATATGGTGAAGGATAAATTCTCAATCCCCATTGTCGAGGAGCTCATTGATGAGTTACACAGAGCCGTCTTCTTTTCAAAGTTGGGCATGCAAGCCGACTATCATCAAGTTCGAATGACGGAGGAAGATGTTCACAAGACGGCCTTCTATGCCCACCATGGTCATTATGAATTTTTGGTCATGTCCTTCAGTTTGACCAACACTCCCCCAACCTTCCAAAGCTTAATGAATAAAAATTTTCACGACCAACTATAAAAGTTCATTTTGGTTTCTTCGATGACATTTTGATTGTCAGCAAATCTTGGCGGTGGTGGTGGTGGTGGTGATGGTGGGGGTGGGGGTGGGGGGAGCACTTGGATTATCTTAGCTTCACTTTCGAGACATTGAGGCAAAACCACGTCTTCCTCAAGTCGAGGAAATGTAGCTTCGGCTAGTGTCAATTGCAGTATTTGGGTTACATCATTCACACGAGGGAGCAGTTATGGTCCCAGTGAAGATCTAGGTCATGGTTGATTGGCCGACGCCCACTATTGTGAAGAAAGAGTGAGAATTTTTTGGCTCTGCGGTGTACTATCAACACTTTATTCAGGGGTATGGGGGTATGGACAAGCCCCTCACCGAGTTATTAAAATCAAATCAATTTAAATGGAAAGGAAGGTAAGATGATCCAAGTATGGTTTGATTTAAATTGAATCAATTTAAAGAGAGCGGTGTCTCAACCGTTGGTGCTACGCCTACCGGATTTCAACAAACTCTTTGTGGTAGGGGCTGTCCTATTACCGGAAGGCATGCAAGCGCCCTTCTTCAGTATGGCATTAGTATACGAGAAGGAGCTACTCGCAATTATCTTAGCAATGAAATGGTGAAGGCATTATCTGATCGGCCGTGCCTTTGCCATCCGCACGGACCAGCAAAAGCCTCAAATTCCTCTTTGATCAAAAGCTGCCTTTGCCATCCGCACGGACCAGCAAAAGCCTCAAATTCCTCTTTGATCAAAAGCTTGCTACGCCGATACTACAAAAGTATTTGGCCAAATTGTTGGAGTAGGTTTACATTATCCAGTATAAATATGGGAAGAAGTATCTGCGCCGATGCTTTATCAAGGAAGTTTGAAACGGGTGCGGTGGAACTCCGTGTGCTTGTCACCATCACTTTCGGTAACAACACAAAATAATGGCTGTAAGACCGACACATCCAACATATTACTCCACAAAAGGAGGCCAATGTCATCATCCAACTGAAATACCAGTGGGAGAGGGTACCACTGAAGCTCATGTGCCGCATCTTATTTGGAAGTGATTGCAAAATCAAGACCGAACTGCTGTAAATGTATCACGGCGACGCCTTGGGCGGAGTGTTTTCGACTTCCTGCAACAACACAAAATATTGGTGGTAAAACCCACACATCCTAGCATATTACTCCACAAAAGGAGGCCAATGTCATCATCCAACTGAAATACCAGTGGGAGAGGGTACTACTGAGGCGCATGAGCCGCATCTTAGTTGGAAGTGATGGCAAAATCAAGACTAAACTGCTGTAAATATATCACGACGATGCCTTGTCCGGATGCTCCGACATCACATCCACATATCACCGTCTGAAAAAGATGTTTTTCTGGAAGAAAATGAAATTGTATATCTATGATTATGTTCAAAATTGTTTGGTTTGTCAATAATGTAAATCCGACAATCAGAAGCCCATGTGTTTACTACAACCCCTCCCGATTACAACTAGTATATGGCAGCATCTCCCTCGAATTCATCGACGAGCTGCCCAAAAGTAACGACAAGACAACAATCTTGGTGGTGGTGGATTGGTTGAACAAGCATGCCCACTTCTTAGCCTTGACCCACCCCTACTCAATGGATGGTGTAGTAGGGATCTTCTTGGATTCGATTTTTCGTCTACATTTGTGTTATTAAAGGCGCACCTGAGGCGCCAGGCATCCCAGGTACACCAGACGCAGAACCCTTCGCCTCTGCCAGGTATAGACGGGCGAGGCTCCTTAGGCGTACTTGAGGCGCTCCTGGGCATCCAATTCATTGATTTTCAATCTAGCTAAGGCCCAAAACTGCATGCGAGTAATCATAGACAATAAGAGAAGTGAGAGAACACTGGAAGTGGGATCTTGGGTGTATATCTTCATATAGCCCTACAAACTGACCAATATCCAACCATGTGGCTGCCATAAGTTGGCTCCCAAATTTTTGGATTGTTCCAAGCGCGGGAGCGCATTGGACAGGTGAAATATCAATTGGATCTTCCCGAAGATGCCAAAATACACCACACATTTCATATCTCACAATTGAGGAACACAAAGGTGAGCAACCTACACAACCAACATCGCTATTGATGCGGGACAGGCGTCACACATGTCCGCCACCCTGGAGTCCCACCAGGGGGCCCACCTGGAGTTAGCACCAGACGGCTTTCATCAGGGCCACGACCCGTACACCCCAGCCAGCTCTCCGTCATGGAGTCACCACCATGCGGCAGGTTGTTGAGGTCAGAGCTCGATCCCCAGGCCTCCTAGATAAGAGGCCTTCACCAGCGCTCTCATCACCAACTGATCTGCACTTTTATGATGCGGGACAGGCGTCACACCTGCCCGCCACCCTGGAGTCCCACCAGGGGGTCCACCTAGAGTCAGCACCAGGCGATTTTCATCAGGGCCGCGACTTGTACACCCCAACCAGCTCTCCGTCATGGAGTCACCACCATGCGACATGTTGTTGAGGCCGGGGCTCGATCCCTAGACCTCCTAGATAAGAACCCTTCATCAACACTCTCATCACCAACTCATCTGCGACTCAGTTGGTGATGAGAGTGGTGGTGAAGGCCTCTTATCTAGGAGGTCTGGGGATCGAGTCCCGACCTCAACAACCTGCCGCATGGTGGTGACTCCATGACGGAGAGCTGGTTGGGGTGTACGGGCCGCGGACCTGATGAAAGCCGCCTGGTGCTGACTCCAGATGAGCCCCTTGGTGGGACTCCAGGGTGGCGGGCAGGTGTGATGCCCGTCCCGCATCAGTTACCTTTGACAGTTAGCAAAGAAGGTAATCTGCGGTTTAAGCCATTGCTATTTTGAATTGTCGCATCATCCCCAAAAATGGTAAGGTGGTCACACAAGTACTGGTTCAGTGGCTCCACAAATCGGTGGAAGAGGCCACACGAGAAGATTTGTGGTTTTTTTGAAAGTGCTATCCACACTTTAATCCTTGACGACAAGGATGTCGTCCGGGGGACAAGGTATTGATGCGTTCTCCGGCGGACTGGAATTTTGAAAGCGGGAAAGGTCTCTTTAGTCAGGTTAGAAGGAGGTAGTTTTGTAATATTACGTCTATAAGTGTTTATAAATAGGTGTGGTAGGGATTTGAAATTTTTTATGCTTTTGGCTTGTTGTCTACTACCAGAACGGTGTAGAGGAGGATCGGTCCCCTCTACCTCAGTTTGCTGCCTGTTCAGGCCCTTCAGGGTATTTCCCTTAAGCCATTTCAATATCCAGCCTGTGTTTTTGCATAATTTTACGGAGTTGAATCTGGGTTGGGTTATCACTCAAGTGGCTGTGTTCTGTTTTTTGAGTTTATTGTGTGATTGCCAAAAGGGTTCTTGTTAGTAACGCACTATCAACCGGATTAAAGTCAAGATAAAAATGTGATCATGCAAGAAACATAATTACATAAACATCCTTAAGTATGAACAATCATGGCGTCATAGAATAATCATCAATAAATGTGATAAAATAAAAAAAAAGTAAGATAGAAGCCTTTTAGGATTCCACACATTTGAATGAACTTAGGCAAATGATGCAGAGACACATTTATTGACATCACTAAGAATGAGGCATTATGAATTTATGATGTTTACTGTGCAGGCATGACAATATACATTTTCTGGAAACTTGGTATTCCTAAGAAGAGATAAGAAAATATATCATTTTCTGGAAGCATGTTAATTGTGAATCTGCATCAATAAACTTGTGGTGGTAAGAGTTTAGAATTGATTGTGAATCTGCAACAATAAACTAGTGGTGATAAGAGTATAATTGATTGTGAATCTGCAGCAATGTGGTAAGAGTTAGATTATGGTGGAGAGTGTACAATAAGGTGATTTACACCTTCGGATCTACGCAATCTACCAATCACTCTTCTGCTTTTTGAGTGTCGACTCTTGAATGAATACAAAAGAAGTAATAATTGTGGTAATAATACAATTATGGTGTTGAGTACGTTTATAAATTCAAATCAAATTGAAATGAAAGTTGGGGATATGAAGCACAAACTATAAATGTAGAGTTGGTGTTGGTTGAGCACTATTAATGTCTCGTATTGGGGTGTAGATTCATAAACCTAAGTGACGTATAGTGTAAAGATATTTATGAAGAGGAGTAAAAGGAATTGTGTTCTCAGACATATGACCAGATGTACCTAAGTCAAATATTTATACGGGAGTAGAAAGCAATGACCTAGTGCGGAAAGAAAAGGACAATGCACTGGAAATGGTTGCCTTCATGTGCTGAGTAGTTTGATATTGAAGTAAACAAGAATACTCATCAGCAGATATGTGTATGGTTTCTTGATGTAGGCCGGAAATAGAAATTCATTATTAAATAATGTTTGACAGCCAAATTAAATTAAATGGCGCAGGTGTTAACTCAACGAATGATGAACCTAGAGAATCATCCTAGGGTATCATGCGACTCCAAACTTGATGAAACTTAAACCATAAGTTCTTTGATCAATGGTGAATGTTTTTTTTATAGTGGGGGCAGAGAGAGTATAAGTCCATAATCAGTGGTTTACCTAGGAGCAACACGGTATTTAAGGATTTAGGGCTAGGATTTTGAGGAAACCAAAGTTTCACAATACAAACCTAATATTTTTGATAGATTTATTCTATACTCTCTGCCCCAAGATGAGCAAATTTGATCTCGGTGGCCGGGGCTAAAAATGCTCATAATAATCTATAGATTTATTTGAAGCAAAATAAATATTTAAATCCTTAAGAGGTTCATTGTTTTGATGATTTGACAGGTCATACGACCTCATTTTTGTTTGAAAAAATACAAATGGTAAAGCTCTTTGAATTCTCTACAACTTTCTTATGTTACTCATATTAAATAGAAGTCATCTTGGTAGTTAAATCATTCATCTAAGTTCATAGTTTAAAATAGTTAAATGCACCCATCTTGGCACAACTTTTACAGCTAGGGATTGCATTGAATAGAAGAGGTACATCAGATCAAGTACACAATCCGTTGTGAAGTCAATGATTGGCCCGAAATGTTTGAGGATATCTGCGCCGTTACGAGATCTAACGACGACTGTACGCCAGCGGTGATCCGGAACTTTTGGGCCTCCTCCACCGCCGGCTGGCTAGCCAATTACTCGCCACTTCCTCTGGTTGCTTCACTGGGGCTAGAGTTCCTTCCAGTGCGATCCTGATGACCGACGATTGTCAGAAAGAGTAAAACAAGCTAACTTGAGCCCCCAGCGACGGCGGTAATTCAAGGACCCTCAGAGGGGGTTGTGGGTCCCCCTCCGACCTTGCAGAGCTTCCTAGCATGCTGAGAACTTCCGGGAAGTTTCTGCCATTAGTGGTGGTATGAGGTGATAGGGTGGTTAGAATCCGAGCTTCGGTGGTCGGAGCTCCCATGCAGCTCATGAAGAATGATTTGCATAGGGGAGTGAGTGAGTAACGCAGAATGGTTGCCGGTCTACGAGCGTTTCGAGCTCCGGGAGGCATCACTGGAGCTCGGGAATGAGGAATCACCAGAGATAGCGTGGGAGTCACCAACATAGGTGATTTTAACTCCTCTTGTTTTGTTCTGAGTCGCACCGAGTTATGGAGTGAAACTAAGGTATTGGGGTGGCCTTTTATAGGCAAATCGAGGGAATCTCCACCTTGCAAGGCTAGTGCTAGCTCACGACCGTGAGTCACAGCTCCAGCAGGTTAGCTGCGGGGGTTAGCTGGCCATCCTTTGTACATTGGGATCTTTATTGGGGGAGGTCAGGAATGTGGGTGGAGGTGATGAATCATAAAGATTATTGAATCCTTAATGCGTCAAACCCGACCTATTAAAGGGTTTGATCAGCCAACCCTTTTTGTGAGTCTTGTGTGGGCCCACTAGGAATAGGGTTAGGTGAGTTGGGGGTTGATTATGTCAAATAGACACATTAAAGTCATATTGGGATATATTTGACCAAATCAACAAATGTGAGGGTAGGACCTCATGCACCACATGTCTTCGTTAGGCCCATCATGATGGAAATTGATGGGTATCAATGACCCACATATGTTTATTCCCTCAAGATACTGTGATTCACTATCTTTTTTTGATGATCCAAGTCCACATATGCGTCCGAATGGTCGATTTGAGTCTTTTTCATGTATTTATTTATTATTTTCGAGTTGTATCTCACATTTGATTTGCGTTCCCTAGTTGTATTTGTTTATTTATCCGCATGCAGACTGCTACTTCGGGGATCGAGGTTTTGGTTCAGATTTATGAAATAGTCAGTCTTCCTCCCGGTGGACTCCGAGAGGCCCCCTTGGTGTGTGACTCCCAGGCCTTCCCGGTATTTCCACATACCCACGGATACATCCTTCCCAACCACACTCCACCATCTCTTCATCCATCGTTACCCACGGTTACATCCTTCCTCATCCGCTCGACGCAACTCCCTCTAGACACATCCCGTCCCTTTCTTCCAACCTACAGAATTGTCGCCTCTATAGCCTCCAGCCGTCGAAACTCTAGCCGACCCCTTCCTCTGCTCCTCGCTAACCCTCCATAGCCACAATGCCAGCACACTGTCGCTGTCCATAACCTCCACAACCCTTCCTTCCTCGTATCGACTTTACCTCCAACAACTACAACCCGCTTGGTCTTTCCTTGAGCCGCATCCCTCACCCATGATCTTTCCCGCAACCTATTCCTCCCGACCCTTCCACCTTCAGCCATGGTTTCTCTAGCCACCACCTACCAGTTCCCTGTCCTTCTGCAAGCCACCACCCCCTTCTCCAGCTTTACCCTGATTACTCTCACAGCCCAAGCCTAAACCGAGCCACCCTGCTTCCCATCGACATCATCCACTCCAGTAGGAACCAACAGTCATCAGATCTCCACCTTTACCATTTTGTCTGTCATATTTTAGTGTTCCTGTATTCCGTTATTGTTATTTGCACTATATTTAGTTGAATATGATTATTATAGGCCTTTTTTCTGTGAAATCACTTGACTTATAGGGCTTATTTAGTGCTCGCTTAAAATACTTGCTCCTTAATCACTTGTGAATTAACGTTCACTTTTCCACTTTTCCAATTAAATTTCCTATGAACAAATGTACTCCCAATTAGGCTTTATTTTAACTAATTGCTTACTGTTAATTTGTAATCATATTGTTTCATTCGCATCTGCATCTACTCTAGGGCTTTTAGTAGTCGCACTGCATTTCACTTTTAGGCTGCACCTTAGAAAATCCACTCACAACCTATCCTGCATCAGAAATTTGCTAAGGTTATCCTAATTGTACCAAGAAAAGCTCCTTGGGTTTAGTTGAGTCAAATAAGTCAAAAATGTCCCTATAAGGTTAGCGGTGCCATCCCGGGTCCACTAGGGTCATACAAGGTCAACCATGACTTAATTGGACCAAGGGGTTACCTTGAGTCCAATTGGGTCATAAGGGGGTCCATTAGGCCATACATGACCTAGTTGGGCCAAGGTAGACACCTTGGGCTCAGTAGCTCTACCCTTGGGTTAATGTACTATAAATGGGTCCACTGGCTCCTAGGGTACCCTAACAGAAGCTAAATTATCTTAATTGTGTCAGCTAGGGTCTTGGTGACCTAATTAAGAAGTGAGATGGTACATCTTATGCCTCAACTGGTGATTAAAATGTCAACAATTGTTAAGCAAATAAGCAATGAATAAATATCCTCAATTATTGTACTCTTGATTGTGTCTGTTAGAAGACACAAGGAAAAATGATATAAAGGCCCATTTGTAGGCCCATTTCCTCCTTCTTTAGTCCCACATCTATTGTATATGATTCTTTCTTCTTCTCTTCTCCTATATATTTGTATTCTCACTTGTATTTATAATTCAAGAAGTATATACAAGGTTTGAGGCCACTCTTTACATGATATCAGAGAGACCGGTCTCCTCCTTGGCTGTTCGGTCTTCTGCATGCGGCTACTCGCGGTCTCATCTTTCCTAACCGCCCGAGCTCGGTTAGCCGGCCTGTCTGTTTGCAAACCGCCTGGTCTCCTGGCTGACCGCGCGGCCCGTCCCTTCTCCTGCTTAGCCGCAGTATCGAGCGACCTGTCTTTCTCTAGCCGCTGTCCCCTTTATCTCTACTTCTGTTGTGGTCTCCTTGACTCCTCCACCCTCTCTTTTATAAACCTTTCTCACACGTGGGGTCCACCTTCTCTTGCTTCTTTCTCCGACCGCCCGGACTCCCTTGCTATCAGCGCAGCCTCCCTACCTTGCTATTAGCGCGACCTCCCTACCTTACTATCAGCGCGGCCTCTCTACCTTGGTATCCCACCACTGCTGCTGAGCTTGCTGCGTTACGTGCTCAACTCCACCAGCTTCAAGAGGTAGTTCGTCACTCCTCTGGCTCCGTGGCCTCTATCTTCCCGGAAGGTATATCGTGCCTCTCACACAGCTCTCACTGGATTGTGGACTCAGGTGCTACCCACCATCTCTCTCCGCAGTAGCCGCCCAAATATTTGGATACTGCTTACCCCAAGCACATCACTGTGGCCAATGGTGACGCTCCCGGTTTCTTGTGCTGCTCATCTGTCCCTCACTCCTCTTTCCTTATCCTCGGTTCTTCATGTTCCGGGCTCTCTTTTTAACCTTCTTTCTGTTAGCCGTCTTACGCAAGAACTTGATTGCTGTGTTACTGTCTCACGCTCTTCCTTTGTGGTGCAGGATCGACTGACGCTGACTATCCTTGGTAGAGGGCGACTGTCTAATGAGTTATATCTTCTCGACGTTCCTCCCACTGCTCTTATCTCTGCTCTCACCTCTGTCTCCACCACTGATTGACATCGACGTCTTGGGCACGCCCATCTCCCAATTCTCAAGAAAGCTCTTCCTACTGTCTCTCTTCAAGAGTTCTTTTGTGAATCCTGTATCTTCGGTAAACAACACCGTGTCTCCTTTTCTCCTTCTTGCACTCAGAGCGATTCTCCTTTCTCCCAAGTGCATTCTGATATCTGGGGGTCTTATAAGGTTCCTAGTGTCTTGGGGCATCAGTACTTTGTTACCTTTATAGATGATTACTTGCGTGTTACCTAGTTGTACTTACTTCGTGATCGTACCGAACTCACGACTACGTTCCGTGCGTTTCTTACAGAAACACGCACTCAGTTTTCTACTTGTGTCAAAACTCTTCGTACGGACAATGCTCGCGAATATACTGGTCGCACCTTCTCCAACCTGTGCGCTGAGTTCGATATTACACATCAGACTTCGTGTGCTTATACACCTCAACAAAATGGCGTAGCGGAACAAAAAAATCGCCACCTCCTTGATGTGTTAGCTGCAAATGGATCTTTATAGTCAAACATGCCGCGGATGGGACAGTTGATCGTTTAAAGGCTCGGCTTGTGGCACATGGATTTACTCAACAGTACGGGCTTGATTATGAGGAAACGTTCTCCCCAGTCGCGAAATTAAATACGGTTCGGGTCTTGCTCTCTTTAACTGTTCATCGCTACTGGCCTCTCCACAAACTGGATGTCAAGAATGCTTTTTTGAATGACGATCTTCTTGAAACTGTGTCTCCTTTTCTCCTTCTTGCACTCAGAGCGATTCTCCTTTCTCCCTAGTGCATTCTGATATCTGGGGGTCTTATAAGGTTCCTAGTGTCTTGGGGCATCAGTACTTTGTTACCTTTATAGATGATTACTTGCGTGTTACCTGGTTGTACTTACTTCGTGATCGTACCGAACTCACGACTACGTTCCGTGCGTTTTTTACAGAAACACGCACTCAGTTTTCTACCTGTGTCAAAACTCTTCGTACGGACAATGCTCGCGAATATACTGGTCGCACCTTCTCCAACCTGTGCGCTGAGTTCGATATTACACATCAGACTTCGTGTGCTTATACGCCTCAACAGAGTGGCGTAGCGGAACAAAAAAATCGCCACCTCTTTGATGTGGCTCGATCTCTCATGATCCAAATGCAGGTTCCTCCCCTCTACTAGAACTTTGCCGTCTCTACTGCTTGTCATCTCATCAATCGCATGCCTTCGTCTGTACTCAACTTTGTGGCACTCATTACTCTCCTTTACCCATCCATAACTCTCTTCTCTCTCACACCTCGTGTGTTTGGGTGAACCTGTTATGTCCACCACCTTGATCCTTCTCAAGAAAGCTCTTCATACTGTCTCTCTTCAAGAGGTCTTTTGTGAATCCTGTATCTTCGGTAAACAACACCGTTTCTCCTTTTCTCCTTCTTGCACTCAGAGCGATTCTCCTTTCTCCCTAGTGCATTCTGATATCTGGGGGTCTTATAAGGTTCCTAGTGTTTTGGAGCATCAGTACTTTGTTACCTTTATAGATGATTACTTGCGTGTTACCTGGTTGTACTTACTTCGTGATCGTACCGAACTCACGACTACGTTCCGTGCGTTTCTTACAGAAACACGCACTCAGTTTTCTACTTGTGTCAAAACTCTTCGTACGGACAATGCTCGCGAATATACTGGTCGCACCTTCTCCAACCTGTGCGTTGAGTTCGATATTACACATCAGACTTCGTGTGCTTATACACCTCAACAGAATGGCGTAGCGGAACAAAAAAATCTCCACCTCCTTGATGTGTTAGCTGCAAATGGATCTTTATAGTCAAACATGCCGCAGATGGGATAGTTGATCGTTTAAAGGCTCGGCTTGTGGCACATGGATTTACTCAACAGTACGAGCTTGATTATGAGGAAACGTTCTCCCCAGTCGCGAAATTAAATACGGTTCAGGTCTTTCTCTCTTTAGTTGTTCATCGCTACTGGCCTCTCCACCAACTGGATGTCAAGAATGGTTTTTTGAATGACGATCTTCTTGAAACTGTGTCTCCTTTTCTTCTTCTTGCACTGAGAGCGATTCTCCTTTCTCCCTAGTGCATTCTGATATCTGGGGGTTTTATAAGGTTCCTAGTGTCTTGGGGCATCAGTACTTTGTTACCTTTATAGATGATTACTTGCGTGTTACCTGGTTGTACTTACTTCGTGATCGTACCGAACTCACGACTACGTTCCGTGTGTTTCTTACAGAAACACGCACTCAGTTTTCTACCTGTGTCAAAACTCTTCGTACGGACAATGCTCGCGAATATACTGGTCGCACCTTCTCCAATCTGTGCGCTGAGTTCGATATTACACATCAGACTTCGTGTGCTTATACGCCTCAACAGAGTGGCGTAGCGGAACAAAAAAATCGCCACCTCCTTGATGTGGCTCGATCTCTCATGATCCAAATGCAGGTTCCTCCCCTCTACTAGAACTTTGTCGTCTCTACTGCTTGTCATCTCATCAATCGCATGCCTTCGTCTGTCCTTAACTTTGTGGCGCTCATTACTCTCCTTTACCCATCCATAACTCTCTTCTCTCTCACACCTCGTGTTTTTGGGTGAACCTGTTATGTGCACCACCTTGGTCCTTCTCAAGAAAGCTCTTCCTACTGTCTCTCTTCAAGAGTTCTTTTGTGAATCCTGTATCTTCGGTAAACAACACCGTGTCTTCTTTTCTCCTTCTTGCACTCAGAGCGATTCTCCTTTATCCCTAGTGCATTCTGATATCTGGGGGTCTTATAAGGTTCCTAGTGTCTTGGGGCATCAGTACTTTGTTACCTTTATAGATGATTACTTGTGTGTTACCTGGTTGTACTTACTTCGTGATCGTACCGAACTCACGACTACGTTCGGTGCGTTTCTTACAGAAACACGCACTCAGTTTTCTACCTGTGTCAAAACTCTTCGTACGAACAAGGCTCGCGAATATACTGGTCGCACCTTCTCCAACCTGTGCGCTGAGTTCGATATTACACATCAGACTTCGTGTGCTTATACGCCTCAACAGAATGGCGTAGCGGAACAAAAAAATCGCCACCTCTTTGATGTGGCTCGATCTCTCATGATCCAAATGCAGGTTCCTCCCCTCTACTAAAACTTTGCCGTCTCTACTGCTTGTCATCTCATCAATCGCATGCCTTCGTCTGTCCTCAACTTTGTGGCGCTCATTACTCTCCTTTACCCATCCATAACTCTCTTCTCTCTCACACCTTGTGTGTTTGGGTGAACCTGTTATGTCCACCACCTTGGTCCTTCCAATGACAAGCTAGCACCTCATGCTACCAAAGCTATGTTTGTTGGGTACTCCCGCACTCAGAAGAGGTATGTCTGTTTTTCTCCTAGCACTGGTAAGGTGGTTGTGTCTGCTGATGTCTCCTTTCAAGAAGACCAACCATATCACTCCACCCCTTCTGATCCCCTTCTTCCTCCTCCACTACCTCGCCCCATCATACCCAACACGTCTCCACTTCCACCACTTCTCCCTACCCCTCTGCAACACCAGTCCACATCTCCTCTCATCCCGGTTTCCCCAACACTGTCAGTCCTCTCCAAACCTCATGTCATTCAAGTATACACTCGTTGTCCTTCTCGTCCAGATGCCCTGCGGCAGCTTCCCTCTACCGGTGTAATCTTGCGGCCTGTTGATCCGGCCTCCTCCTCGACAACACATCCCATGACCAACTATGTCTCTCTACATCGACTCTCTCAGCCTCTCCTTACCTTTGCTCTCTCTCTCCTCTATTTTTATACCTAACTCTGTGCAGGAAGCTTTCCAGCATCCGGCGTGGCGTGCTGTCATAGATGAAGAAATGACTGCTCTGTGGGGTAACCATACTTGGGATCTTGTGTCTCCTCCTCCTGGCCACAGTTGTGTTAGCTGCAAATGGATCTTTATAGTCAAACATGCCGCTGATGGGACAGTTGATCGTTTAAGGGATCGGCTTGTGGCACAGGGATTTACTCAACAGTACGGGCTTGATTATGAGGAAACGTTCTCCCCAGTCGCGAAATTAAATACGGTTCGGGTCATGCTCTCTTTAGCTGTTCATCGCTACTGGCCTCTCCACCAACTGGATGTCAAGAATGCTTTTTTGAATGACGATCTTCTTGAAACTGTCTATATGCAACAACCGCCCGGGTTTGAGACCACGGGGGAGTCCCGTGTTTGTTTACTTCGCAAATCCATTTATGGTCTCAAACAGTCTCCACGGGCGTGGCTTGGAAAATTCAGCAAGACTGTTTGTGAGGTTGGCTTCAAGCAAAGCTCGACAGATTCCTCTCTCTTCACTCGTCACCAATCAACGGGGACTACAATACTTCTTGTCTATGTGGACGATATTCTGATCACTAGTGATGACTCCGCTGGGATATAACAGGTTAAACAACATTTAAACTTTATCTTTCAAATCAAAGATCTGAAAAATCTTCGATATTTTCTTGGACTAGAGGTAGCACGACGACCTGATGGCCTTGTCTTATCCCAGCGTAAGTATTGCATTGACCTTCTGCAAGATGCTGGTCTCTCTGGTTGCAAACCAGCGAAAACCCCGATGAAAGTCAACCATAAGTTGTGTGCTCAGGGATCTGAGGCTGACTCTCTACTTCCAAATCCAGAATACTATCGCCGTCTTGTGAGAAAACTGATATACCTAACCGTTACGCGACCAGAGATATCATTTGCGGTAGGAGTGGTTAGTCGGTTCATGCATACCCCACGAGTTTCCCACCTTCAGGCAGTGGGACAGATTCTCAGATATCTGAAGACTGCTCCTGGGCAAGGACTTGTGTATTAGCCATCTTCCTGCCTTTCTCTTATTGCATACTCTGATGCACACTACACGAGCTCGTTGGATGATCAACGTTCAACTACTGGTTTTTGCACTTACTTTGAGGAAATCTTATCACATGGCGGAGTAAGAAGCAGACGGTGGTTGCCCGCTCGTCTGTTGAAGCTGAGTACCGTGCGATGGCTGCCGTTACATCTGAACTAACCTGGCTAGAAAGTCTTCTAATGGATTTGAGAGTCAAATTGTCCTCACCATCAACGTTGCTTTGTGACAGTCAAGCTGCAATACGCATTGAAAAGAATCCTGTGTTCCATGAGCGAACTAAACATATTGAGGTTGATTGTCACTTTGTTCGGGAAAAGGTTCAATCAAAGGTGCTAAAGCTTGATCATGTTCCTGCGTCTGAGCAAGTTGCTGACATCCTTACCAAGGCTTTACCTCGAAAATTGTATTATCAGTTCTTGTCCAAGCTTGGTGCCTACGACTTGTACGCTCCAACTTGCGGGGGAGTGTTAGAAGACATAAGTAAAAATGATGTAAAAACCCATTTGCAGGCCCATTTCCTCCTCCTTCTTTAGTCCCACATCTATTGTATAGGATTCTTTCTTCTTCTCTTCTCCTATATATTTGTATTCTCACTTGTATTTTATAATTCAAGAAGTATATAAGGTTTGAGGACACTCTTTACAGTTTCTATAGGATTTATCCTACGGGATGCCTTCATTACTTCTCATTTTAGCGAGATATTAAGGGGACATTATACCTAGTAGTTGCTCTTTGAAGCTTAAGGCTCTATTTAAGACGCCGTTCAGGAACTTTGCGTTGCCCAACAATTGAAGATGGAGGTGCCCCAAATAGGAGGGTGGCGTTCCGCATCTGTTGAGGTAGAGAAGCTCCCTTTTCCTCTGGAGATGACCTCCTCCAGCACAGTTCTCTCAGGCGGTGTCCCGCCTCCGTCTCCTCCCGCCTTACCAACCAAATCTAATCTGATGAGATTTATTCATTTTGTATTGGTTTTACTGAATGTGTATGAATCTTCTATAAGCAAGTCCTTTAGGCTTCATGTCTATTAACATCATGCCTGCTTCCATTAAAACCATGACTTTTTTCTTTCTTGATAGTATGGCACAGTAAGCTCAATTAGATCCTTCTGATACAGGTTCTTTCAAGCCCTGCAGACCTCATTAAAGTAAGGATGCAAGCAGATGGCCTTCTTATGAGCCAAGGCCTCCCTGTTAGATACACAGGAATAATTCATGCCTTTAATAAGATCATTCAAAGTGAAGGCGTCCCTGGATTATGGAGGGGTGTCCTCCCTAACGCCCAAAGAGCCTTTCTGGTGAACATGGGGGAGCTCTCGTGCTATGACCAAGCAAAACGTTTCATCATTAAACACGAAGTTTGTGAGGATAATGTTTTGGCGCATACCATGGCATCACTTGCATCTGGTCTATGTGCAACTACCTTAAGTTGCCCAGCCGATGTGGTGAAGACCAGGATGATGAACCAATCTTCAGTCAAGAACTGCAAAACCCTGTATAGGACCTCTTATGATTGTTTGGTGAAAACTGTTAAGTTTGAAGGTGTAATGGCATTGTGGAAAGGCTTCTTTCCGACTTGGGCTAGGCTCGGGCCATGGCAGTTTGTGTTTTGGATTTCCTATGAGAAATTCCGCCAAGCTTCCGGACTTTCTTCATTCTAATGTGGAGCTTATGCGGTTTCAAACACTATTCATTTCTGCTAGTAAGATCTAGCCGAAAAAGAGCAATCTTGGTAAGTTTGAGATCTTTATACTTAGCACTACTAGTTGTTTACACTTACAATTTTAGCTAACATGATAATATTCACACTTCCCCTAATTTATTGATTTTCTACTGACTTGAAATCAATTTTGAACTGTCCAAATGATCTTCTTTTTAATATGTTTTCTTGGAATGCATAGGATATGCTGATGTACTAGGAGAGTCAAGCATCATATTTCCATTGCTGGCTACCAATCAGAGAACTGTTGGTTTCTCCAGGTTATAACTTGTAAAGTCTACTGCCGCCGCGTTTGGTGTATGGGCGCCACGATACTGCGATAAGAAATTCAACTCTTTTTGGCTAGACATATCACAATATATAAATGCTTTTTCTAAGTTAATTCAGAACACCTGCAGAATATAATTATTCAACCAGTATAAATATTTGAGTTACTTTAGAGAGCACAGAAAAATAATAATCACGTGACGTAATAGTGCTTAATGAAATCAGTTAATGAGTATTATGAAACATACAACCACAATAAGAACAAGCATAAATAACTATGTACATATAGATATACTCAAGTGAAGAAGCAAAGTGTTAATTAAGTTAAAAATTTCAGATCAGTGACCTCATTCTCATATGACCTGCAGGCCGTATGAGGCTCAGATGTGGGGTCATCAGACACGCTTCCAGACTTGGAGATTTTCAGTTGCTAGCCATGCTTCACTCGATAGCACTTCAGTTCAGTTCAGGGTGTCTACGGGTCACCATTTGTGCTCCAAAATTAGTCTAAGGGTCCATTTGGTTAAGCTTTTGGGTCTGGTGTATTTACCATAAACTCAACGCTGACATCGAATCCCGTTTGTTTTTCCGCCTTCTGTTCGAATCGCACGTAAAAGCTGGAGGCGTGAAAAGTCGGCGTCCCGAAACCCGCAGCCTATGCTCCATTTCCTCGCGTTTTAGGTCAAGGGCTTTCGTCCCGTCGTTATTCTCCCGTGCGATCTGTGCAGCTCGCGACAAGACGACGACTCCGGCGACATCCACGACGGCGTGTCTGCTCCGGTGCTTTCCAGCTTCAACACGCATCTTCCAGATTCGCTACTGCAACGGCGAATCTTTTCCAGATCGGGCCCTTTTTCTCTCCCGCAGGTGAGCGTTAAGCTACTGCAACGACGCATCTTCTTCCCCGTTTGATTATCTGATGTGCATCTTCTTCCCCGTTTGATTCCCTGATGTGCATCTTCTTCTCCCGCAGATTAGCGATAAGCTACTGGACCTGGTTCCCGTCGTTGTTGAAGCCAAAAATGGCCTCTGTGGAGTTCGGGGTCCCTGGAAAGGGGTGACCTCACACCTACTACACTCAAGAGAACGTCACGGACCAAAGGATCAAGAAGCTGGGAACAGACCCTCGATTCTAGCGCGGAGGTCCCACCTCACACCCGGAAGGTTACCTGAGCACTTCCCCTCCCTAGCCAATGCTCGAGCTAGGGTGCCTTGGAGGAGCTCTCTCTACTCTACCAAGAAGAAGCTAAGGGAGAAGGAAACAAGCCAAAAAGTTCCTCTCCAAAGGCACCCAAGGGGGTCTATTTATAGTTTTCCAAATCCCATGGACCAAAATGACCGAAATTCCCTTTACGCCCAATACACCTCGGGCCAATAGAAAACAGCCACGTCGGGGGGTAAATGGGTAATCCCCCCCCGAGAGCCAAATGGTAAAATCGCAGGGTCCACAAGGGTCTAGGGGGCGGAGGGCGAACCCTCCCCGGACTAGCCTCCTGGGGCGAGAAGGTTGGCCGCCCGGTCTCGCCCCGCGGGCTCGCCACCTGGGGCGGGAGGGCTGGCCGCCCCGTCTCGCCCCGCGAGCTCGCCACCTGGGGCGGGAGGGCTGGCCGCCAGTCTCGCCCCGCGAGCTCGCCACCTGGGGCGAGAGGGCTGGCCGCCCCGTCTCGCCCCGCGAGCTCGCCACCTGGGGCGAGAGGGCTGGCCGCCCCGTCTCGCCCCGCGAGCTCGCCACCTGGGGCGAGAGGGCTGGCCGCCCCGTCTCGCCCCGCGAGCTCGCCACCTGGGGCGAGAGGGCTGGTCGCCCAGTCTCGCCCCGCGAGCTCGCCACCTGGGGCGAGAGGGCTGGCCGCCCCGTCTCGCCCCGCGAGCTCGCCACCTGGGGCGAGAGGGCTGGCCGCCCAGTCTCACCCCGCGAGCTCGCCACCTAGGGCGAGAGGGCTTGCCGCCCAGTCTCGCCCCGCGAGCTCGCCACCTGGGGCGAGAGGGCTGGCCGCCCAGTCTCGCCCCTGCCCAAGGCCAGGGTGCCGGGGGCGGGATCCTGGTCTCCAGCCAGTCCCGCTATCCCACCTCACACCTAGCACGCCAGGGGGGGTGCCGACCATCTTGCCGCACCCTCCCCTCTAAAGGGCCCGGGAGAAGATGTTGATTTTTCCTCCCCCTACTAGTATGTTTCCAAGCCAGAGCCAAAATTGGCCACCAAGAGTGCAAAATCTCCAAAAAGCTTAAAAACGCGCTTGCACGTTTGGGGCCCACTCTTCGCGAATACGGGGTTGTACACAATCCCCGCTCTTTTCGAGGTTGGCACAAGCTCGGAAAGAAACATCCAACCCAACGTATTCGCGGAGTGTAACTTTCTTGCTAAATCATCTAAGTTTTTCCAAAATTGTACTTTAATAGCTTTCCTAATCCTACTTGAGCCGCGTAAGCACTGATCACATTAATAGTGTCTTTTCCTATGATTAATTTAAGAGTTAAGATTCTATCACCTTTTTTATTTATCTCAACAACTTCATCATTCCAAATAGTATCCACAATAATACATACTTCATTGTTTGTTTTATTTTTTTTTTTCTTATGTACCATAATTTAAAATCTAAATTATCTAAATATTTTGCTTTCTCACTCACCCATCTAATCTCTTGCAGGCATAAAATATTTATTCTTCTCTTAATCATCGTATTCACTACTTCCATTGCTTTTCCCGTTAGCGTACCTATATTCCAACTTCCAAACTTGAGTCGATCACAATTCCTACGACATACTTCCCTAAGACGTCTAATATGTGAGAACTTTTGCCTATTTAACACTACACCTAAGTCCTCTTGGAGGTGCAGCGGTCCTTGCCAAGACGCCGCATTCGGAGCATATGATAAGGACTCTTGCATATTTAACAGTACATCTAAGTCCTGGAGATGTAGCGGTCCCTGTCAAGATGCCGCAATCGGACCATGCGACACGTTCCTTAAGGTGAACAATCTAGCTTTTGCACAATTTATCAAAAGAAATTTTTTTAGCAAGGGGCGTTGATTTGATATTCCAAAATCATGCGAAAGAAATCATCAATGAAAGTAACATAATATTTGTCCCAACAACGTAGGGATGAGACAAGGTCCTCAAATATCAGAGTGAAGAAAATCAAACTGTGTTGTTGCACATGCATCATGATGAGGGACATAACTAACTCTATGGAGTTTAGCAGAATCACAAGACTTACAATTGAGATGGGGAACATACCCAAACTCAGAATACAAACGACGCATAACATGAACAAAAGGGTGACCATGATGATAATGAAGATCCAAAAACCTGGGGGAAGCAACAGAACAAGTACGAGATGAACCGTCATCTAGGAAACACACACCACCACTCATCTTCCCTCTATCAATAATGCGACTCGTTGACTGTTCCTGAAAAACACAACCAAAAGATGTGAATGTAACAATGCAGTAAGTCACGCGTAAGTTTACTAATATACAATAAGTTGTAAAAAGATTGAGGAACTGAGAAACAAAAGACAGAGTCATGTCTGGAGTCACATCACAGTTGCCAAACCCAACAATAAGTATAGTTGATCCTTCTGCAATAGTGATCGAAGATCAACTATGAGGTTTGTATGAGTGCAAGATACTTGAGGTACTAAGGTGGTCTGAAGTACCAAAGTCTGCGAACCAATGAACAAGGTGCTGTGACGTACACACTGGCATAATGGTTTGTACAACAACAGCACAATGAGTTGGAAGGTCAATCTGGAGAGCCTGTAGATGACGAGACTCTTCTGAGATCTCAACCGCCCAAATTTAGGCGACGAATCAGCCAGGTGGGTAGAACGAGATGATGAAGGAAGTTTGGAGGCCCAGTCAGGTTTCCCATGAACATCCCAGCAAGTGTCCTTTGTGGGTCTCCGATGCCCGTCATGGGTGCAATGTATCGTATCAGTGTCACGACCGCGTCCATAGTTGCTTCCATGGCTACTCCCCCTCCCATCACAAGAAACAAGAGAAAACAAATCGGCAGAGGTAACATGTAGAGTAGATGTGGTAGTGGTGTTTGTCGTCCCGACTTTGGTCAGACGTTAGTACACACTTGCAATCTGTAGAGTTGAGGGGTTCACTAACATTCTGGTCTTTGTTGCAGAAAAATTTGGATCAAGGTCATTTAGTAGCCAAAGTAGTACAAGGTGGGCCTGATGCTCCTCTACGGTAGAAGGGATCTCCCGAAGATCCAACATATCATCAGCAATGACCTTCCATTTTACGAAGTACTCTGTGACTGAACGTGCCCTTGCCTCTGTTCATCCATCTTGGGGAAGAGTTCACTATGAAGTGTGAGGTTGTTCGCCTAGGAGAACATCATATATAAGGTATCCCTTAGCTCCTTAGTACTGTCATAGTTTTTGCACATTTATTGAACTGAAGAATCCATGGTGCTCAGTAGGAGAGTGAAGATCCAATAATTATCACTGTACTAATCCTCGTACTTTTAACTGCCCACAATATGAGTTGAGAGGCGAGTAAGGTGGTGCATACGCCGTATGTAACTTCTGTAATTTAACTCTAGAATATAATTTAATTTTCAGGGTTTGATCGCGAGTGGAGTTGATCAAATGTTTATCTTACCGAGGTACGATTCTAGTAGGGTTTAGTATTGTTCACGACATGTTAATTTGTTGTGCGAGGACGTAATTTATAGATGCCTTTTAGAATTTATTTTATTTGGGGGGGTGCCAGTTAGGGTTTTCCAGCGGTTACCAAAACCGCAGCCTACGTGCGGTTTTTATAAGCCGCAACCCCCCATCTCTTAGAACCACCACTTGCCCTTTTCGGAAATCCCACTCAGTTTTATTTCCTCCCGCAGACGTAGGCCCCGATAAACCCCTCTTCTCCCGATAAGCCGCGATTCTCCCGTCCCCGCAGACGGTTCCGCTCCAGCAACGATTCTCTCTGCTGCTGCTCGGTAGCAGCCTACGTTTGTTTTCTTCTCCTTTGGTTGTGGTGTAGCAGGCTCTAGGCCAGTCGTTAAACACAACTAGGGTTTTCCGTAAACTCCCCGAGGAGTTAAGCACCACCCCTCTGGCCCTGGCTGACTCCTTTTCCGGGTTTGTGGTTGGTTTTCAGATGTGTTTAGCGCCCTTTTTTCTAGTGTTTCTCTAGATTTCCGCGAGAGGGCAACGCCTCCAACCCTAAACCACCGTTTGTTTGTCCTTGGGGTAAGTTTTCTTGAAATGATGACATGCAGATGGTATCCCCACTTCTCTCCGCCCTCCGGAAAGTGAAATATGACGCTTTTATTAACGATTTCAGTTGTTATGTTCGACATGCTTTCGATCTCAGGAACATGCCGCCTCGCCAGGTGTACGAACGCCGCAACACCACGGTAAGAAATCCTTATTCTTTCTGGCTAGACATATCAGATAGATTGTTTAGTAACATATATTATAATTCAGAAAAATTAATATTATCGTGTAGAACCGTTACTATTGTTAGATATTTGTAGCTCTATTATCACTTATCTAGTATATGATGTTCGTAATAAAATTATAAACATCCCAAACAGTTAGTTCATACGAATCACATGTAAAATACTCTTATATATTTACGAACATGAGGTATTGACTTCAAAAAAAAGGTTTTCTTGTCCAGTAAATCAATATGATGAGTTGCCTTTACTACACACATATGTTTACAAGCTGAGCAACACTAGTTAGAAGATGTTTAGTGACACGCTGGAGATTTCTTCCCGTGTTTGATAGAGGTGCACTATCTTTCTCGTGGGATATATTGAACCATATGAGTCACAAGGTTTGAGAGATATACCCTGATTTGGAAGATTAGTAGATTCAAGTCCGTGTCTGTGAGTCACTAGAACACTTGAGTTCGTTAGTAGGACTCAGATCGTTAGACTAATGTTGCGCGATAGAAGTTACTCTGCCGAGAACTTCGTCGAAGAACAACCATAAGTGAATTTAGAACTCAAGTTTAGACCGAACCCTAAAAACTCATAGTTAACCAAATTATTCGGAACCTGAGTAAATTTCATACATTATGAGAAATTAGAACAGTCATTTATTTTGCTAGTTTTGTTTTTAGAAAATCATGTGTAGTACACTGACGTACAATTTTCTACATCACAGAAATTGTTTTCAAAAGCATGCATATATTTCGTTCAAAATAATTTTAGTGTCATTAGGAAGAATAATTTTTCTTACTCTCCCTTTAGGCTGACCCAGGTTTTGGCATGTTTTTACTGGGGAGTCAGGTGGAAAACTGCGCCTAGGATGAGCGTGATATTGGAGCTACTCCTATAGTTTGTTTTTCCTTTTAATTATTGTTTTACTTTTAGTACCTTATTGTTTAATATTAGACACATGTAATATTAATGTTTAAGAATTTGTGTATGTACCAGACAGTGTTGTGGATATCGGCCGACATGTCTGACACGACCGTTTTTTAATTAATTTAAATATTTAATTATTTATTATTTTATATTTTTGACATCTTCTTCCGCTGTTTTAAATTCTCGACTCCGCTCATTTCATTTCCTTTCTTCGCTTTGCCCTAGCTCTCCCCGTCGCTCGTGGTTCTCTGGTTCTCCGGTGATCTCTAGCTCGCTGGTGCTCTCCCTCTCTCGCGCGTTGTCGGCACTTTATTTCTCTGGTGCTCTCCCTCTCTCAAGTGCTGTCGACACTTTATTTTCCTGGTTCTCTGGTGCTCTCCCTCTCTGGTTCTCTGGTTCTCTCCTTCTCTCACGCGATGTCGGTGCTCTATCTGGTTCTCTAGTCTCTCTCTCTCTGGTTCTTTTGTGCTCTCCCTCTCTCTGGTTCTCTGGTGCTTTCCCTCTCTCTGGCTCTCTGGTGCTCTCCCTCTCTCCGGTTCTCTGTGGCTCGCTTGTGCTCTCTAGCTATCTGGTTCTGTGGTTCTCTAGTGTTGATCATGATGAAAGGAGGCCTCCAAGACCAACTACAAGCAAAGCAGTTGCTGTTAGTTATCAAAGAAGGGGAAAGAGAAAAGTATCTGAGGTGGATGAGGGAGATCTAGAGGGTTCATCTGATGAAGATCATATTCTATCTAATCTGTCAACTATAGATGAGTATTTAGGTGACGAAGAATGGAGTATATTTGAAAATTAATTATTGAAATTTTGATCTCATAAAAATAATATATGGTTGATAGTTTATTAAAATCACTGGTTTTACAATTTTTTATCTTTATAGTGTTGTATGTTAAATGTTACATATAACTTTTAATATTTAAAAGTTCAATAAGTTTTAAAATAGGTAGTACTGTGACATGTATAAAAAATAATATTTAATTACATCTATAATTAATTAAATATTAAAATCCGATATATGAAATATCCCCGATATATAAAAAACCGACATGAAAACGCAAACCGTCGTGTCCCCGACATCCGACATCTGCAACATTGGTACCAGACATTGTGTAGTATTTCAGATTTTCAGTGGTTTGGTTCGTTTCTTTCTAGTGGCTCTGTGAAATTCAGCTTGATGATGTACACTTTTACCCTTAGTTTCATTTTCAACTTCCGCTGTAAGCTTATATTTCAGTTTTTTTCATTTATGTCTGCTATGTATCAGTTTTAATATTGTTTCTTAGTTTACTTCTTATCGCTGGACCCGGCCGGATGGCTGATTGGTTGTTAAACGAGGTTGGGGTGTTACACCGTATACCCGATAGGTACATAGTGACCCCTTTTTCCCATAACTGGAAGGTTAAGAAGGTAAGAATAATAATAGTCAGCCTCGCATTAGGAAGAAATGCATTGTTGTAATCCCCGGGAGATACGATCGTCGGAGCGTTACTGGTAATTGAGGAAGTGGTAGTCAGGGAATTGGTAGTTGAGGTCCTTGAGGAGGCCATGACCTAAACAGAAGATAGAAGAAGAGGAGACGACACAATATCCTTGCTGCCGACACATACTACATTGGATCAGGGCAGTGAAGATGCAGTGATCAGGTAGGATACAGCAGGTGCAACATCGGATTCTTGCAAGTTGCAACATAACAACAGAGCTCAGGAGGAGATCTGGACCAGGCATTATAGAAAATGACAGCAGTTGGCGATTGCCTCCAAGATCGGCATTGCAGAACGATTCTGAGAATGACATCGCAAAAACACACAAGGACACGCGTCGACGAGGTCCTCCTACAATGTCAAAATTACAGGTGGATCGGCAACTTCCTTCCTTGAAGGTGGATCGTCGACTTCCATCGATGAAGAGGAGTCGACGAGGGAAGAGATCTCACAGGAACGCCTTCCTTTTGTTGATGACGGGAACTCTTGAAGATGTCGCGGTCTTCGAGCAGTGCCACGAGATGGAGAATGAAGAGAGGCGAGAACACCGTAACCTAGCGGCAAATCAGGAGATTCCTGAAGGCGATGAGTTGGGATTAATTGACGAGCAAGATGAAGAAGAAGCAGCTCCTTAGCTATCCGTCCATGCACTCACCGGGATCACTTATTTCCACACCATGCGGGTAATGACCTTGTATCAAGGCCAACCCATTCAAGTTCTAATCGACTCTGGAAGCACCCACAATTTCTTGGATGTGTAAGCAGCCCTCCGATTGGAATGCAAATTAACACTTATTTCACTATTTAACACGAATATTGCTAACTGGAAAAATATCTCCAGCTCCCTTAAAGTGGTTGGTTTTAAATGGCAAATGCATGTGGTGTTCTTTACATCTGATTTGTCATTATGTTGGTGTTGCCATTAAGGGGCTATAAAGTGATCCTCAGAGTCCAATGGTGGATTACCTTGGGGGTGGTTAACTGGGATTTCAGCTATCTGAAAATAGAGTTTACAAGCCAGGGATTAATGATTTCGTTGCGTGGCTCTAAAAACTTGGCTGGCACATGGATGAAGCAACAAAGATTGGAGAAATTATTATTCAGAGGGGGACATATAATGAGAGCCATGCGAGGCTTCTTTCAAATGAGAGCCCAAAAAAACTAAAACAATCAAGACAACCCCAACACACATACCCGTCTCACTTATATAGATGAGGGAGTGCACACATAATAGGAAAGTACAATTAATATTAATAATGTAATTAAACAAAATCAATATCAAATAATAGTAATTAATCATTATTAACCAATTAATTAATAATAATTAACTAATACAAACTACTTTATTAATAATTAATTAATTAATACTAATTAACTAATAATAATAATAATATATTCCACCATGAACAAGACGGCTTCCATATGCGAGTGTCGGTGGTCCATATGTGGAGGGTTTTCTTTGGTGAATGCGTATGCGTAACAATAACTATAGGAATTTGTTCTTTGGGTAGGGACTAGGGAGTGAAACTGACATAGAAGAGAATTCCCACACTTGTGAAATAGTGGACTACCCAGCAAATTTCCTGGGAACCACTATTAATACACGTGTCTCAATCTCCGTTCCTTTGCTACACTTTTTTTTGTATCTGCTGAGTATCGAATATGTACCGGTACCTGATACGTATCCGGTGCGGGTACGTGGCAACCAAGAAAGTATCTATGCCTCATAGGTTGCACTCCAAATTTGCTTTGGTAATGTAAGATGAAGGTTGTTACAAATAATTTGCGTAGTCTAGGTTTAACACCTCTAAACATTACATGAGTGAATTTAACCCCCAATAGTGGGATAAGATGTTTGATGATGATGATGAATAATTAAGAAAATAGATTAGATTCTGATGATTATGAATAGTTGATGTGTCATGGAAAGTTCACAATATGTAACTATATTCTTTGTGCCTGTTATTAATATGTAGTATTACTTGAGAGTTATTATACAAGTCGTAAACTCCAGGTTTATTTATTATTATTGTGTGTAAGTTGGTTTAGTCTCACACCGTGAGTCTTGTTATTATATATCATTGTAGTCCCTATATATTCCCCCATTGTGGAAGAATAAAGTAAGATTTCTCTCGATTCAATTTGGTATCAGAGGGAAACACGGAAAATACCTAATTTCTTCCAAATCTCGCATCTCCCTCATCCCGCTTCCCCCGATCGTCCCGTCTCCGACCTAACCCACCACGCCCCGGTTCCGCCCGGCTCGGCACCAACCCAGATGTCAGGCGACCCCCATACCACTGCCGGTTGCTAAGAGGGGTGTCACCGCCGTCCCTCCGTGATGCAACCCGCTGTCTCATCTCCATATTGTCGCCGTCGTCTCCTCTCCGTGATGAACCCCGACACTGCCTCCTCTGCTTGCCGCAGCCCAACTGCCGCTTTCTTTGCCTGCTACAGCCCGACTGTCGTCTCCTCTGCGTGACGCAGCCCGCTGTCTCCTTTGCTTGCTGCCGCCCGACTGCCACCTTCTCTGCCTGTTGTAGCCCGACCGTCTTCTCTGCTTGAGGCAGGCTGCCGCAGTCCCTCCGACCGCCTCTTCTGCATTTGGCTCTGGGTTATTGAGTTTTTGTCTCCTTCATGGCTTCTCCTTCCCCCGATGAAGGTGACTCTTCTGTGTCGTCCCCATGCGTGATTCCGCCTCAGATAAGCGACTCTCAGCGGTCTCATGGCTTCTCTGGTTCCCTGAAGATCACCACTGTCGCATTAGATGACACAAACTATCTTGAATGGTCTCGGCCGGCGCTACATGTCATCCGTAGCCACCGGATGTATGGCTACATCGATGGGACTGTTAAGGAGCCCCAACTGACTGATCCCTCTTGGAAGCGATGAGACTCAGAAAATTCCCGGGTGGTGTCCTGGCTCCTTCACTCTATGTCTCCGAAGGTTTACCGGAGTTACATGCTGATGGATTCTGCTTTTGATATATGAACCCTTGCCCGGGAGACATTCCCAAATTGATAGCTCTACGCATGTTTATGAGCTTACTCGCCGCATTTTGGAACTACGACAAGGATTTATGATGGCGTCATCTTTTTTCTCCGAGTTCGAGCGGCTATACTAGGAGTTCGACTATTTCTCCCACTTCACTCCCGCATGTACTGTGGATGCTGTCCCGCTACAACAACAGGAGGATCGCTTTCGTCTCTATGTTTTCTTGATGGGACTGAACATGGAGTTTGACATGGTACAGACGCATATTCTTCACCGCACTCCGCTTCCGTCCCTTCGCGAGGCATTCAATATGATCCTGGGTGATGAAGACCGTCAGAGGTCTCTCAGTACTAGTGCCCCTCCTGATCGCTCTGCTTTCACTAGCATTGGTCGTGGCCAAGTCCTCAGCCCTAGCCCGTCTGCTCCTATGTGTGATTATTGTGGTCGCAGAGGCCATACTCGGGCGGTATGCTTCAAGCTCCACCCTCATCTTGCCCCTCGTGGTCGTGGCCGTGGACGAGGTCCTGGACGAGGGGGCCATCGTTCGGGTAGTTCCAGACCTCATGATGATGCTTACTCCACAGACGTCTACGACGAGACCCCCCATGCTGTGACCGAGCCTCTAACTGCTCCTGAGTTGGATGCATTCTGTCGTCTGCTGCACTCTCAGTCTGATCAGCCTCCAGGTGCTTCCGCTTCCGTTGCTACTATTACTATGCTACATGCTAATGCTGTCATTGCCTCCCCGTCTGAGTGGGTGATTGATTATGGTGCCACTCACCACATGACTGACTCTTCCTCAGGTTTCCTCTCTTACACCCCTTTGTCTGGTAAGGACTGTGAAAAAGAGCTAAATGAAGACAAATTTTATTGCTCCAAAAAGATAAACAAGACATAGGTATGTCCCTTATATTTAGAAAATGGGGAAAATGAGAGAATACAACAGGCGATGTGAGACTAAATACAAGCCGCACAGCTAAGCGGTTTGACATAGTCAAACCGCCATGTTATACAAAATACAAAACCAGGAAGCCTCTGAACTCCAGCTGCGGCTAACACCCAGATCGCTGTCGCGGTTAATCCCCAGACCGCTGCTTCGGCTAATTGCCAGACCGCTGCTACGGTTAATCACCAGACCGATGTTATGGCTAATTGCCAGAACGTTGATGCGGTTCATTTTCAGACCTCTGCTGCGGCTAACCACCAGACCGCTGCTGTAAATAACTTCCAGACCGCTGCTGCGGCTAACCTCCAGACCGCTGCTGCGGCTAACCACTAGCCCGCTGTTGCGGCAATCCTCCAGACTGCTGCTGTGGCTAACTCCCAGACCGCTGAGCCAAACCGCCAAACCGAGTAGAGCAGTAGACCGCTGCGGCTAGATATAAAACCGTCCGATCTCCTCAAGCTCCAACACTCCCCCTCAAGCTGGAGCATATATATCTATCATGCTCTGCTTGCTACAAACCTCCCCAAAAGGAGTAACTGACTTGGTGAAGAAATCAGCTAGTTCTCTCTCTAAGGTAACAAACAAAGTGCATATCAGATTCTTCAAAATCTCCTCTCTGATGAAATGACAATCAACCTCGATATGTTTCGCCCTCTCATGAAAGACTGGATTTCTCGAAATATATATGACTGTCTTATTATCACAGAACATTGACAGTGGATGATCATAAACCTCCCCAAAATCAAGCATAAATGTCTGTAACCACTTTAGTTTGCAAGTAGTTAGAGTCACGCTCCTATACTCGGCTTCTGCACTTGACCTGAAAACTACAACTTGTTTCTTACTCTTCTAGCTGATCAAATTTCCTCCAACAAAAGTATAGAACCCTGATGTAGACTTTCTGTCTTCCTTATCATCTGCATAGTTAGCATCAGAGTATGCCTCCACCTTCAAATGTTCCCTCTTCTGAAACAAAAGTCCTTTCTCTTTTGCACCTTTCACATATTCTAGAATCTTCATAGCCGACTGAAGATGATACTCCTTAGAAGTTTGCATAAACTGGCTCACTCTTCCCACTGCATAACAAATATTCGGTCTTGTGACTGTCAGATAAATGAGTTTTCCCACAAGCCGTCTGTATCTGATGATATCTTCAAGAAGAGGTGAGTCTTTACTCCAACACTTGTTATCTCCAACAAACATCGGAGATCGAGCAGGTTTAGCCCCAAGGAGACCTGTCTCTTTTAAGAGATCCAAGACATACTTCTGCTGTGAAAGAACAATAGAATCTGGTTTTCTGGATATCTCAATCCCCAAAAAATATTTTAGAGATCCCATATTTTTGGTAACAAATGCTGAAAAAGATGTTTCTTTATCATATCCACGCCTTCTCTATCATCTTCAGTAAGAAGAATGTCACTCACATAAATCGCAAGGATAACAAGACCAGCCGATGTTTTGCGAATGAATAAAGAGTGATGTGCAGCATTTCGAGCAAACCCAATCATACAAATAACTTCGTTGAACTTGTCAAATCAGGCTCTGAGACTTTGCTTAAGACCATAGATCGCCTTTCGCAGTTTACAGACCCGAGATTTCCCGGAGCAACATACCCAAGAGGTTGCTCCATACAGACAGTTTCCTGCAAATCACCATAAAAAGAAGACATTCTTCATATTCAACTGAGACATTTCCCAGTCCCTGTTGACAGCCACCGAAAAGAGAACACAGATTGTGGTAATCCGAGCAACAAAAGAGAAAGTATCAAAGAAATCCACACCATAGGTTTGCGTAAACCCTTTGGCAACAAGCCGTGCCTTGTAACGATCAATACTACCATCAGGGAGAAATTTGATGACAAAGATCCAGCGAAAGCCAACCACATCAGCTCTTGAAGGAGTAAGAACAAGCGTCAAAGTACCCCGTTTAGTGAGAGTGTGCATCTCTTCATCCATAGCAGCCTTCCAATGAGGAATAACATGAGCATCGTGATACGAGGCTGGAACAACACCGAGAGGGCAAGAGCAAAGCTCCTAGCTGAAGGAGAGAGCTGAGCATAAGAAACCATAGCCTGAAGAGGATGTTGAGTGCAGTAGCGAACACCCTTCCGCAGAGCAATCAGATGATCGAGATCTGTCTTGTTTACTGTATCAGTTCCATCCAAAGGGGAGACTACTGGCCCAGGAGCTGGTAGCAGCGACTCAGGAGAAGAATCAAGGACAGTAGAAGAATCAGAAACAGAAGGAGAAGAAACAAGTGCAGGCTCTGGAAGGGGTGCCAACACATTTGGGAAAGAAGAAAAATCATCAGAAGAAGGAAGAATAGATAGAGAAGAAAAGAATTGAGCATCCTCAAAGAAAGTAACACCCGCCGAGACATACTGTCTCCGAAGAATAGGATCAAAACACCTATATCCTTTATGTGTCGGACAATAACCCAAATAGATGCAGTTAATAGAACGAGGAGAGAGTTTGTCGCGATTAAAAGCAGGAGAGTGGACAAATGCTGTGCATCCAAAGACACGAGTAGGTAACAGAAACGGTGTCCCATCAGGATATAGGACAGAAAAAGGGGTTTTGCCATTGAGAACCGAAGTTGGAACTCGATTAATGAGAAAACAGGAAAGAAGAACCGCATGACCCCAATAAGACCGATGAACATGCTTATGAGTGAGAAGACTACGAGATATATCAAGAAGATGACGATTTTTACGTTCAGCAACTCCATTCTGTTGTGAAGTGTAAGGACAAGTAGTTTGATGGACAATGTCATGATCCAAACAAAACAATGTAAACTGATGAATGCGATACTCCTTAGCATTATCAGTGCGAAGTGTTTTAATAGGAGTATCAAATTGTGTACAAATTTCATTATAAAACACGATAAAAATTGAGAAAATCTCAGAGCGTTCATGTAACAAATATAACCACGTATACCGAGAAAAATCATCTATAAATATAACAAAATACAAACTCTCGCTACCAATAGTCTGAAGAGGAGCAGGACCCAAAACATCCGAATGAACAAGTTCAAAAGGACGAGAAGAACTGCTGTCATGCTTAGCAGGAAAAGTAGACCGATGATACTTGCCAAATTGACAAGCTTCACAATCAAGAGAAGAATTGTCGCGAGGTAAATCAGGCAGAAACTGATAAAGATTCCGAGGAGGATGCCCAACGAGAAGATGTCAGCGAAGTAGAGAAGAAGAGGCAGAAAACGCAAAAGCAGTATCAAGATAGAACAAGCTGCCGCTCTCAATCCCAATAACAATCATCTTCTTGGACTGAGGGAACTGAAAATACAAGTAAATGTAAAAATAACTTCACAATTCAACTATTTCCAAAGAGCAGTAACAGAAAGAAGGTTGCACGAAAAATTCGGGACATAAATAGTGTCCTGCAGTTAAAGAGAATGAGTAACATGAACGGTGCCAGACCCACAAACCGGAGATGGAGAACCATCCACAATAAGAACCGGAGGTAACCGGTTGCTCTTGTCAAGATAAGAGAAAAGGTGAGAATTGTCCGTCATATGATTAGTAACACTAGAATCAATGAGCCACCTACCTGTTATAGCCAACTGAGCAGCACCAGAAGTAGCTAGAGAAGAAGTAGACTGCGTGGAGGAATCAACCGATGTTGGACTAAGATGAGGATGTTTGGTCCAGCAACGATCAACCAAGTGACCAACACGGCCATAATAAGAACAAAGATGCTTAGAGTAACCACAACCACCACCACGACCACCAGAACGGCCCCCGCTGCCACCAGATGTGTCATGACGAGAATGATGAACAACAATATCAGGGGATGGAGAGGGAAACAAAAGACGCTAAAGAAGAGTAGTAACGACAGAAATTTGAGCAGCAGTAACATCCAGAGATGGAATATCCGCTTCTCCAAGAATTTGCTGGCAGATCATATCATAAGAGTCCGATAAACGAAGTAAATAACAAACAACAAGAAGCTCCTGAAAATGCTTCTGTTGTTCAGCCAGATCAGCAAAAAATGATTTATGCTGAAGTTCAGCACCAAGAGTCTGAACTTCCTGATAGGCAGAAGTAGGAGTTGTGACTGGTCGAGCAAAAAGATCGGCATACAAAGTATAAATGCACGAAGTTTGGGCCCCCTTGGAATATAAAGTGGCAAGATGATTCCAGACAGCCTTGACCGTCAGATCATGGTGAATGACAGAAAGACACTCATCAGACAAACTATTGGTCAACCAAGTACGCACCAATGCATCAGAAGCATCCTAATTATCAAAAGAAATAGAGCCAGAAGGAGGAGGGTCATCAGTCAAATGATGACGCTTACGCTGAGAATGCAATAAAAAATAAAAAAACACTCCAGTCAGGGTAATTGAGACCGGTAAGATTTAAGGCAGTACCCAAATTACCGGAAGCAGAGAAAGAAGTAGAGAGAGGAGGGACAAAGATAGTAGAAGAAGATAGAGTAGGAGTGTCCATAGAAAAAACGAGAAACCGCATAGGTAGAGAATACAACCCGCACGAACACAACATGTCGCAAAGACAAGCGACTAGCAAGGAAGGCGACGCGAACAAAACAAGCCGCAAAGCAAACCGCACAAACAGAACAAGCCGCAAGGCAAACCGCGCGAACAGAACAAGTCACAAAGGAATAAAGACAACCAAGGGAGGGCAGGGCGGGAAGAAAGCCGGAAGAAACAGGCTGAAGCGGTTCGGCAAACAAACCACAATCTAATTTGAGCAAAAGATCGGTTCGCTCTGATAGCATGTGAAAAAGAAATAAATAAAAACAAATTTTATTGCTCCAAAAAGATAAACAATACATAGCTATACCCTCTTATATATAGAAAATATGGGAGATGAGAGAATACAACAGGAGATGTGAGACTAAATACAAGTCGCGCGGCTAGGCGGTTTGACACTATTAAAACGCCATGATATACAAAATACAAAACCAGGAAGCCTCTGAACTCCAGCTGCGGCTAACACCTAGACCGCTGCTGCGACTAATTGTCAGGCCGCTGCTGCGGTAATCACCAGACCGCTGCCGCGGCTAATTGCCAGACCGCTGCTGCGGATCATTGCCAGACCGCTGCTGCGGCTAACCACCAGACCGCTGCTGCGGCTAACCTCCAGACCGCTACTGCGGCTAACCACCAGCCCGCTGTTGCGGGAATCCTCGAGACCGCTGCTGCGGCTAACTCCCAGACCGCTGAGCCAAACCGCCAGATCGAGTAAAGCAGTAGACCGCTGCGGCTAGATATAAAACCGTCTGGTCTCCTCAAGCTCCAACAAGGACAAAGTTATCTCTGCTAATGACTTATTGTCTCTTATTGCTGGGAAAGGCCAGATCTCTTTTTCTCCATCTATCTCTCTACCATCTGTTCTTCATGTTCACTCCTTTCCTCGTAATCTTCTGTATATCAGTGATATTACTCCCTCTCTTAATTGATCTGTAATCATTTTTTTTCTCTGATTTTTGTGTTTTTCAGGAACTGAGTACGAAGCAGAACATTGACAGTGGTAAAAACCACGATGGACTGTATTACCTGGACCAACCTCCTTCTCAGGTCCTCTCTTGTGCTCCTGTTACAGCTGATGATGTTCGCCGCTGGCACCTGCGGCTTGGACATCCCTCTCCTATTTACCTTCAGAAATTGTTTCCTGTTTTTTTTTCCCTTTTTTACAAACTTTTGTCTGTGATATCTGTGATGAGTCTAAGCATGTGCGACATTGTTCATCGCATTTAGCTTCTCCTTGTAGCACTCCGTTTGATATTCTTCATTCTAATGTTTGGGGACCGTCCCCTGTTTTATCTACCTTTGGGTTTTGTTGGTTTGTCACATTCATTGACTATTTTTCTCGTACAACTTGGGTGTATTTGCTCAAAAAGAAAAGTAAAGTCTTCCCTTGTTTTGAGCTTTTTCACAAAATGGTTCAAACCCAATTTAAGGGTGTGATTCATATCTTACAGAGTGACAATGGGGGGGGGGGGAGTATGACGATCGGGGCGCCTTTGGCTCGTACCTTGCTAGTCATAGTATTGTACAGCAGACCACGTGTGTTCACACCTATACCCAAAATGGAGCTGCTGAACGGAAAAACCGACATTTATTGGACGTTGCCCGTTGTCTCCTAAGTGCTATGCACCTCCCTAAGTCCTAATGTAGTGATGCAGTTCTTACCGCTGCACACCTTATCAATCGGCTTCTCTCACGTGTGCTTAGCTATGCTACTCCCCTCGCTCGGCTCTCTACCATGACTGTGGTCTATACTTCCCACCTCCCTCCTCGTGTCTTTGGTTGTGTATGTTTTGTCCACATCCATTTCGCCCACCGTGACAAATCGGACACTCGAGCCCTCTGGTGCGTGTTCCTCCGATACTCGTCCACCACAAAAGGGTATTGGAGTTACCACCCTCCCTCTGGGCGTGTTTACTGCACTATGGATGTTACCTTTCGGGAAGAGGAATCCTTTTTTTTGCCATCGACACATGCTCATCGTTAGGGGGAGAATACTGGCGATATGGATGTCCCTCCTACCCTTCTTCCTTCTCTACCACCACAACCTCTTGTGTCTCAAGAACAGGGACCCCCTATCCCTGTTCCTCTGCCTAATACTCTGATATCTCCTTTCCCCACGTATATCACCGCCGCTCCTCCCGTATACAGACTATTAAGGCTTCGCCTCTAACAATGCCCGCATCTGCTTCAGATTCTGATGATGCAGAGTTGCACATCCCGCTTGCTCTGTTGAAAGGTTAGAATGCATGTACTAAACATCTTATTTCTAAGCACGTGGCTTACCATCACCTTATCCCGACCCACCAGGCCTTTGTTGTTTCTCTCTCGACGGTTGTTCCCAGGATATGGCAGGAAGCATTGGGTATTCCGGTCTAGACTCAGGCATTGGAAGAGGAGATGTTAGCCTTGGACAAGAACCATACTTGAGATGTCTCGCCCCTCCCTTTTGGCAAGAGGGCTATTGACTCGCGATGGGTGTTTTCAATCAAGCAGAATCCAGAAGGAAGGTTGAACGGTACAAGGTACGGCTGGTTGCTCCGGGGTACAGTCAGACTCCGGGAGTTGACTACCAAAAGACCTTCACCCCCGTGGCTAAGATTGACTATATTCGGGTACTGTTGTCTTGCGCGGCTTGCATGAACTGGGGTCTTCATCAACTGGATGTTAAGAATGCGTTTCTCCATGATGAGCTCGATGAAGATGTGTACATGAAATTCCCCCCGGGGTTCATAAAAAAAGGAGATGAAGACCTTGTCTGTCGATTAAGGAGGTCCTTATATGGCCTGAAACAGTCCCCCAGAGCATGGTTTGACAGATTCCTCATGGCTATGCTCAAATTTGGGTACAACCAGACGCAATCGGATCGTACTATGTTCATTCGGAGGCATGTTCAGGGTGTTGTAGTCCTTATTGTCTATGTGGATGACATTGTAATCACAGGTAACGATTTGGAATAGATCGCAAATCTCAAGTCCCTCTTAGCTGTCGAATTTGAGGTGAAAGACTTGGGAAGACTACGATACTTTCTGGGAATTGAGGTGACTAGATCTGATCATGGTATCTTTATATCACAGCGGAAATATGTCCTAGATTTGCTGAAGGAGACCGGTATGCTTGGTTGTCCCTGCAAACTCTTCAATGGAAGAAAATCATGGAATCAGTGAAGACGGTGACAGTGACCAGGCCGATGTCACTCGCTACCAGAGATTAGTTGGGAAAATAATATACTTGTCTCATACTCGTCCGGACATTACTTATGCAGTTGACATCCTGAGTAGGTACATGCATGCTCCCAGGGCCAGACATCAAGAGGCATCGTACCGTGTGTTACAATATTTGAAGAAATCCCCAGGTCGAGGTCTTCTGTTCTCCAAGAACGACCACTTGAGGATTGAAGTTTTCACCGATACTGATTGGGCCAGATGCCGTGACGATCAGAAATCTACAACAGGTTATTGTTCCTTTGTTGGAGGAAACTGGTAACACGGCGCAGTAAGAAGCAAAATGTTGTGGCCAGATCAAGCGCTGAGGCAAAATACCGTGCTATGTCCCGAGGCATGTGTGAGGGTCTATGGTTGTTTACCATTCAACAGGTCTTGGGGTTTCCCGTGACGTTCCCCTTCTCCTTGTTTTGCGACAACAAGACAACCATCAGCATAGCCCACAATCCAGTTCAGCATGACAGAACAAAGTACGTGGAGGTGGACCGACATTTCATCAAAGATCACTTGGATAAAAAGACAGTGGTCACATCGTTCGTCCACTCTAAAATCAACTAGCAGATGTGTTTACTAAGAGCTTGGGAAGTGACTCGTTCATGGATAACATCAAGAGACTTGGAATGACTGACATCTTCCATCCGACTTGAGGGGGAGACTTGAAAGTTATTATTACAAGTCGTATACTCCGGGTTTATTTATTATTATTGTGCGTAATTTGGTTTAGCCCCACACCGTGAGTCTTGTTATTATATATCATTGTAGTCCTGATATATTCCCCCGTTGTGGAAGAATAAAGTAAGCTTTCTCTTGATTCAATTGTATTTTGTCCCAAACTCCCAATCTTCTTTTTCTTTTGAATTCAGAGCCTAAAAGTTGTTGAGAGAACTCTTAAGCCGGCATTTTGCTTCTTCGGATGTTTTTAGTGCAAGATTTTCTTAACTTATAGTAAAATTATTTTCTTAAACATTGATGTGCTTTCAAAAGTGTCCATATGCTTGATCACTGTTAGAATGGGTGATCACTGGGGAAGTTGCATCAAGAGGACAAATTCGTGGGCCAAAGC
Organism: Platanthera guangdongensis; assembly: GCA_039583875.1. Lineage (NCBI taxonomy): Eukaryota > Viridiplantae > Streptophyta > Magnoliopsida > Asparagales > Orchidaceae > Platanthera > Platanthera guangdongensis. The sequence goes on along the minus strand of CM077151.1, from coordinate 7,282,187 downwards.
TGTTTATATGCTTTAGAGTTGAGGTTGGTACAAATGCCGTCCCAGCAGTACACCAACTAAAATTAGGAACTAATTGTAATGCAGAACAAAGTGCTATGCCACGAGAGCCATCTTGAATCCGTTTTGGAAAAAAGTGCTCAATGATAGAAAATAACCTCTTGATAGGTCATCTCCAGAATCCTATCTACCTAGTAGATGATTTTGGTTGATGTGTATTGGCCACTTTAGATGACATTTTAAGTGGTCAAGTTGGGAGGTTATAAGATCTCAGTACAAAAGTACTAGTAAACATCTAAGCCCCTTCCATCGAGAAGGTGCTGCAACACTCCTAGGAGAAGTGACCGTCTTGAAGGTATGCCAAGGGGACAAAATCTTGAGGTCAATTAGGCTGAAATAGACAGTTGGTGCTGTTATATTGAAAAAAACAATTTTTCTTTATGTGGGAAGGTAAATCTCATTGAAGATCAAAAAGACAGATTTAATGTGATCCGCTTTCAATATTCAGAACTTAAAGAACTGAATAGATTGAAAAAAATTACATGTTTACTCTTTGATATTCTTTCAACATGTAGATGTTTGATGTTTAAGATCTACTCACATGAAGTTTTGTTCCCGAACATTGTAAATTCAGCCGTTCTCTTTGTTCAAAGTCACATTTACAGTTTTAAAAGAAATGATTACTAAATCCCTGTAACTTATGCACACACCATTGTTGTCATGACATATTTAGCGTCCAGTTCTAGATTCTCTCCCCCACATTGTTTTAAAGCAAATGAGAATCAAGAAAACCCTTCAGAAAAGCTAACTGGAACAAAATATTCTTATCCTTATCCCCATGAAATTGCCTATCCATATTCTTTCTCTCTGCTTCCAGGTCAGGTTTGGCATAAAGGCTTTCCACACACAATGAACACCTGATCCTTTCATACTTTAAATTAATAATCATCCCATCAACAATTCTCGACGGTCAAATCCCTGAACCCCAAATCCCTGAACCCCAGCTATGTCAAAGCTGAGAATCCTCAACTTCCAGTACCAAAAACTAAAAAGGTTACATGCACTCAAACCTGCAAAATGGTTTTCTGCCAAGGACCGACAAATCTCTGATGTTATGTCAATTTTCCACCCAAATCTCGACGAAATGAATTGTGTTTTCAGGAAACTTGACCTAAATGGAGATGGAAGGATCTCCACTAACGAACTCAGATCTTTTCTGGTGACAATTGGGCGGGAAAATGCAGCTGCTGAGGCCAGGTCGATGATTCAGGTCGCTGATCTGAACAAGAATGGCTTCATTGAGTTCGAAGAATTCATGGCGGTGCATCAGAAGGGAGTCACCCGAAGTGAAATTAAAATGGCTTTTTGGATGTTTGATGAGAACAAAGATGGGAGGATCGACGCGGAGGAAGTGATGTGTATGTTGAGGAAGCTTGGGGAGACTTGCAGCCTGGAAGATTGCAGGCGAATGGTGAATAAGATTGATACGAATGGAGATGGACTGGTTGATATGGATGATTTCGTGATCATGATGACTCGAACGATGAGGCAATCCTAGTTATCTGCTTTCTGAAACATTGTTGGTGTTTTATTGATTTAATTTTATCATAGAAATATATGATATTGTGTGTGTAGTATAACATCAATGCAGATTTAATTGCAGAATAATTGTATGGGATGGCCTGGTTTGGTTTTATAATTCTGAGCATTTATGATTATTCTTGTTTCTGGAGAATTTAATGTTCTTCTTTGTAGTTTAGAGCTTTTCAGCACTGGTAGGATAGTTGATGACGGGTGGGGAAAGGGATGTGTCTCAGAGTGGTTGAGTGCAAAGGCGGAATTTATGACTATGCTAGTGCAGTGTTGTGGGTGGCTGGGGACTTCGTGTGGTCGTGGATCCTCCGCGTAATTGGAAAAGTGGTGATGGAACCCTTTGGATGATGGAAATTGAGATGGACTTGGATGTTGGATCGTGGTCAACGATTTTGCTAAAAATGGAGGAGCTGAGGATATCAAAGGGAAAGGAGGAGGTGGCACTTTGGACGCAATGACGGCGTGAATGTTTCGTCATTCGTGTTTGGGAAGCAAGAGGAATTGGTTCCCTGCAATCGACTTTGACTCTGCGAGAGGCAGGTCAGACCAGTTGTTAGATACATGGAACTTGTACTCATAATAAACGGCGTGGCAAAAAAATGAACACACTAATTGAGACTCATGCTCTCACCCAAAAGGATACACTTGAGGGCTGGAACCCTAGCACGCATTACGTTAACTCCAAAGACTAAGATATGAGAGATACCTTCCTCATAACATCAAGACCTCTTGAAGCTCCGCGGGCATTGGGGAAGCACTGCACTAGATGGAAGGCGATGAAGAATGCCAATTTCAACAACCACTTCTTCAATTGAAGAGCTCGTGAGCTATGCTGCAAAGTATGGCATTGTCTTAGTCATCCTCTCCGCGCCAAGCGCTATACACTTTGAAGTCAGCTGTAGTGGAAAATTGCGTGCATGATGCTATCATTTTCTTCTTATATTTGTTGTCTTTTAAACCTATAGTTTTGAACTTTGTTGCTCTGTTGGCACAGTGGACTTGTTGCCGTATTTGTATAAGATGACTGATGCCTTCGGGTCAGTTTGTTTGGGCGTTTTTTTCTCCTTTGCGTTGGCACCGGAACACTATTGGGTATAATGATCCGTTTGGTTTGAGCGTTGCGTTGACAACGTGTCAATTTTTGGCGTTCCCAACGAAGCTTTCCGACAGGAGCTTGGCCCTCCTTTTCAACGGAGCGTTCCCACAGCCACCACTGTATCACTTTCGCAAAAAACAAAACAACTCCTCCTTTTCAACGAAGCTTTCCGTGGACGCCGTGAGCTTGGATCTCCTCCGCCGTGGACGCCGGCGAGCATTTTGCCATGGACGCCGACGAGATAAACTGACCAGAAGCTTTCCGTGGACGCCGTGAGCTTGGATCTCCTCCGCCGAGGCGCTGCTGCTTTCTTTCTTGAAGCAGGAAGATGAACAGTTATATAATAATATATTATTATTATATAATATTATCATATATTATTAAGATTATTAATTATTATATTATGATTATGATTATATAATATTATCGTATATTATTATATTATATTATTATATTATGATTATGATATCTTATTATTATTATTATTAAATTTAATTTATAATAAATATTAATTATAATTTATATTTCATTTTAATTAATGTAATTGCAAAATGTTTTATAATTAAATGTAACAGAAACGCCACCGCTGTTTTACCAAACTGTTTCTCCATTCTGAACAGCTCTGTCACCGCTGTTTTACCAAACTGTTTCTCCATTTTAAAAAACTCATTCCCACAGCTCAATACTTAAAGCTCCATTCACACAGCTCCTTTTGTCACCGCCATCGCCAAAACAAACTGACTCTTCATCTCCAATAATGAATCAGTGATCTTTTGTGATGCATCAAGCTCTCTATATAACATCCTAATTTTAGTGTCTTTTAAACCTATAGTTTTGAGCATTGTTGCCCTGTTTGGCACAGATGAAATAAAAATAGAAGGCTACTGGGATGTCTGGCTCCATGTTTTTTTCTCCAGCAAGCTAAAGAGAAGACGGGTGATATTGCCTCTGATAGTCATACTGATTCTTACTATAGGCAGATGATGTTTTGTTCACTTACCAACTCTACTGGAATATACTCCGAAATCATCTGTAGTGCTGTCTCTATCTCCAAGGATCCTGTAAACTAAAGCTCAAAAGGTAACTTAACTAAACTCGTATCCTAATGAAGCTTGGGATGCATATGAGAGCCTATATAGACTAAATTAATAAAAGAGAATATATTTTTTTAACTGTTCCAATTGCTAAGGGTTTTGGTTGCATGTATTCCGAATGTATGGTTTCAAAAAAAGGTTTTCATAAATATAAGTTAATCGTTCCAAATATTCCTAATTTTTTGAAATCATTTGATTTTCTAAGAAAGTCGCATTTATTTTTATATCGTATTTTTTTTCCAAATTTTGTGTACTTTTTGATGCGGGACAGGAGTCCACCTGCCCATTGTTGGAACCAAAAATCGGCCCCAACGAGAGTTCGAACGTGTAGCTAACACTTCTCCCAAACTCAGACCTTTGACCAGTTGCTGAGAACTAAGGAACAGACTGGGCTACAGCACAGAGGTCCCTCCACTAACCCGGAAGATCTCTGAGCGCTTCCCCTACTTACCCAAATGTTGAGATAAAGATACCTCAAAATGCGCTACAAGATTTTAGAAAATGAGAAAGCTTGCTTTCTGAGGTATCCTGTCGGTCTATTTATAGATTCTCGGTATCTGGTCTGCCAACAACGTAACTCCGTTATTCCAAAAGACTATATGCAGCCCAAAGTGGTCTGCTAATAGCCAAACTCCGCTGTTCCAAAAGACTATATGCAGCCCAAACTCCAAAGTGGTTGGCCAACAGCTAAACTCTGCTGTTCCAAAAGATTATATGCATCCCAAAGTGGTCTGCCAATAGCCAAACTCCGACGTATCCTTCCTTAGTGATCGCCAGAAGTACCCCTGCCTGACCACCCTTGCTTCCAAAGCTCTGCCTCACGAGTGACTGCCACATTCGCCAGAGTGTATTTCCTGCAGGATCCGCGAGATCTCCCCTTCTGCCACACATCGCGCCAGGAGCCCCGACAACATCTTCTGATGCAGCCCTCCACCATGCATTAAGTAATGTGCTGATTTGTGCTTGAAGTCTTTCACATCTTTGGTCCCTTCGGGAAGTTTACCAGTAGTTAGGAAAGCTACAAAGGGATCCAGCCATAAGGGCCGCCGATCCACTGCCATCAAATCTCCCTCCTCGATCGCTGAGTGAAACAGCTCGGTCAAAGTTCCTCCACCACGGGGTCCAAATTTAGCTAACCAATCGGCTGCTGCACTCTCCTCCCGAGGGATATGTTGGATTGAAAATGTCTGGAACCCACCAACAATCATCCTTACCTTGGACAAATATTTTAGGAGGGTAGTCTCCCTAGCCTCATACTCGCCCCTGATCTGCGACGCCACCACCAACGAGTCCATGAACACTTTCACGTCATGTACCCCGAGCTCTTTGGCCAATCGCAGCCCTGCTATGACGGCCTCGTATTCCGCCTGATTGTTGGTGACGGGGAAGTGCAAGACCACTGCCTGCTCTATGGTGACCCCCTGGGGGCTTACTAGCACTACCCCTTCCCCTAGTGAATGTTTTCCCGAGGCTCCGTCAACCAACATCTTCCAAGCACCCCGCGACAGTGGCTTCTCACCTTCTACCTCAGCGACGTAATCGGCCAAGAAATCGGCCACCATTTGCGCCTTGATGGAGAGCCGCAACACAAAAGTGATATCGAACTCACTCAACTCGATGGACCACTTGGCCAACCGCCCCGAGTGCTCCACCCCTTCGAAAATTTTGCGCATGGGGTGGTCCGTCACTAACTTGATCGAATGGGCCTGAAAGTACTGCTTAAGCTTCCTGACCGAGATGATTAAGGAGAAAGCCAATTTCTCCATGATGGGATAACAGAGCTCAGCCTTCTTCAAGATTCTGCTGACGTAGTAGATGAGTAACTGCTTCTTCCCTTCTTCCCTGATCAAAACGGAGCTTACGGCCTCCGCCCCCACTCCGAGATACAAAACTAGGTCCTCCCCCTCCTTCGGGCTCTGAAGAAGCGGCGCTTGGGAGAGTTGACCCTTCAGTGCATGAAAAGCCTCCTCGCATTCCTTTGTCCATTTGAACTTCTGGTTTCCCCGCAGCACCTTGAAGGAAGTTGAGCATTTCTCACCGGCTCGAGAGAGAAACTTACTCAGCCCGGCGAGCTTGCCCGTCAGGCGCTGAATCTCTTTGGCGTTACGCGGCGACTCCAACTCCATGATAGTCTTCACCTTGTCCGGATTAGGCTCTACTCCCGCAGGGGACAGAAGATGCCCAAGGAACTTTCCTCGACTTGCCTCGAAGACACACTTCTGGGGGTTTAGGCGCATCTTGAACTTCCGCAGGGTGGTGAATGTTTCTTTCAGGTCGAGTAGATGTGATCCCACATCCCTACTTTTCACCATAAGATCATCAACATAAACTTTCAGATTTCTCCCCCTCTAATTTTGAAAAACCCGGTCCATCATATGCTGGTACGTGGCCCCCGCATTTTTTCGCCCAAAGAGCATCATTTTATAGCTGAAACATCCCTCCCTTGTGATGAAGGAGACATCTTTGACATCGGGGGGATGCATTCAAATCTGATGATAACCTAAAAAAACATCCAAAAAACTCATAATAGAAAAACAAACGGCTGAATCAATCAGCACGTCGATCCGAGGCAGAGTGTAGCTATTCTTAAGACATGATTTATTTAATAAAAAAAGTACACACATTCTCCACCTCTCATCCCCTTTCTTTACCATTACCACGTTGGAGACCCAGCTTGGATACTTTATCTCCGAAACGAAACTTGCTTCGTGAAGCTTTTTGACCTCCTCGCGGATGGACTCCTCCAGCTTGGTGGCGATGGTCCTCATCTTCTGGCGGATGGGACGCGTCTTGGGGTCCAGATTCAGACGGTGGCACGCCACATCCGCATCCATGTCCGACATGTCCGCCGCGCTCCAAACGAAGATGTCGACGTTCCTTTGGATGCACTCTCGCATCCTCTCCTGATCTTCAGGGCTCAAGCTGCCGCTGATCCGTACCCTCTCCGCCTTTCCTGCCCTGGTGAAGACCTCCATCTCCACGACCTCCTCCGCCGGCTCCAAACTGGACTGCTCTCTGCCGCTCCTCGGCTCCTCCTGCCCGAACTCTTCCTCCCCGCCTACTTCCTCAACCTCTATCGCCTCCAACGGGCTCCCCTGCGGCTCTGCTTCTCCGCCTCCCTAGGCCTCCACCACAGCTTCTCCTTCTCCCTGCTCCTTCTCCACAGCCTTCTCTCCAGCCTCACCTAGGCTCACTTTTCCCTCCTCTGCAACCTCCTCCTTGAAAGATATTGTACCTAATCACCTAGAGGGGGGGGGGGGGTGAATAGTTGACTTAAATCTTTTTAACTTTTGTAGGCAGAATTCAGATTATAACACAGAATTATATCTACTTTATCACAGCACACATTCAGCAATCACAGAATACCACAAACACACAGTAGACACACAGGTTTATAGTGGTTCCCCAAGATTTGGGTACATTCATTTCCCCCTTCGCCTATCTAGTAGTGTACTAGATTCAGCCAAACTCCTCCACTATCTCAGAACCCCAAAACAGGTTCCTACAGCTCAGGCCCAAGGCCCTACAACTCAGCTTCTTCACAAAGCCTACACTCAGCCACCAAAGCCTACACTCAGCCACCAAGGCCTACACTCAGCCACAACAGGCCTACACTCAGAGATACAACTCTCCTACACTCAGGCACTCAAGCCCTACACTCAGCCTTTATAATTACAGGCTTACAAACTCAGATCCCTAAGGATCCTACAAGAAAATATGAATACAAAAATGTAATCTCAAACAACTCAGAGACAAGAGAGAAGAGTTGTGAGTTTCTTGATGAGTTCTTGAAAGAACTCAGCTGAAATCAACCTGACTTGGCTTTCTTCAAAGCTTCTTGAAAGTAGAACACAATAAGATTGATCTCTTCTGCAGTTGATCCTTGATCTCTGCTACTTAAGATTCAGAACAAATCTGAACCCTTCTTCTCAGCCTGGTTCCAACGGCTGACTTCTTGGATGAAGCTCTTTCTCTCCAACTTCTTAGATCTTCACTAGATTTTTCAAGGAATAGCTAGATCTTCTTCTTGTTAATGATCACTTGAACTTATGTTCAATCTTCTAATCAATCTCTTTCTGTAGACAGTATAAGCCTATTTATAGACCTTCTTCATGGTAACCGGCTGGTCCGGTTCATAACTGATTTCTGACAACTCTGACAGGTGCAGTACACCGACTGGAAAGGCAACTGTCAAGTCATCCAGTCAGTTCTTGAAAATTATGTAACTGTCTGAAAGTGTCGAGACTGTCTGTCTTTAAGTGTCGACACTTATATACTAAGTGTCGACACAAGTTGACTAAGTGTCGACACTAGCCTACTTGGTGTCGACACAACTCCTTGTGTTGTAGATTTTATATCTCGACACTGATATTGAGTGTCGACACAACACTTTGTTCTTCAGCACTTTGTTGTATTCTTCTAAGTGTCGACACAACTCCTTTGTGTCGACACATCTTCATGTGTTGAACTTGTCAGTGTCGACACTGCTTCTTGGTGTCGACACATGTCTTCTGTGTTGATACTTGCTGAGTGTCGACACAGCTCCTTGTGTCGACACATTCTTCTACTGTTGAGACTTTTGCTGAGTGTCGACACATCTCTTTTGTGTCGACACTTGTACTTAGAATATTCTTGAACTTTGCTAAGTGTCGACACAGCTCCTTGTGTCGACACTTTCTTCAAGTGTTGAGTCTTCAGCTGAGTGTCGACACATTCTTTCTTGTGTCGACACTTCCTTCAAGTGTTGACTCTTCTGCTGTGGTCGACACATTGCTCTGGGTGTCGACACTTATACTTAGTCTCTGCTGACTTTTGCTGAGTGTCGACACAGCCTCCAAGTGTCGACACTTTCTGATGTAGACACAGTTCCTCAGGGTGTCGACACAACTGTTAAGTGTCGACACTGCTTCACTGCACTTTACTTCATTGAGTGTCGACACAGCTCCTTGTGTCGACACTTTCTGTCTGGTGTCGACTCTGCTTCCCTGGTGTCGACACAATGACTCCAAGTGTCGACACTGCTTGCCTGGGTGTCGACACAAGTCTTCTTAAGTGTCGATACTTTCCCTCTGGGTGTCGACACATGGACTTAGAAACTTTTTCTTCTTTCCTGTAAATACTTAACCTGCACAAGGTAACTCAAAATACATCAAATATATTTTGATGTATATCATTGAGTAGGGTGAGGCTTCTTCAAATCAGGTACATTTAGACCAATGTACCCAACAGTCCTGCATCGCCATCTCCTTCTCCAACTCCTCCGCCTCTGCCATCCAGGATATGATGTTGACGACAGTCGCATAGCACTCCCTCGGCACCTTCGGATCCCCCCTGATCCTGACCTGGACTCCTTCACTGCTAAACTTGAGACATTGATGGAATGAGGAGGAGACGCAACGGAAGGCGATGATGAGAGAGCGCCCAAAGATGGCGTTGTAGCTGCTCTGAGAGTCAACAATGACGAACTGACAGTTCCTTTACACCCCCAACGTCACATTCAGCCCCACCCCTCCCTCAACTTCCTTCCTCTCCCCCGAGAACCCGAACAACGGTCCATCCGAGGCCAAAATCCTCCGGGCCTCTACCTTCATCTCATCGAACGCTTTCTTGAAGATTACGTTCACGGAGCACCCATTGTCCACCAGAATCCTGGAGACTGTGAAGTTCTCCACGGCGACGCTCCTCCTGTACATGGTTTGGAAGCTTCCCTTACAGGTGGCCTCAATCTTCACTTCCTCGTGGATCACTCTGATCCCTCCTCGGACTCCCACATCCGCCTGGTCTTCGCACCTATCTTCTCCTCCTCCTGGCAGAACTTCATCGATCCTCACGGGCTGCTGCTGCTGAACTTGCCCCAAGGCTTCTCTCATCTCCAGAAACTCCGGGCAGGTGGCCGTTACATGACCCTCCTCCTGATGAAAGTCGCAGAAAGGCAACGCCACCCTGCCTTCTCTTCTCCTTCCTCCTCCCCTAGCTCCTCTTCTCTCTCCCCTTGCTCGGGCGATCGCCATCGCCACCGGCTGCTGCGGGAGAGGGGCCTTCTGCCCCTGCCTCCAAGCCGGCGGATTAAACCTTCCCCGACCGCGGAAGTTCTCCCCTCCTTGGAATCCTCCCCCTGCCCCCGGTGGGGGGGGGGGGGGGGACCTTCTTGAGGCCAACCGGTTGTTCGGCTCTCTATGCCCCCAACCTTAGTGCTGCCCCTGGTACCCCTGACCTCGGGGCTCTTCTCTCCTCCTCTCCTCTCTCTGCTCTCCCTGCTTCCCCGCTCCTGTCTCGTTCACATCATTCTCCGCCAACTTGGTCAGCTTCCTGACGAACACCGGGTTGGTCGCTTCAATCTCTATCTCCTTCGCCGCCCTCTCCATCAGCTCTTCGAAAGAGGGGGGGGGCACTCTTTTCAGCTCCATGCTGAAGAACCCATATATCAATCGCAGGGTAAATGCGAGCATCAACGTGTACCCCGGGACCTCCTGAACTAGAAGGATCTCCTCCTGGAACCGATCGCATAGTGTCCCAGCATCTCCTCCGGCTTCTGCTTGATGGCGAACAAGCTCTCCGCCCCTTCTTCCTCTTCTTCGACGTGGAGAACCTCAGTAGGAACCCACGACGCAGATCTTCGAAGCAATGGATTGAACTCGCGGGAGACTGGTGAAACATGTCCCGGACCTTCTCCTTCAGTGTAATGACAAAAAGCCTACACTCGAAGACATCTTACATCTGCCTTATGGGAACGACATCCTTGAACCATTGCACATGTTGCACTGGGTCGTCCCTGCCCGTGTAATATGACATATCTGGCTCTCTGAACCCGTCGGGGACCGGGGCAGAGACAATCAACTCACTGAAAGGGCTCCCGCATACAACCTGGCGAGAGGGCACATCCCGCGGCCTCAGCTCGCTAACCCTTTCAACGCTGGCCTGCCCGGGAAGAGTTCCCGCCCGACGATATTCCTCTCGACACTCTCTGCCAGAATCTCCTTCCCGGGACGCTGTCCGGGAGCATTCTCGCCCAAAGAAGGAGTCGCAACCACTGGAACAGAAGGCGTTGCCCAGTCGCTTCTCACAGCGAAAGCCAACTGGATGGTCTGAAAGTCCTCCCGCCTGAAGTCTTCCAGCATCCCCATCGTCACCCCGCTCGTCGATGGTGGAGAACCTCCCGAGCCTGCTCCTTCATCCTCGCCTCTAGCCATGAGACATAGCCTGAGATTTTCTTGTATCAGCTACTGTTCACTCTCATCGCACCAGAAATGTTGGAACCACAAATCGGCCCCAACGAGAGTTCAGACCCTGGGGTGTAGCTAACACCTACTTCTCTCAACCCTTGACTTGTTGCTGGGAAATAAGGAACTGACCATGGGCTACAACACGAAGGTCCCACCACTAACCCGGAAGATCTCTGAGCGCTTCCACTCCTTAGTCAAGTGTTGAGCTAAGAATACCTCAAAAGGCGCTATAAGACTTTAGAAAATGAGAAAACTTGCCTTCTGAGATACCATGTGGGTCTATTTATAGATTCCCAGTATCTGATCTGCCAACAACGTAACTTCGCTGTTCCAAAAGACTATATGCAACCCAAAGTGGTCTGCCAACAACTAAACTCCGCTGTTCTGAGGAGCTAAATGCATACCTCCAGGAGCAAACAGGTAAATTTACCTCTGGACCAAACTGGGCGGGAGGCTTCTCGCACACCTAGGCGGAAGCCCTTCCGCATGCCCTGTCAAAAGGCCAATATCCGGCCTGGTGCGGGTTTGCCTACCCCACTTGCCTTCTCTTATAAGAGACATGGTCAAGTCCAAAAGCGTTGAGAGCGTTGAGTGGAAAGACCTCGCTCAACGCCAGAGGCGAAAAACGTTGAGTGGAAAGGCTTCACTCAACGCCAGAGGCGAAAAGGCGTCGGGAGCGTTGAGTGGAAGTGCCTCACTCAACGCCAACGACGAAAGGGCGTCGAGAGCGTTGTGTGAAAAGGCCTCACTCACCGTTAGATGCTAAAAAGCGTTGAGAGCGTTAAGTGAAAAAGCTTCACTCAACGCTAGAGGCTAAAAAGCGTTGAGTGAAGGAGCTTTTACGCAGCGCCTTCAACAAGGACTCTGCCGACCCTGGGGGCTTCCCACTTACCCAGGCACAAACCTTTTCGCCTGTCTTGGCGGTAGCCCTTTCACTGCTTGACTCGCCTGACCTGACCAACCTGGGCCCAAGGTCCCACTCAGCGAGTATGAGGTTGTACACCCGCCATCCTGGAGTCGCACCAGGGGGCCCACCTGGAGTCAACACCAGGCGGCTTTATCAGGCCCGTGGGCCGTACTCCCCAACCCATCCCCGGCTCCACCACAGGGCCGATAGGTTGTTGAAAGACATTGCCTTGCCTATCGATAGCCGCGTGAGCTCAAAGACAACCGATGCTATCGATCGGTATTCTGCTTCAGCTGAGTAGCGAGCAACTACATCTTGTTTCTTATTCCTCCAGGTAACCAGATGACCTCCAATATAGGTACAAAAATCCCTGGTTGACCGCCGATCATCCAAGGAACCAACATAGTCTGCATCAGAGTATGCAACCAATGTTGGAGTAGATGATGCGGTTTTGTATACCAGCCCTTGACCCAGAGCTGTTTTAAGATATCTTAAGATGCGTTCGACAGCTTGAAGGTGAGATATTTGAGGGGCATACATAAACCGGTTGACTACCCCAACCGCAAAGGATATATCCGGTCTTGTGACTGTTAGGTAGATCAATTTTCTAACAAGTCGTCGATAATATTCAGGATTTTGGAGAGGAAGATCTGTATCGAAAGCATGTGCACACAACTTATGATTTGCATCCATTGGAGTAACAGTCGGCTTGCATCCAGAGTAGCCAACATCTTGAAGGAGATCAAGACAGTACTTCCGTTGGGAGAGGACAAGTCCATCCAGACGTCTCACGACCTCAAGACCAAGGAAGTATCGAAGGTGCTCCAGATCTTTTGTTTGAAAGACGGAGCTAAGGTGCTTTTTGACCGCTTGGATTCCCTGTGAATCATCCGCAGTGATTAAGATTTTATCAACATATACTAACAGAAGAACCATTCCAGTTACCCGATGTCGAGTGAACAGGGAGAAGTCTGCTGAACTCTGAATAAAACCAACTTCCCGAACTGCCTTACAGAACCTATCAAAGCATGCCCGAGGGGATTGTTTGAGATCATAGATGTACTTCTTAAGATGACAAACTCGGAACTCCCCCGTGGTCTCAAACCCGGGAAGTTGCCGCATGTAGACCGTTTCCTGGAGATCGTCATTCAGAAATGCATTCTTGATATCCAGCTATTGTAAGGGCCAATGGCGCTGCACAGCCACGGAGAGGAGGATACAGACGGTGTTGAGCTTGGATACTGGAGAGAATGTTTTCTCATAATCGAGAACTTGCTGTTGGGTGAAGCCACGAGCCACCGGGCGGACTTTCAGATGGTCAATTGTCCCATCAGGAGCATGTTTGATGACAAAGACCCATTTACACCCCACCGGTGTCTGGCCGGTAGGGAGAGGTACCAAGTTTCATGTCTGGTTAGCACAAAGAGCAGTCATTTCTTCTTTCATGGCCGCCCGCCATCTAGGATGTTGGAGAGCCTCCTGTACAGAGTTAGGTACAAAAATCGAAGATAATGAAGTGACAAATGTTTGAAGTTGTGGGGATAGACGATGTAAGAAGACATAGTTTTCCATGGGATGAACGATTGATTCTGGTGTCAGAGCTGCAGGACGCGGAGCGTCATAGGTCGAAGCCGACTGCATTGGGGCAACAGAGCAAGGGTGGCGACGAGTGTAGACATGTATAAGAGGCAGCTTGGAAAGAGTGGGAGCCTGATCAGGAATTTTTTGTGGTGGAGTGGTAACAGGAATGACAGGTCGTAGGACGGGTGGTGGTGGTGGAGGTGAAGGTGGCGTGGAAAGAGGAGTTGGATCTGGGGCGAAGAAGAAAGGAAGATCCTCCCGAAAGGTAACATCAGCAGAAACAGTCACCTTGCGAGTATCAGGAGAATAACCCACTTAGCTTTTCTGAGTTCGTGAATAGCCAACAAAGATGTGTTTGGCCGCCCAGAGATCTAACTTGTCTGTGGATGAATCAAGAATGTGAACGTAGCAAGTACAACCAAAGATGCGGGGTGTAAGAGAGGATGCCGGAGTAGAGGGGAACATGAGGCTGAACGGAGTGGCATTGTGGAGTATGGGGGAAGGGAGACGGTTAATCAGATAACATGCCGTTGAAAGCGCAAAGTTCCAATAAACTTTGGGAACCTATGTGTGAAGCATGATAGAGCGGGCGACATCAAGCAGATGTCGATTCTTACGTTCCACGATTCCGTTTTGTTGGGTGGTATAGGGACACAATGTTTGGTGAATGATCCCAAATTCAGAGCATAGATTTGCAAATTTGTGGCTAGTGTATTCGCGAGCATTATCTGTGCGAACAATTTTGATGTTCGTGGAGAATTGCGTGCTGGTCTCAAGGAGGAATGCCCGAAAGACACGAGGAAGCTCGGAGCGATCACGAAGTAAATATAGTCACGTCATTCGTGAATAATCATTAATAAAACTTAAAAAATAGCGATACCCAAAAATGTTAGTGATTTTGTACGGACCCCAAATATCAGAGTCTACTAAAATAAAAGGAGCAGAGCTCCAAGTACAATGAGATGAAAAAGATGACCGAGACTGTTTGCCGAAATACAAGATTCGCACTGAAAAGGAGGAAGAGATACATCTGATAGAGCCTTCTGGAGGACCGGTAAAGGGGCATGCCCAAGACGCCGATGCGAATCGATGGAGGAGACAGAGGAGAGGATAGTAGGAGAGTCATCAAGAAGGTAGAACCCGTTCTGCAGTCGTCCCTTACCAATGATATTCTGTGTCCGTCGATCCTGTATCAGAAAAGAAGATGATGTAAATGTTACAAAACTGTTTAAATCAGTAGGGAGGCGGCCATCAAAAAGTAAATTAAACGGGAAGCCCAGAACATGAAGAGCCGAGCATAGGGATAAAGAAAAATTGAGAGGGATATCAGCAGAGCCGGAGACCGGAACAGTGTCCCCATTGGCCACTGTGATACACTTAGGATGAGGAGAATCCAGGTACTGATGTGGCCGCAGGGAGGTGATGTGATGAGTGGATCCTGAATCCACTATGTAGCGTGGACTAGTGGAAAGACAAGCGATACCTTCATTTGAGATGGAGGCAGCGGAGGCAACGGAGGCCGGTGGATGGCTGAGCAGACCCTGAAGTTGTTGAAGCTGGAGTCGGACCTCTTCAAGGTCAGTACGAGTGACAGATGAGTCGTTGACGACAACAGTGACAAGCTGACGAGGAGGAAGCCCATGCTTGCGGTAGCAAGTGGACTCAAGGTGGTCGTTCTTACCGCAGAAGGAACACTTAAGTCGTGGCCGGCCACCCCGACCTCTTCCCCGAAAACCTAAACGTCCCCCACGAGCAGGAGGAGGGAGAGGTAGTAAGGGCGCAAAAGTCTGCTGAAGGAGGGTCGATGACGGAGGTCCAGAACTGTCGGGAGGTGGTGAGTGTTGATGCGCGGAAACGGCACCGGGGGCACAGCTATCACCGAGGGGGTGTTTGGGCTCACAGACTAGGTGAGGAGGAAGGAGAAGGTTGCGGGAGGAAGGGGAGAGGCTTGAGAGAAGAGGCGAGTCTTGATCAACAGAGAGGGTTGATCAAGAGAGGAAGAGGAGGAAGACCAGTAGCGGTCGAGCAGACGGTAATCGCAACGGTTGCACTTGCAGGTTGGATGCCGAGGAGAGCTGAGCTGAGCTGAAGGCAAGGCTTGCTGAGCAGAGCAGCAAGGCTTGCTGAGCAGAGGAGCAAGGCTTGCTGAGCAGAGGAGCAAGGCTTGCTGCGCAGAGGAGCAAGGCTTGCTGAGCAGAGAAAAGAAGAGGGGGCCGCTGGCAGCGACAACAACACGCTTCGCCCGTCGCGGCCTAAATGCCACTCCTGCGACGGGTTTTCCTTTGATTAATAGCTAGAGATTACAAGCTTACAAGTACACCTTCACAACAAAATCATTAAAGATGTACAAGGAGAAGCTGGCGGCTAAAGGAGAAGAAAGTGCCAGAAAGCAGAAAGGAGAAGCTGCCAGAGACTAAGTAAAACAGTCTGCCAGCTGCTGGAGGACTGGAAAACTGAGTCTGCAGAGTCTGCTGGCAAGCTGCTGAAGAGCTGTGGAAGACTGCGCGGACAGGAAACTGAGTCCGCAGAGCTTGCTGGAAGGGTGATGACGGACTGCGCGGACTGGAAAACGGAGTCCGCAGGGGCTGCTGGCAAGACTTGTCTCCACCTCCAGGATCCCTGAATGAGAGGCTTCAGGGGGTATTTATAGGCCCAGGGAAGTTCTTGAAGAAGCGGGGCCCAATGACATCAGCATGACGACCTGCGCGGACTCCGCGGACTGGGAATTTGCGTTCGCCACCTTGACCGATGAAGCAAGCGGAAGGACGCCGCTGGAGAGAACTGGATGCCGCCCCTAGCGGGCGACCTGGGCGGACTCCGGGAGGAGTCCGCCCGGCTGGCCGGAGGCCGCCCCCTAGCGGGCGGCCTGGGCGGACTCCAGGGGAGTACGCCCGGCAGGACGCCGGGGCCGCCCCCTAGCGGGCGGCCTGGGCGGACTCCAGGGGGAGTCCGCCCGGCTGGACGCCGGGGCCACCCCCTAGCGGGCGGCCTGGGCGGACTCCAGGGGGAGTCCGCCCGGCGGGCCGGTAGAGGCCGCCCCGGGTGGGCGGCCTCGACGGACGGCGGCAGGAGGCCGCCGCCTCTCGGGCAGCAGGAAGGTCGCCCCTGGTGGGCGGCCTCGACGGACGGCGGCAGGAGACCGCCGCCCCTTGGGCTGACTAGGAGGTCGCTCCCGGTGGTGCTGTTGGCGAACTCCTGCAAGGAAAAGCACTGCACGATTTAGCGGACCTTACCGCATGTCCCGCGAGGGTGAGCTATGGGAATAGCCCGCCGTCCCGCAGGGCACGCGGTTGCTAGGAAACCTTAGGCGGACAGGGAAAACTGTCCGCCTACGCGGGGACTTGTCGCGATCGAAAGGGAGAACCTAAAGGTCGCGACTAGCCAGCTGGCCACATTGGGAAGGATCGCTGATTTCTGGGTTAACATAATCCCCGCACTTTTTCAAGTTCCGAAAAGAACTTCGAAAAAGTACGAGACCCACGAAAATCGTGATCCACCCCAATGGAAGAAGAGGAGCAAGGAGAGATAGAACCTGAAGACTCTCCTTACAAGCTTGGTGTTTCCTGTCTATTTTCCTGCAAGAGGAAAATTAAGGGTAAGCACGTATGGGTGGTACATCGAGTGTGTACCTGAGTTTGCTTTTGCAAAACGAAGAAGGCGTGTCTTCCGTTAAGTTCTGCAAAACAAAAGTGAGGGAAAACAGAAAGGCATAATAACTTGCAAGTACCTGATAGAGGCTTGCAAGCACCTGTAATTCTCTGCAAAAAGAGAAGGGAAGAGAGTATACAAGGACAAAAAAAATGAGTTACAAGTACCTGGAAGGAACTTGCAAATCTTTGGTGGTCTCTGCAAGAGAAGAGTTAAGAGTACGCATAGTGCATGAAAGTAACTTGCAAGTACCTGAATGGAGCTTACAAGTGTTGGTGACCTCTGCAAGAAAAGAGTTAGAGACAGATATTGTACATAAAGATAAGCTGCAAGTACCTGAATATGACTTGCAGATGTCTGCTAATCACTGCAAAGTGAAGAGTGAGTAACAGAGATAAAATAATGATTTAAACTGCAGGTACCTGAACGAGGTTTGCAGGTGTCCGTTGTTCTCTACAAAGAGAAAAGTTAGAAGCAGACAATTTGCATATGAAAGGAGCTTGCAAGTACCTGCGGAGAAGGCTTGCAGGGGTTTGCTTACCTCTGTGATTAGAGAGATTAGAAGCAAACAAGACGCGAGGATAACCGCACCAGAATCATACCAAAAATGTTGATATGATTCGATTAATGTCTGACACCATTAGACTTTGGCAGGAATAATGAGTAGCTCTGTGAATCTCCATATGATAGAGCTTGAGCAGGCAAAGTATATGAGATGAGCATAAACAAAGTGATTGCTGAAAATCTTTTTGAGATAACCCATGAAGGCTGATGAGATAGGGTCGATATGTCCAAGTAGTAAGAGAAATGCCCGATGAACATTATCACGAAATCCAGATTAATGAATCGAGTATTAGCTGTTGACATGGCTGGATGAACATGATCAAAATGGATGCCAGAATCCTTTTGCTAGGTTGGATTAACATGTTCACCTGTGAAAGGAGCGAAGAGAGAAAAGGAGGTCTACACCCGGAATGATTAAAGTGGGTTGAATGCTGCCACAGGTGTTCCCCGTGGGCCTTATGCATCACTTGCCCGAAAAATCATCCCGAGTATAGTCCTACTCAAAGCGGGCTGGCCGCGCATCCTCAAGGAGGAAAAAGAAAAAGAGGTCCATATTCGGAATGACTAAAGAAGGTTGAATGCTGCCACAGGTGTTCCCCGTGGGCCTTATGCATCACTGGCCTGAGAAAATCATTCCGAGTATGGTCCTGCTCAAAGCGGGCTGGCCGCGCATCCTCAAGGAGGGCACAAAAGAGAAAAGCAAGGGAAAGGTCCTGAGAAGGACCGCTAGAAGGAACGCTCTCTCGCCTTGGGTACAAGCATCACTGATCAATGAGACGGGTTGCGCCAAGAGGCCTATCTTGTCTGTATATTGATCAGTGAAGTTGCGAACCCGAGAAGGCACGGATCGAGGATACCGGAGAGTGCTTCGGCCACCACAGTTGAAGGATGAGCAAAGAGACAAGGCTACGCTTGATCGCCATTGCTTGTCCAGCGAAGATCATCCTAACCGTAATGTATCCTATAAGACGCACAGCAGAGCTAACACATGGGGCTCCCCTAGCACACACTCTGTGTCAGATGCCGGCTAGGATCCTAAGTCTGAAGCCCATTCCCGCGATTGAACTGCTCTCACTGCACACATGGGTATACTCCCGCCATGTGTGGTCGTAGCGGTTGTGCGAGAACAAACTACGGAGGGAACGTTTCAGGCTCGGCGAAATCTCATTGGCGTAACGATCCTAAGAGAGGAAGATGAGAGGAAGGAGCAACACAAGAAGGGAACTGTGTCAGTACGAGATTCCTGAATAAAAGCTTTGCTGGAAAGCAAGTAAAGAACACTGAGAAGTGTTGTAATGAAAATGTTTGAAAAGGAGAGAGAGAGAGAATAAGGGTTGAGATAACCCCTGAAGGTTGCAAGGAGCTCTGGAGGACTGTGAAGTCCATCGCTTTGGTGGACTGTGAAGTCCATCGCTTTGGAGGACTGTGAGTCCTTGCTAGCTTAGAATAGCCTTCCCAGCACACCCTCGTCGTCGGCATCGAAGCATTCGACTTCTTTGTTAACAACGAGGAGAGGAGGCTCTTCGACGTGGTTCACCCCTCTTGAGGAGCAGGGAGCGTCTGCAAGTTCTTTGCCCCTTGAAGTTGCTTGATCAGGGCGTTCTTCTTTAAGAAGGTCATGCATCTTGCCCTGCCGGAGCATCCTTTGCACAAGCTGGCGGAATGTTCGGCAGTCTTCTGTTCGATGGCCTGATTCTTTGTGAAATTCACAGTAGGGCTCTGAGTTTCTAGACCTCTGATCGGCTGGCCGATAGGGCTTCTTGGAGCTTGCCCTATCTTTCATGATTTGGATTACTTCTTGCACGACGTCGTCGAGATCAGACTCATGCAAGTCACCGTCCTGCTGTTGTTGAACAGCTGCTATTTGCAAAGACGGAGCTAGCGGCAGCAATGGATCTTGAGCATCGCGGCTCGGGAAGGAGTATCGCTGGCGATGAAGCCTTCTCTCCTTCCTCGAGTGAGTTGGGAAGTGATTGTGAGGAGACCTTGGAGGATGCTTGCGAGAGGGATCCTCCTCGGATAGAAGCTTGGAGACGAAACCTGGATTGCTCTTTTCGCCTCGGATGTATGAGTTGGCTAGAGCAATCAACTCTTGATATGTCCTTGGAGCACGGACGTTGGCTTCAAATTTGACAGGCCCTTCACGAAGACCGTGGATAAGAGCCACTCTGTACATTTCTTGATCAGTAACTTCGATGTCCAAAATCTCTCTTTGGAATCGATCAACAAACTGAGACCAAGTCTCATTTCCGCGCTGCTTAATCTCAAAGAGGGCTTCAGGACCGCCCTTTCTCTTAGTTGATGTAGAGAATCTGAGAAGAAACTCCCTTCGAAGATCAAGGAAGGAAGCGATGGAGTGAGGACGGAGGTCATAGAACCAGTCCCTCACTTGTCCATTAAAAGAGGTGACAAGGAGCTTGCACTTGGTTGCATCTGAAAGGGTTTTGAGAGCAACGACTGACTCAAAAGCTTGGAGGTGCTTTACTGGATCTGTCTCTCCAGTGTAGATTGGTAATCGAGGCTCTCTGAAGTTTGCTGGAGTTGGCTCATGGCGGACACTCTCCGCGAATGGTGAATGTTCTTCTTGCTCTCCTACAGCATAAGGAAAGAAAGGAGCATAAGCTGCAGCTGCAAAAGGAGCATGAGGATAACAAGGAAAAGTTGCTGCAGGAGGAGCAGGGGGAGGAGCCGAAGGGTAGGGATGACTTCCCTGAAAGTTGAGAACTCTAGCTGGACTTCCCCGGGCTGCTTCCCGGAAGAAGTTATGGCGAGCAGCAAACTCTTCATCTTGAGTTCGCAAAGGAGCTGCAGGCCCTTGCGGAAAGGTCGGGGTGTACGAAGGAAAGAATGGTGGGCAAGCTTGAGAATAAGCTTGCTGATGCTCTGTTGTTGGTGTTGGGTTGATTGGAGCAGCTGCTGGTTGAGCATCTAATCGCTGCGTGATTGCAGCGAGAACTTTGTTGATAACCTGGAACTGTTGAGCATTCTCTCGGCGCGACTGCTCAAAGGCTTCCCAGAGAGGATCTTCATTGGGACTTGGAGCATGGTTCTCGGCTGATTGATGGTCTGACATGATTAACTGTTGCTTTCACTGTCTGTTCTGATCTGAAGGTTTGCACGTGAGCTGTTCGGGTCCACGCTCACCGCACCAAATGTTGATGCGCGGAAACGGCACCGGGGGCACAACTATCACCGAGGGGGTGTTTGGGCTCACAGACTAGGTGAGGAGGAAGGAGAAGGTTGCGGGAGAAGGGGAGAGGCTTGAGAGAAGAGGCGAGCCTTGATCAACAGAGAGGGTTGATCAAGAGAGGAAGAGGAGGAAGACCAGTAGCGGTCGAGCAGACGGTAATCGCAACGGTTGCACTTGCAGGTTGGATGCCGAGGAGAGCTGAGCTGAGCTGAAGGCAAGGCTTGCTGAGCAGAGGAGCAAGACTTGCTGAGCAGAGGAGCAAGGCTTGCTGAGCAGAGGAGCAAGGCTTGCTGAGCAGAGGAGCAAGGCTTGCTGAGCAGAGGAGCAAGGCTTGCTGAGCAGAGGAGCAAGGCTTGCTGAGCAGAGAAAAGAAGATGGGGCCGCTGGCAGCGGCAACAACACGTTTCGCCCGTCGCGGCCTAAATGTCACTCCTGCGACGGGCTTTCCTTTGATTAATAGCTAGAGATTACAAGCTTACAAGTACACCTTCACAACAAAATCATTAAAGGGGTACAAGGAGAAGCTGGCGGCTAAAGGAGAAGAAAGTGCCAGAAAGCAGAGAGGAGAACCTGCCAGAGACTAAGTAAAAGAGTCTGCCAGCTGCTGGAGGACTGGGAAACTGAGTCTGCAGAGTCTGCTGGCAAGCTGCTGAAGAGCTGTGGAAGACTGCGCGGACAGGAAACTGAGTCCGCAGAGCTTGCTGGAAGGGTGATGACGGACTGCGCGGACTGGAAAACGAAGTCCGCAGGGGCTGCTGGCAAGACTTGTCTCCACCTCCAGGATCCCTGAATGAGAGGCTTCAGGGGGTATTTATAGGCCCAGGGAAGTTCTTGAAGAAGCGGGGCCCAATGATATCAGCATGACGACCTGCGCGGACTCCGCGGATTGGGAATTTGCGTCCGCCACCTTGACCGATGAAGCAAGCGGAAGGACGCCGCTGGAGAGAACTGGATGCCGCCCCTAGCGGGCGACCTGGGCGGACTCCGGGAGGAGTCCGCCCGGCTGGCCGGAGGACGCCCCCTAGCGGGCGGCCTGGGCGGACTCCAGGGGGAGTCCGCCCGGCAGGACGCCGGGGCCGCCCCCTAGCGGGCGGCCTGGGCGGACTCCAGGGGGAGTCCGCCCGGCGGGCCGCGCCGCCCCCTTGCGGGCGGCCTGGGCGGACTCCAGGGGGAGTCCGCCCGGCTGGACGCCGGGGCCACCCCCTAGCGGGCGGCCTGGGCGGACTCCAGGGGGAGTCCGCCCGGCGGGCCGGTAGAGGCCGCCCCGGGTGGGCGGCCTCGACGGACGGCGGCAGGAGGCCGCCGCCTCTCGGGCAGCAGGAAGGTCGCCCCTGGTGGGCGGCCTCGACGGACGGCGGCAGGAGACCGCCGCCCCTTGGGCTGACTAGGAGGTCGCTCCCGGTGGTGCTGTTGGCGAACTCCTGCAAGGAAAAGCACTGCACGATTTAGCGGACCTTACCGCATGTCCCGCGAGGGTGAGCTATGGGAATAGCCCGCCGTCCCGCAGGGCACGCGGTTGCTAGGAAACCTTAGGCGGACAGGGAAAACTGTCCGCCTACGCGGGGACTTGTCGCGATCGAAAGGGAGAATCTAAAGGTCGCGACTAGCCAGATAGCCACATTGGGAAGGATCGCCGATTTCTGGGTTAACAGTGAGACCTTCAGCAACATGGAGCACGCATCTGATAGGGACGAAGTAGCATCAGATGAGAGTATCTGAGCCCGAACACTCTGAAGATGAGGTGAGACACGAGCCATCATCATGACAACACCGACAGCTTATTTTTGGGCACGTTGGGCAGCAAGATCCATCGTAGGGGGCTGATGTTGAATCCATGCTTCAACCAGAGTCTTGGCCTGCGCAACAAAGGAGGTGAGGTCAGCGGCCCCCCAACGTCAAGAGTCTGAAGATTTGTTATGATGTCATACATGTGCTGGAGACTATCTTTGTCGGAATAGAAAGAATGAAGCTCATCCCACATCGCCTTACCTGTCTCGTGATACATGATCATGCGATAAGGTTCACCATCAAGGGAGTTGAGGAGCCACGTCTGAACGCAACCATCGTTGCGCAACCAGTTTAGTAGGAGCAACGAGAACAGCTTGAGTCAAGTGATGTAGAAAGCCTTTGGACTGAAGAATACGTCGAACAAAGTAAATCTACTCCACAAAATTCTTCTTCCCGGCTAAAGAAATAGTCGTGATCCGCAATTCATCCCGGAGTTCAGGGACAAGGGCTGTGCGGTCTGCAGAAGAGGAAGCCGCCTGTCTGGTAGAATCGAGAGAGGACCCCATGGCAAGGCGATCAGGAGGCTAGATCGGCGGCAAGAAGACCAGCGAGTTGAGAGCAGACCACGCGAACAAATCGGGCAATTAGAACAGCGAGCAGGAGGCCGCACGGTAAACCGCTTGAGAAAACCGCACGGTCCCGGTGACAACACACCAGCGGCAAGACAATGAAGTGGCCACGACCAGAATGCGGAGTGGTTAGAGAAGAGGAGAAGCTGCCGCGACTAGAGAAGATGAGAAGCCGCACGGTCACAATGACAATACACTTGCGACAAGGAAGACGCCGCGACCAACATGCGGAGCCCGCAATAGAGAGGAGAAGCTGCATCGATAAGAAATGTCGCAGCGACCAAGCAGAGAAGAAACTGCGCGAGAAGTCCGCACGGTCACGGTGAGCACACCAATGGCAAGGAAAGATGCCTCGATCAAGATGCGGAGCCTGCAGCGGTTAGGTAAGCCGCAACGACCAAGCAAAGAAGAAACCGCACGAGAAGCAGAGAGATCCCGTTTGTAAAAGTTTTTTGGATGAACTGTGACCGAGCAGAGTATACTTGGGAAAAAGAGGATGAGTTTCAGAGCAATATTGACTATGCATTCCTCTTTGACTCGGGTATGTTTGTAATTTTCGCGGGCGAAAATTTTATGATGAGGGGAGATTTGTAACATTCATATTTTAACTCGAAAATATAATTAAATTGCAGGGTCTGATCGCGAGCAATTTTGGTCGAGCCAACGTTTTGTCGAGGTACGAGGTTAATATGGTTAAAAGCTCGTATGTTAATTAATGGAGTCATTTCAACTGTGGAGTGTTTGTACGACGTTGTTTATTTATTTATTAGCGCGAGTGGGTAGCGAAAGTTTGTTGAAGGAAAAGACAATTTAGTAATTAAAATGAAAATTTTATTTTCTTTACCTCAAAAAGATGGTGTCGGTGGGACCCTTCACGCGGTTTCCGTAACCGCGTGAAACCGTTAATTTTAGTTTGGGCATAACCGTCTTTGTTCCAGAAATCGTTATCATTTATTGTTAAGAGGGTGGTCAGCTCCCTTCTTTTGCTTTAAGGTAGTGTTTGGTAATATATAAAGAAACTATTTGAATGTGTAATGATTATCTACTTTAATTTTCGTAAGGGAATTTGATTAGAGAGCGCCTGGCTTTAATTAAAAGCAATTCCTTTTTGTTTTCGCAATAACCAGAAAGCGATGTTGCCATGTCAAGTGTATGAACTGCGAAACGCCGCGGTAAGAAACTCTTATTTCTTTTGGCTAGACAAATCAGATAGTGTGGCCTGGTAATACTCTTCTTTATCCAAAATAGTATATTCCATCGCAAGTTACCACATATTTCATAAAATTTAGAAAAATTATGAAAACATGTTACCGCATAAATAATTAAGATGTGGGTAGTTTATCAGATTTATGGATTTGGATCTTAAAGAGTAACAAATAAGAGACACTATTGAAGACACGCATATGCGAACGTAACCGATTGATCGGTGAAAATAAGTCTCTTCAAACGGAGCGTAACGCTCCAAAACATCATTATTTTGATCTTCAACGCTATCATAGCCGCCTCCCACTATTCTCATAGCTTCATTCCCGCCACTCTCTCGTTACCAAAGCTCCAAACGTCACCACCAAAACAAACGGTGTGTTATGACGTCAAGATAAGTGAGCTAATAATTTTTGCTGTCTCAAACAGTCATATGTGCAACCGTGTCACTGGCTCTCTGTATTATCATATTGAATTATGGAGTAATCTCCATACTCTATTTTATTTATTTTATTTTTGGCTACATGCAAATCATCATCAAAAATAATTAAAACTTATTTAAATGATATTTTATTTTTTTCCTAAAAATACTATGTACAAAACAAATTATACACCTTCTCATGCAACACTAAGAATTTTATTTCCGGGCGGACTTTTATAAATTCAATAGCTGAAGCTCTGCCTTCTGATGTGATTGGCCCCCCAAACTGAGGTGGCGGAGCAGGAGCTCTGCCTTCCGATGTCTCAATTGAGGCAAAACAGGTGTGGTCTGCATATAATTACTCTTTGAATTCTACTGTTTTGCTAGACAACAAAATAAATACAAATGAAATGTGTGCATTGTGTTGTATAGATGCACACTAAGAAATTTTTGTATGTTCTTATCCATTCTACTATGAAATGCTAACTTTTGGCTAATTCATTGAGGTGATGTATTATCGTGGGGAAGTGGTTTTTTTATGAATTATTTCATTTCTTTTCAATCGTTTGACGAAACAGAAATGCGAACATTGTGTCGAAAACGGACTCTTCAATCGAATGGCTTTTGCGGGATCTAAATTTCGCTCCAACATGGCTTTCGAGGATTAGGTCGGTCTGGGCTAGCCTTCTTAGCTTCCCCCAAAACTTGAAACTTATTTGAGTTCTCATTGGAAGTTTTAGGCCATGCTTAGAGAAATTATACAACGAATCGGCGTGCGGTTGTGGGCGTTGACAGAATCTTTCATTTTTCATATGCGTATAAAGGAGTTGAGTTTACTCTAAAATTAAATCAATTCACTTTGATTTTTAATTATTCGCAGTTGAACAATCAAACAATGAAATTGAAATTAACCTCGAATTTCAAAGCCCTTCAATTTCGCTCAAGTGAGCCGATCCTTTCATTTCCCATATGCGCATTTTTTGTCCGGCCGTGTATTTTCAGTCCGAGCGTAATTTTTCATCCAGACGCACGTTTTTCCACCTGGGCGCGCATTTCCGCTCGGACGGGCATTTTCTGCTCGGGCTCGCATTTTCCGCACAGACACGCATTTTCACCCAGACACGCATTTTTCGGAGCACATTTTTCACCCGGGCGCTCATTTTTCCGCCGGACGTGCATTTTTTGTTCGGGAACGCACATTTTTCATTTGGACACGTATTTTCTGCTCGGACGCTCATTTTCTTCCAAGCATGCATTTTAATAAAAAAAAGTCACCACAACAGAGATTTGCCAAACGGTTTAGTGTTTCTCTTTTCTGAAAATCTCTGCAAAAGGAGTTTATCCAAACAAATTTCTTTTTCCAAATTTCATTTTTCGAAATAAGACCTAAATTGAACAATGCTCCTAATCTTCTTAAATCAAAAGATTGGTCGTGTTGAGTTTAATGCCAGCTAAACTTTAATTTAACTTAAGATCAGAAATATATTAATGAATACTCTTAATAATTTTGAATTAATTAATTTTAGAATATTATTTCTTTTTTGAATTGAAGACATGATGTTTTGTTTGGAATGTAACAAGCAAATATAACTCCTCTTTTGAGTTCCGATTCATGCGTTCGTAATCGTTTGACCGGTGAAAATAAGTCCCCCAAATAGAGCCGAATTCATCTCCCCCACGAGTTTTAATAATTTCCCGAATGTCCATTGTTTGTCCTTAAAAACCTGAGTAATTACAATTGTTGCCATGGCAGGAGACCAAAAGGAAGAAGCGCAGCAGCTCCACCCTCCCCAATTTTGACCTGACCTACAAAAGCATACCCACCAACCTATCCCATCCTGACACGTGTCCATCACCCCACCACCCTCCCTCTGAAGCCAGCATGTGCATGACAGCCTAATTAGCTTTAGCAGCAAGTGTTTGGGCTTAAGTTCAAATCCCAATGGATGTTTTTTAGTCAAATCCAAGATTTTAAGGCTCCCGAGTAAAAATTAGGTACGGTTGGCGGATCTTCTTCTATGTCCCCATCAATAGAAAAGAGAAGAATCTTGTAAATATGTAGGCTCCGCAATACACAGTTAATATAGGCATGTGGGGCTCATCACAATACAAGCTTTTTATTGGCCACCCGGACCTTCCTTTAGGTCCGGGTGGCAGACCAAATTTTTTCCCCGTTTGGCATGGTGTTCTTGTCCAGTGCGTTTGAATAAAAGCATCTTCATTATATAATATGTTTGGCATGACAAGTTGAAGGCTGCCACCAAGGAAAAAAATGTTTCGTTTGTTTCGGTATTTTTTCGTTGTTGCTGCTGGGAGAAAAATGCCGACACTATTAAAGCATGTTTGATAGAACTAGGGTTGTTCACGACAGTGGTGGAATTAGGAATTTAGAAATTGGGGTGCACAATTTTTTTTTAAAATAACATAATATAGAAAATGAAAATGTTTGACATTTTAAAGTCATACACAATTATATTAAAATGTCTTAATTGAAAATTATCAAATATCAAAAGAAATTACAATTGTTCACGACGAGACTTCATTTTTTGAAAACGATCAATCACATCATCATCACAAACTTTCAAAAATCTATCTCTTTCAATGAAGGTAACAAGACAATCATTCAATATTTGATCGCTCATACTATTGCACAATCTATTCTTGACATAATTCATGCCTGAGAATACTCTTTCGACACTTGCAATAGCCGCATGAAGAATCAGTACGAACTTCAATTGTACAACCCCATATCCGGCGAGTTGTGGTCGACAGGAGTCGGACCAGGCAAGCTTCAGCAGTCCAAGTCCTATGCGAGCCGGGAGGAGGCGAGAGCTCGGTAGTCGCCCCAGCTCGCCCTGGTCAGTTGGAGCAAGTGGGGGCGAGTGGAGCAGGTCGGCTCGCACTCGCCCCAGGATGGTTGAGAAGTAGCGGGCGAGTGGGGCAGGTCGGGCCCGCATTCGCCCAAGGCTGGGGGTGAAGCGACAAGTGCCAGCTCCATCAAGCACTCGCCGCCCTCAGCGGCAGAGGTTTTAGGGGGCCGCTCGCCCCAGCCCCCGTGTGATGCATTTTTACCATTCTGCCCCCGTTGGTCTGTCCGTAGCCAGTTAGAACAGCGAAATTACGTTGTTGGCAGACCCAGTTGAGCTGCACATAACTGTTCAAAATAGCAGAGGTTGACTATTTGCAGGACATTTTCAGAAGTCTATAAATAGACCCAAGGGGATACCTCAAAAAGCATGCTCACTTGTGCCCCGGTCTTCTTGCGCTTTCCGAGCTACCCTTAGCTCGGCACTTGGCTAGGGAGGGGAAGTGCTCTAAGATCTTTCGGATGTGTGGTGGGACCTTCGCGCCAGGCCCTTGAGTCTGTCCCTTGTTCTCTTTCCTTTGTTGTTTAGCTCGCGAGAGGGAAGTAAGTGTGTGATCACCCCTTCCCCAATGGTGAACTCCATAGAGGCCGAGTTTTCGGTTTCAACATCAATAGCTTATATAATTGTTGATAAACAATATGTTTCTCAGTTTCAACAAGCTTCAGAGATAGAGGACCAATGTCCTTCAAGTCAAAAAATCTCTTATCATTTCTCATATCCACAATGAAATTTTCTAGCTAAAAATCAATATTAAACAACTCCAAACTTAAAAGTCATTAGGATAAAACTTTGCAAGTCTGAACACCTTTTGTTTGTCAAAACAAACAAAGTAGTTAATGAAATTCAAACAAGTCATACAATGAAGCAACTCCATACTCACCTCATCAAACTTATTGTTAAGCTCATGCAATTGTAAATCAACGACTTTTAAGAAAATTGACACCCGATAATGATGCAAATATGTGTAGTTTTCAACAAATCATCTTGATCTTCCACGCAGAACATACAGATCATCCATTTTAGGAATGTGAATAGCATATTTATCACAAAATAGTAAGACCTTATTAAATAGACTGTCACATTCATCATCTCGCAAGTTTTGCAACAGTCTTTTCTGTCAAACTAACAAAAGACATATCATTAATAATATCATGATTGTTTGCCGGGGCATTTTTCAACACATATTTACCAACTTGATCATCAATATCAGCAAGCCACTGCAAAAGCTCGAGAAAATTTCTCCTATTAAGTGAACGGTGACTCTCTTCGTGCCCACGTATGGACAATTCTTGGCGCAAGAGAAATCTCAAACATTTAAGAGATGCTTGTAGTCGTGATTTATTTTCAAACTTTGTCCTATCTGATTATTTATCAAGAGAAATAATGATAGACTTTTGGGGGTTTTTTAAACATTCAAATTTTTGGAGTGCGAGCCGATGAACACTATTAATCTTGCCAACATGTTTTGTAAATCGACAAATTTATTCTAGGACCTATATCCTCCCTCACTGACAAAAGCATCCCCTAGCAGTATTACTTGTGGTATCACTCTTAAATAAGTAACAAATAAAACAAAACGCAACATCCTTTTCAACACTATATTCCAGTCACTCAAACATATGAAACCATGTGACCGCAAACCTACATTCTCGATCTTCTATCTTTTTTTGAGGAAATGAATGTAATTTTGGTTGTCATAGATCACTTAGTATATAAGCATTTCTCACTGCATCTTGCTCATTTAAAGCATATGATGATATATTTTTTTCTCTTTCCTGGATCATGTGGAAGCATCTCTACATCATATCCAGACCCAATTACAATGTCTTGAGTATCGGGTGTTGGCAAATGAGGCAAATTTTCGCTATCTTGAAATGCAGTAAGGGATAACTCTTCATTTTCACTATTTTTATTTAGAGGTTTATATTTGAAGTCTCTTGATATTTTAATTTTTTGAAATATAGATGAGATGACACTAGATTTCTTTTTTTTTGGCTCTCTATATTGCAATATTCATTAATCATATATCAATGTTGGAAATAACAAAATATTAGACAAAATATTTAAAAACTATCTACTCCGCTTGATACTCTACCGACCAATACTACGGAGAATCCCTACAACCATTCATCGCAGAGACTATGCGTTTTGCTTAGTGACTACTTGACTGATACCTCAAAACACCCCTAAAAATAAATGATCATAAAGAGTGATATAGAAATGTTTAGTGCAAATTTGGGGCAATTTTAAACATAAATAGGAGAAAAAAAAACTCACAAAGGCTGTCATCTGATTCATGTTCACTCATAAAGGCTGGACATAAAGAGTGATCAACTCATCTGAATTCTGATTCATGTTCACCCTGTCAATACAAAAATAGAGTTTAATTCCTTTGTTGGCAACCTAATGTGATATTTGACCACACATACATCATACATAAGCAATAATCACACATACATAAGACAAAGAATACTAACCTGACAACTCGAAGGGTCGGATTAGGGGAAGAAATCGGTCAATACTAAATAATAAGTCTTAGTCTCTTACTATTCAACAAGGTCTTCCACTCTTCTGCCAATCTGTCGCCTGAGACTTGAGAGCTGAGAGGAGGGTTCTGGTCTAGAAGCTCGCCGTCGTCGCCCGTCACCGAGATCGGGATTCGGGAGAGAAGCAGCGCCGCCGCGCCGGGCGCCTGGAATTAATTTAACAAGCAATCGGGAGAGGCGGAGAGGGACTGCGAGATCGGGAGATTCGGGACTGCCGACTGTGGGCGCCGGGAGGGACTGCGAGATCAGGAGAGGCAGAGAGCTAAACCTAGAATTAATTTAACATATGATTCACAGACTTTCAGAAGAGCTCGAGTCGCGCCTCTTGTTCCTCCACTTCCGTTGTTCAGCAGACGACGTGGTTCGCGATTCGCGAACCGCGGGTCGGGAGACGCGAAATCAGCCAGGGCATGGGTAATTTTTGGGTGCACAAAATTAATTTTGGTCTATGAATATCTACATTTTGCACTGTTAATAACATTTTGCAAAAAAGGGGGTGTCAGTGTCCCTAGGGCACCCCTCTAAATCCGCCCCCGGTTCACGAACCGAATCGAATCGAATATCTCTTCAATCAAATTCAAATTTCACATACAATGCAAAGATTTAGATTCAGATTCGTTCGAATATTCGGATTCAGATCCGGATACAAATTCGGCATGATATGTTGAATTCGAATTCGGGTTTGAATTAAGATTCGAATTCTGATTCGAACACGGATTCGATTTTTCTAATATGAATAATTAAATATATAATTTTATATATATATATTTTATTTAAGTAATTTTATTATTCGCGAACTATTCGCGAATACTTCGAATAGGGATGAACTTATTCGGATTCGAATTCGAAAATTATTCAAATCCGGATTAAAAAATTACGAATATTTATCGAATCTTCACGAATCGAATTCTGAATTATTCACGAACTATACTATTTGTTAACAACCCTAGATAGAACTCCTTTTTCCGTTCCCAACACTCCAAAACACTATTTTTAACCTTCAATGCAATTGTTGGCTGCTCCATTCTCACTGCTCCATTTCCAACGCTCACATTCCCAACACTACAAAACGCCACCGCCAAAACAAGAGAGCTTAAATATAGATGAATTTCTTTAGGTGAGGTCCAGCGTTCGCGGATAACGGTTCATAACCACCGCGTCGGGGAGCGGCCCACTCATGTGAGTATCCCGGGCTGCCCCTGAGCGGATTGCAGTCCACTTGCCCCAACCCCTCTCCACACCGCACCTGCGGCCCAACCGCCCAACACCGGGCTTATAGGGACCCGACTTATCGTGGTCGTGGTGGGGGTCGGCAAGGCCACCCGACCTCGATCCCCCCCCCCCTCCTCCTTTATGAGGAGCTTAATACCACTCCTCATACCCTTCCCCGAGGCTGGGGGAGCAAGGCTGGGTAGCCTCGCTGATCTCAACAACCCACCACGACCGCGATGAGTTGGGTCCCTGTAAACTCGGGGCTGGGCTGGGCTGCACACAATGTGGAGAGGGGTTGGGACAAGTGACTTGCTATCAGATCGGGAGAGGCCTGGGATACTCACATGAGTGAGCTGCGCCCAGTTCAACATTCACGGCTGTTTCAGCCACTTCAAATGGAGCCAAGGTGTTAAGCCTGCCACGGCCTGGCAGTTGAACATTAATATTCATTTTTGCCTCATTATTAGGGGGATAAATTATGGGCTAAACTATGTATCCAAATCAACTTTTTAGATTGGCTTTTACTACTAATTTTTGTTAATTACTATCTAAAACTATAGCTGTCAAATATTTTGGTTTAATCTATTTAATAGGGAGTGTCCCATAATATATATTTTTAAAATAGGTAGACGCCAAATGACATGCACACACACACATATATATATTGTTTAGGAGCGTGTTTGAGGAGATTTATTTTTACCGGTAAAATGGTTACGATCACATGAATCGAAGCTTAATTAAAATCCTTTTCATGCGTTCGTAAACTCTTCACCGGTGAAAATAAGTCCCTCCAAACAAAACCCTAAACTCATTAGCTGGAGCAGTTTTTACACTTGATCAGACCGGTTCAGATTTACGGTCTGGCCGATCCGGTCGGACGCCTGCATCAACAAACCATTTTTATCATAAAGAGACTTAACTTTTAAGGGAAAAATAATATAGAATATTAATTTTCAGTTTTAAGTTTTAACAATAAATTTAAATATTGCAGTTAAATTTTTTTATAGTGTACACAATGAATATAATTTATTTAGCCAAAGCTTCATATGAAAAAAATTTCGGGGAAGCCGCAAGAGGTCGAAAGAACACTTAAACCACAATAAAAGACAAGTAAAAATCAGTAGCAACATCAACACACAAGTCTACAATTGAAATTAATAATTTTATTACAAAACGAGATATATATTGCAAGACATGGTTCATAATGTAACCAAAATCGGCAACAAGAAATTAATCGCACGGACAGCAAGCTGTAACTGCACTATTCGCAAGCCCGTAAGCAGAGTTCGCCGAGACCGCTGAAGTCACCTAACCGCAACCAGTCGCGCGGACTGCTTGCTATTGAAATGCTGAAGAACTAGAACCGTACTCACTGATAGACCGGGCGAACTGTTCTGCTTATCCGCAACTCGGAGGAAGAGACTTCAAGTCGCGGAGACTGCGATCTGCTATTATCCGCTGACTGCTATCTGCGAACTGTTCCACACCAAGCTTCCACGAGTTGTCTAACCGTCTGATGCTAGCCGCACAGAATGCACAGAATCAACTTCCTTAGTCGCACATGTTAGAAAACCGTAACCGCAAATCTTAAGCGCGAACAAGTTCTCATTGTTCACAGTTGTTCTAATTATGTATGATGAGTCGAGCCTTAGAAACAGACCGCACAACAGGTGAACTCAGTGAGCTAGGCAACAACCCTGGACTTAGTCATTCTCATGTGACCACAAAAAGCGCGCCCTCCGAGCTTCCAAGCCCATGACGTCAGAACGCAAGAAGCTGCTCTCACCTTCAAGCTAAAGTCAAAGACCTCAAAGCCTCCACAAGCATGAAGCTCCTAATTGCAGCGGGAAATAGTTATAGCTCCATGAAGGGTGTCATGTCACCCTTGGAGCACATCTGTCTCTCTCTCTCAAATTGTAACAAGAGGCGACATGTTGCCCGCGAGTTTTTCAAAAAAGCTTTGTACAATACCCAACAAATAGTGGAGGTTTTACCGACACAGATTTGGACACGTGATTTTTCACCCGGTTGAAGGGTTTTCCAAGTTAAAAAATTCTCTTGTCATCTTTCCCTTTCTCTGCGACTGTTTGCGCGCTCGACCGCTCCCGGACTAAGATGATTCAATTTAGTCCGGTCTACGGAGCCTTGAGCGATCCGCAACACACACACACACACACACACACACGAGCAGTTACGCTCGGGCTTCATTCGTGCACACTGACTCTTAGCGGGCTTCGCCTGCAATCGAGCGAGTTGCGCCCGCATTCAGACATTATGAGATCTTACTTTTATTCAAAATATATACATATGAGTACTTAAAACAACCGTAAAAAATATGAATTAGAGTTCACCAGTTTGTTGGTCTAGTCGTAGCGGTGTGTAGTTCGGGCGGTCAGGCGGTTTGTCCAGGCGATCTGATTGTGTGGAAGTTTGGTTAGTGGCAGCGATTTTGTCTGGTGGATATCTTGGCAGGATTGGCAGTCTGGAAACTTGCCGCAGTAGCGGCCTGATGGTTAGTAGCAGCACATGTCTGGAGACTTTTCGCAGCAGCGGCCTGACGGTTAGCCGCAGCAACGGCCTGAAGACTTGTCGCAGCAACGACCTGGTGTTTAGCAACAACAGTTGTCTGGATGCTTACCATGGTAGCAGTGGTGGGAGTCCGCAATTGCCATCTGGTGGGAGTCCGCAACTGTGGCCTGGTGGCAACCCGCAGTTGCGGTCTTACGGCAAGCAACTGCAATCTAGCAGTCTTCAGTGGCAGTTTGGCGGCTTACCTCTGTTGCCACTAGTGAGCAGCAACTTTGTACAGTATTGCGGTTTGACAGTGTCAAACCGCATAATCCACGCGAATTGCATTTAGTCTCACATCTCTTGTTGTATTCTCTCATCTCCCCCATTTTCTATAAATAAGGAGGCATACCTATGTATTGTTTATCTTTTTGGAGCAATAAAATTTGTCTTTATTTAACTCTTTTCACATAGTATTAGAGGGAAACGATCCTTTGCTCCATTTAGATTGCGGTTTGTTTGTCTAACCGCTTCCGATCTGCTTCTTTCGATCTTCTTTCGGTTTTCTTCCCGCCCTTCCCTCCCTTGCTTGTCGCTGTTCCTGCGACTTATTCCTTTGCGACTTGTTCTATTCACGCGTCCTTCCTTGCTAGCCGCTCTTCCTTGCTCTTTCTTGTTAGTGGCTGCTTGTTTGTGCGGCCTTTGCGGGTTTCTTTCCACGCTCCCTTCTTTGCTAGTCGCTCTTTTTTGCGACTTGTTGTGTTTGCGCAGCTTCTTTGCTGTTCGCGCTTCCTTCTTTCTCATGTGCTCCTGCGGGTTGTTTCTTCCTGCAACTTGTTTCTTCTCACGCCGATTGTTTTCTCTACTAGCGCGGTCTCTTCATCACTTTTTCTCTTCTCTTCTAGCTCGGGTTGTTTTCTCTACTCGCACGGTCTCTCCTCTTTCTGCGACCTATTTTTGCGGCTTCTTACTTAACCGTGCGGTTTGAGTCTCTGTCGGTCTTCTTTTCTAGGTCGTGGTATTTCAGTGACTTGTTTGCTGATCCGTTTGTCGGCCTGATCTCTTTTTGCTCTTTTGTCGTCTTGTGTCTAATCGTACAGTTAGCCTCTTTTCTTTTCGATTTCTTTATTCATGAGGTAGGTTTCTCTTATATCCTCCACAACTCATGCACTTTTGGTCTCTTCCGATAAGTGGCTTATTGACTCTGGTGTCACTTGTCACATGACCAGCAATTCTCGTTTGTTCTCCTGCTTGAACAACCAAAAATGGGTATCCCCTGTCATTATTGCCGATGGGACTTCTGCTCCTATGCGCGGTGTAGGCATTGTGCACATCATTCCGTCTTTGTAGCTTGAGGATACTCTCAATGTTCCCACTTTTCCGTGCAATTTGTTGTCTGTTCATGCACTTTGCACACAGTTGCACTGCACAGTTACTTTTATTGTCACTTCTTGTTATTTCTGGGATTCTGCCTCTAAGGCTACGATTGCTACTGGGACTGCGAGTGATGACCTCTTCTTTATTGATAATGTGGTTATTTTTTCTGCTTATTCTTCCCTTCAGCAATGACATCGTCGTCTTAGCCACCCTCCTCCTCGCTTCATCCATCAACTTCTTTCAGATCTTTCTCAAGAGGATTCCCCTTTGAATTGTGAAGCATGTCAGCTTGGTAAACATCATCGCTCTTCTTTCCCGGCACAAACATGACATAGTTCTTCATGTCTTTTTGAAATAGTTCACTCTGACATTTGGGGTCTCGCTCCTACTCCACTATTGGTAGAGGTAGCTTGTATTTTGCTACTTTAATTGATGATTTTTCTAGGTGTACTTGAATGTATCTCTTGAAAGATCGTTCTGAACTTTACACTGTATTTACCGCCTTTTATAATGAGGTCTTAATATAGTTTAAATATGACTATTCAAGTTCTTCGTACTGATAATACTAATGAATATGTCAGCCGTTAATTTTCTGATTTTTGTGCGAGCCATGGTTTGATTCATCAAACTTCTTGTCCTGATACCTCTCAACAAAATGGCATTGATGAATGCAAGAATCGTCATCTCTTAGATGTTGCTCGTAGTCTTTTGTTATAAATGAATGTTTCTCGGTCTTATTTGGGTCATGCTGACCTTCTATCCTACTATCTTATTAATTGAATTACCTCATCTATTCTTCAGGGCAAGACTCTATTTTTCATTTTGTATCCCGAGGCTAAGCCATTTCCTTTACCTCTTCGGGTTTTTGGATGTACGGGGTTTGTTCACATACCTTCTTCTAGTCGTGACAAATTTTCTCCCCGTTCTGTTAAATGCATATTCCATGGTTATTGTCTGACTCAGAATGGATATCACTGTCTTGATCCTCTTCTCGCCAAATAGTACGTCTCTATTGATGTCACCTTCTTTGACGATACACTGTATTTTTCTTTTGTTTCTTCTCTCTTGCCCTCTGATACTTCCTCATCAATTCCTATTGTCTCGGCACCTATGTCAGACCCAGTTCTTTCCACCACTGTACCTGTTAAACTGTATCCTTCTCTTGAGACTGAATCTTTGACCTTGGAGCCTTCTGTGCCTGTTCCCGGCCAAGACTCTTCCCTCTTCTGACAATGGATCTGCTCCTACGGACCGGAGTGATCTTGATCATCCCATTGCCTTGCGGAAGGGTGTCCGCCAATGCACAAAGCATCATATTGAATATGTTGTCTCATATGCTCAGATTTCTCTAGTTGTCAAGTGTTTTGCTCTTGCTATATCTTCTACTGTCATCTTCGCTACATATCAAGAGGTTCTTGCTATTCCGCTATGGAATGCCGCTATGGATGAAGAATTGAAAACCTTAACTGAGATAGGTACTTGGACACTTGTTCCCACACCTCTAGGCACATATGTGGTTGGTTGTCGATGGGTTTTTGTTGTCAAGTATCTTCCAGATGATTCTATTGACCGTTATAAGGCAAGACTTCTTTGATACCTTTTCTCTTGTTGCTCGCATCAGCACTATACATGTTCTTTTCTCTGTCGTGATTAATAAAAACTTGGAAATGTCTCAATTATATGTGAAGAATGACTTCATCTATGGTGATTTGCAAGAGGTGATTTACATGGAGCAAACTCCTGGGTATGTTGCTTAGGGGGATTCTCAGGTATGCAAGCTTCGGAAGGCGATTTATGGTTTAAAGTAGAGTCCACGAGCTTGGTTTGACAAGTTTAGTGGGGTTGTTTCTCTTATTGGGTTCAATCGGAGTTCTGCTGATCATTCTCTATTTATACGCAAGACTACTAAAGGCCTTGTGGTTTTTATTGTCTATGTTGATGATATCCTTCTTACTGGTGATGATAAAAAAGACATTGATCTGGCAAAACGAAATCTTCGACAACATTTTGTTACTGAGGATATGGGAACTCCAGAGTATTTTCTGGGAATTGAGATTTCTCTAAAGCAAAACTCTGTGGTTCTTTCGTAGCGGAAGTATGCTCTAGATCTCTTAAAGGAATCTGGTCTTCTTGGCACAAGACCTACTCATGGCATGATGGTTATTGGGGATGATAAGGAGTGGCCTGAAGATTCTCCTCTTCTGCCAGATTGTACTGTGTACAGGCAACTTGTAGGCAAAATCATCTATATGACTGTTACAAGACCAGATATATGTTATGTAGTTGGGAAGGTCAGTCAGTTTATGCAAACTCTTAGAGAGTGACATCTGCGTTCTGCTATGAAAATTCTGGAGTATTTGAAAGTGTCTCTAGGAAAGGGCTTGTTGTTTCAGAAGCATGATTATTTGAAGATTGAAGCGTATTATGATGCCAGCTATGCTGATAACAGAGAAGATAGAAAGTCGATATCAGGTTTTTACACCTTTGTAGGAGAAAATCTTGTTAGCTGGAAAAACAAGAAGCAGATAGTGGTTTCAAGGTCAAGTGCTGAAGCTGAGTATAAGAGTATGTGTTCAACAACTTGCGAATTGAAGTGGTTATGAGCGCTTATGCTTGACTTGGGAGAAGTCTATGATCATCTTCTTCCCATATTCCGTGATAACAAAACCGCTATTTATATATCGAAGAATCCTGTCTTCCATTAGAGGACGAAGCACATTGAAGTCGATTGTCATTTCATTAGTGTTGCTGTATGGAGACCGGGCGGTCTGGCGATCTGATTATGGCGGTTTGGAGATCGAGCGGTCTGTCTGTTTCTCTCCTGTGGTTTGGTGGTTGTACTGTTGTTGTGGTTATCCGGGCGGTCTGACGGTTTCTCCCAGGCGGCATAGAGATCGGGCGGTTTGGCGGTCTCCTTGGCGGCTTGTTCTCTCTTTCTTGTGGTGGCCGGGCGGTTAGCCTATTCGTTTAACCGCGCAGCCTGTTCGGCTTGTTTTATGTTAAACCGCTTACACCTGTAATTATTTAGTCTCACATTGTTTAATTATAATCTCTTTCATCTCCTTCATTCTATAAAAGGGAGGCTATACCTTTGTAATAGATACCTTTTTGGATTATAAAAATTTTGTTACTCCAATTTTTTGGCCTCTTATTTTTTGTTTGCACATGGTATCAGAATACTTGATCTTTTCCTCCTGACTTTTTTGATACCTCTCTGTCCGCGCGCCTTGTTCCTCATCTCGCAATCTGTATCTTCTCTTGTCGCGCCCTGTTCTCGCGGTTTCTTCTTCACTTGTATGGGCATCCTCTCTGCCCCTCCTTTCTAACCACTCCCGCTCTCTAGTCTCCGCGACCTGTTCCTAAGTCGCTGCGACCTATTCTCTTTTGTGCGGCCTCCTTTTCTAGTCGCTCCCACTCTCTAGTCGCCGTGACCTGTTCATAAGTCACCGCGACCTGTTCTCCCTTGCGCGACCTATCTCTTTTTTTCTTCGCGCCCTGTTTTCACGGTTACTCTACCTCTTCTCTCCCCGCAATCTCCATTTATTTGCGCGGTCAGTTTCTGCTCGTGCGGTCTCTGCTCTGCTCGCACTCTGATGACACAGATGCACGTTCCTCGCTCCTATTGGGATTATGATGTCCTCCTCTCCTGTTATCTCATCAATCGCATTCTCTCCACAGTTCTCCACAGTGCCACCCCATTCTCCATTCTTTATCCGAAGAAGAATTTGTTTCCTCTTACTTTGTGCATCTTTGGGTGCACAACCTTTGTGCACTCTCCTGCTGCCACCCGTGACAAACTCTCATCACGGGCCACTAAATGTGTCTTTATGGGGTACTCTACCACTCAGAAAGGTTATTGTTGCTTTGACCCTGTTACCCGCAAGCAGTTCGTCTCTGCGGATGTCACCTTCTTTGAAAATGCTTCTTACTTCTCTCCCGCATTCTCCTCTACTCCTGATGATCCTACTTCTCATACCAACCCATTCGTTCCATCTCCACCTACTGACATTCCTCCACCTCCACCATCTCCACCCTCTCCTCCGCCGTGTCCACTTCCCGTGATATCTCCCTCCTCTCCGCAGACATCTCTCTCTACTCCTGGGCCAGCTCTCTCCACCACGGATGCTCCGGATACTGAGGAACCCGCTGACCTGGATCTCCACATTGCTCTTCGCAAATGGGTTCGGGCATGTACCCAACACCCGCTTGCTGTTGTTGTTTCCTATGATCGTCTTAACCCTTCTCGCAGGGCTTTCGCACTAGCTATCTCGGCCACTGCCACACCCCGTTCCTACCAGGAGGCTGTTACTATTCCTCATTGGAAGGATGTCATGGATGAGGAGATTTTACTCTCACTGAATGGGGTACATGGACCCTCTGTCCTCCTCCCTTCGGCATAGATGTCGTTGGTTGTTGCTGGGTCTATGTGGTGAAGTTCTGCCCTGACGGCAGTGTGGATCGTTACAAGGCCCGACTTGTTGCCAAAGGCTTTACGCATACGTATGAGGTTGATTATTTTGACACCTTCTCTCTAGTTGCTCGTCTCAGCACTATCAGGGTCCTGCTCTTTGTGGCTGTCAACCGAGATTGACTCATTTCTCAACTAGATGTTAAGAATGCCTTTCTATATGGGGACCTTCAAGAGGACGTCTATATGGAGCAACCTCCAGGGTATGTTGCTCCGGGGGAGACACAGGTATGCCGGCTACGGAAGGCTCTCTATGGTCTCAAGCAGAGCCCTCGGGCATGGTTTGACAAGTTCAGCGAGATTGTGACGGCTGTGGGTTTTACGAGAAGTTCTGTCGATCACTCCTTATTTATTCGCAAAACCTCCTTGGGTCTGGTAGTGTTTGCTGTATATGTGGATGATATTCTTCTCACTGGAGATGACCAGGCTGGGATAACCTTGACAAAGAAGCATCTTCGCCAACACCTAGTCATAAAGAATATGAGCTCTCCAAAATACTTTCTTGGGATAGAAATCTCTCGCAAGCCCAATAACCTTGTCCTCTCCCAACGCAAGTATGCTCTTGACTTGTTAAAAGAGGCAGGGCTGACTGGGGCTAAACCTGTCTGATGCCCCATGACGACTGGAGAAGATAAAACATGGACGGATGACTCTCCTCTTCTTTCAGATGTTATGAGGTATAGACGTCTGGTTGACAAACTTATATATCTCACAGTGACCAGACCCGACATCGCCTATGCTGTAGGCAAGGTTAGCCAGTTCATGCAGGCTCCTAGGGAGTGTCATCTACAGTCTGCCCTGAGGATATTGGAGTATATTAAATCAGCGCCTGAGAAAGGACTACTCTTTTAGAAGAATGGTCATTTGAAGATTGAAGCATACTCAAATTCAAGCTATGCTGATGACAAAGGAGACCGCGAGTCAACGTCGGGCTTTTGCACCTTTGTGGGAGGAAATCTTGTGAGCTGGAAGAGCAAGAAACAGTCTGTCATCTGCAGGTACAGCGTCGAAGCAGAATATCGAAGTATGACATCGACCACATGTGAATTGAAGTGGTTACAGGCTCTCATGCTTGACTTAGGAGAGGTCTACAATCATCATCTACCTATGTTTTGTGACAACAAGGCCTCTATATACATCTCCAAAAATCCGGTCTTCCATGAGAGAACAAAGCACATTGAAGTTGACTGCCCCTTTATTCGGGAAGAGATTTTGAAGAAACAAATTTGTACTTCATTCATCACCTCCGATAAAGAGCTGGAAGATATTTTTACCAAGCCGGTGTCCGCCTCCTTTCTTCACATTTGCGATAAGCTGGGCATGATCGAATAAAAGCTCCAGCTTGAGGGGGAGTGTTGTTGTATGCAGACCGGGCGGTCTGGCAGTCTGATTCTGGCGGTTTGGAGACCGAGCGGTCTGTCGATTTCTCTCCTGCAGTTTGGTGGCTGAACTGTTGCTGTGGTTATCCGGGCGGTCTGACGGTTTGTCCCAGGCGGCTTAGAGACCGGGTGGTTTGGCGGTCTCCTATGGCGGCTTAGCTTGTTCTCTCTTTCTTGTGGTGGCCGGGCGGTTAGCCTATTCGTCTAACCGCGCGGCCTGTTCGGCTTGTTTTATGTTAAATGACTTACACCTGTAATTATTTAGTGTCACATTGCTTAATTGTAATCTCTCTCATCTCCTCCATTCTATAAAAGGGAGGTTATACCTTTGTAATAGATACCTTTTTGGATAATAAAAATTTTGTTACTCCAATTTGTAATAGATACCTTTTTAGATACCCTTTTGGATAATAAAAATTTTGTTTTATGTTTTGGATAATACCTTTTTGTTTTCTATTCGCACCTTTGTAGGAGAAAATCTTGTTAGCTGGAAAAACAAAAAGCAGATAGTGGTTTCAAGGTCAAGTGCTGAAGCTGAGTATAAGAGCATGTCTTCAACAACTTGCGAATTGAAGTGGTTATGAGCATTTATGCTTGACTTGGGAGAAGTCTATGATCATCCTCTTCTCATGTTCCGTGATAACAAAGTCGTTATTTACATATCGAAGAATCCCGTCTTTCATTAGAGGACGAAGCACATTGAAGTCGATTGTCATTTCATTAGAGAAGAGGTGGTGAAGAACCAGATCTGCACTCCGTTTGTCACTTCTGATAAAGAACAGGCAGACATCTTCACAAAACTAGTTTCCGCTTCTCTTTCAGATGTTTGTGACAAAATGGACATGGTTGATATATATGCTCCAGCTTAAGGGGGAGTGTTAGTGTTCGAAGGTTTGATGGTCTAGTCTCAGCGACTTGTAGTTCAGGTGGTCAGGCGGTTTGTCCAGGCGGTCTGATTGTGTGGCGGTTTGGTTAGTGGAAGCGGTTTTGTCTGGCGGCTATCTTGGTAGGATTGGCGGTCTAGAGACTTCCCACAACATCGGCCTGATGGTTAGACGCAACAGCAGTCTGGAGACTTACCGTAGCAGCGGTCCGATGGTTAGCCGCAGCAGAGGCCTGAAGACTTGTCGCAGCAGTGGCCTGATGGTTAGCCGGTGCAGCGGCCTGGAGACTTGTCCCAGCAACGACGTGGTGGTTAGCCGAAGCAGCGGCCTGGAGGTTTACCACAGCAGCAGTGGTGGGAGTCCGCAACTGCGGTCTGGTGGGAGTCCGCAACTGCGGTCTGATGCCAACCCGTAGTTGCAGTGTGACAGCTAGTAGCGGCGGTCTAGCGGTCTCCAGTGGCGGTTTGACGACTTACCTCTGTTGACGCTAGTGATCAGCAGCTTTGTACAGTGTTGCGGTTTGACAGTGTCAAACTGCATAAGCAGCGCGAATTGCATT
Source organism: Platanthera guangdongensis (assembly GCA_039583875.1). Taxonomy (NCBI): domain Eukaryota; kingdom Viridiplantae; phylum Streptophyta; class Magnoliopsida; order Asparagales; family Orchidaceae; genus Platanthera; species Platanthera guangdongensis. The sequence goes on along the minus strand of CM077151.1, from coordinate 7,239,513 downwards.
TAGTCTCACATCTTTTATTATATTCTCTCATCTTCCCATTTTATATAAATAAGGGGACATACCTATGTATTATTTATCTTTTGAACAAAAAAATGCCTTTATTTAATTCTTTTCACTATTTCTATTTTTATTTTATAAGAAAATATAAATTTTTACCTAAATTATCATTTTCTCTTTCCCTCTCTTTCTATTTTCTCCCTCTCCCTCCGGGATAGGAGAGCTATAAAATTTCTCTACTTCTCTCTCTTGTCTCTTTCTTTCTCTCTCTTCATTAATTCTACAAATATATATATATATACCAGGAGGTATTAAAAATTAAATAAATTGGGAAAAAATTAAATGAGATAATAAAACTTTCTGTGGAGGGTGCAGCGAAATATCTGTTGGGAGGAGATCACGTGGTCTTATAGCCCTGTCCACTTCTGCCAACTCACAGGCTTTCCTAAATAACAACCCGGTCAAAGGCCAGTCAACGAGCTCTTCCTCCTCTAAAGTCTCATTAATTACCTGGCTGCCATTTCCTCTCATTAATTATTCCCAATGTTTTTTTCACTTTGCCAGCAGTACTGGGAACCTTGGGCCCCACATATGCATGACGTGTCTCGGCCCCACCACTTTGGGCATGTGTGGCATGGGATGGGGCGCGCGTGTATGCCCATGCATGCATGGCGCCGCACATTGCGTTGCATCAATGAATCATGCATCCATCTATGCATGCATGCATCTACGTTGGGAGGGTAGTTGCTGATAAAGTGCAGCTAAACCGAGGGCTCAAAGGACATTATGAGGCCAGCCATGTGGTGGATGTGTCATAGCTCGGAAGAGTAAAATGGGCTATATATATATATGCAAGTGACACACACGCTCACACACGGGCTCTGCACCTATGGTCAATCATGACAGTATCTCAATTGCGACAGTGTAAGAGGGACCTGTGTACCCCGCATGATATTATCCCGGTCGCAACATTATCTCGACGCGACGGCGCTCGCGCCACTCGGAAACCCCCAAGTGTTTCACTCCGCTAGTCGCTCATTTTTGCAGTGTGGACAGGAGTTTGCGAGAGGCGGAGAAAACATGTATTTATTGCAGATAGATGATTTTGCTTACATGAGAGCATATTTTTAAAAAATAAAAGAAAAAATACATGGATTTAAAAAAACGGGATTTTTTTAATAAAGAGAGATAAAATGAGAAAGTGAATGTTTAACTAAAGAATATTTTTTTCTTTTTAATATAACGAGTGTCAGGCACATGGCTGCACCCCTGACAGAGCTGTCGCCGGTGTACCTTGCTCAAATAGAGCATCTATATCTACTCATATATTAACCAATGTTATCAACAACTCACACAAATGAGACATCGATATCAATAATATGACATGTAGAAAAAAAAAACCCAACCCACAATGAGTGCTCGAGTGGAGAACTAGAGATGAAGGCCTTAAGGCAGAGGTTTTTGGTTTCCAGGCAAGTAACAACACAATTAAATGAACAGTTCATAGAACACCAAAAATGCAAATGGAAGCAGCATCTGTAAAGCATTGTGGCGTCGCTCCTCAAAATCATGTGATTAGGGGAGGAGCTAGTGAACAAATAGCATATTGCATATTTGCATTGTGAGATCAAGGCTTCATTTGGCGCGGCGTTTGGAGTGCACGGTTGGGGCAAACGCCGCCACACGGCGGGTAACCAAACGCCGGGCGGTGACGTTTGTCGCGTTTGAGCCCGCAGCGCCTAAAAAAACGGAGAAAAACGACACAAATCGAACCGCGGCCTCCCCCTCTATTTCGAATGACAGCCCCTCTCCTCCTGCCAACGACTCCAAACACTAAACCAAACAAAGCCTAAAATTCAACAAATTGCAAAATATGAAATTCTCCTAAAATTTGAAATTGGAAATGCCATAAAAATAGAAAAAGTTGAGAAATAATTTACTGGTCATAAAGGAAATCGAAGACTAAGGCACCGTTTGGCAAGATGGCGGCGGTCATGAACATGGGGGGTTAATTTATCATTTGTTACCGCCCACCTAAAGAACTTCATCTACTTTTATGTTCGAACGGATGATGTTTGTTATGTGATTCTTAACAAATGACGATTTAACCCAAGCGTTTACGAACGCCACCACCGTGCCAAATGGAGCCTAAGGCTCTGTTTGGGGGGACTTATTTTCACCGGTCAAGCGGTTACGACCGCATGAACCGGATCTTAATTAAGATCCGATTCATGCGGTCGTAATCGCTTTGATCGGTGAAAATAAGTCTCCCCAATCGAAGCCATAGATTCTACTTACTACTTTACAACCTCCCAAAGACCTAAGCTTAAAGTGTGGTGGATTAAAGTAAGCTAAGAGATGTTGTTTGTGACTCAAGCCAGTGCCCTAATCCTATCATAAAACTTGAATATAACATCCTAGCAATATCTTTGAACTAGATCTCAAACAATACCGGGTGAAGAGCTCACTATGTGGCAGAGCAAAGTCGACGACCTTTGTGGCAGAGCAAAGTTGAGGACCATAAATTAATGAGTTCAGTAGAAAATATAGTTATAGAGATCAGCCGGTAATTATCACTTTTAAACAAATTCCTAGCAGCGAGTGAAAAGTTTGATGATAACTAGTGCGAGTGCTTATGGCTCCGTTTGGCAAGTACGGTGGTGACGGTCCTAAACACATGGGTTAAACCGTCGTTCGCTAAGTATCATCTGACAAATCTCATCTATTTGAACATAAAAGTGAATGAAGTTTCTTGGTGAGCGTTAACGAATGACAATTTAACCTCCGTGTTCATGACCGCCGCCACTGTGCCAAATGGCGCCATAAAGTAATTTTGAAAGGTCAAAATTTACAAGCAAAATATAAATGACACTTGTGCTATGAAAAGATCATTTTTCTCTGCTATCTAGTCTAGGCCTGCAAACAAGTCGAGCTCGAGTCGAACTCATCAAAAAGAGCTGGCTCGAGCTCGAGCTTCTTTTTTTAAGCTCGAGCTCGAGCTCGACGAGCCTATTTTAAAAGGCTCGAGCTCAAGCTCGGCGAGCTCGGCTCGAACTTACTAAAGTTCAAGGATCCATTGGAGCCTAATCTAAGTTTGAGAGCATGTCTAAAAATCAGAAGACCGCTAAAATAAATCGGTGTCATTGTAAAAACCATGGATACCACAAAACTCTCTCATATTGTTGCAAATAGAACTGTATTAGTTAATCTAATCTAATTTGGAAACTTGGTGTCAATGCTTAAACATAAAACTAATAAATTAAGTCAAAGCTGAGATCTGAGTGTTCTTCATGTCTGTCACTTAAATAGTTCTTACTAAGATTTGGATTCAAAAAACTACGATTCTTATAGATCAGAAGCAATTTACTAAGGATCAGTTCCACACATTATCAGAAGTTGGTAAAAATCAAAAGCAAAAGGCACAAAGCAGTCACCATTTCGTACCACAGCACGCATATTACAAAGGCAATAAAATATGAAATCATGTGTTGTGCTTTCAGGACAGAAAGGAATTTTTCTGCATCAAACAGAAGATCTTAGATTGTATTACTACATGACATTTAACAGATGAACAGACATGCCTATCTATCTTGAAAGATCCAATCTTATTATCTGCCCGCAATGGATCTCGGTGTGCACGGTTAGAATGAAAGCCAATCAGTTCTTTGGAAGACAAGCAAATTTTCTGGTAACAATCAGATATTTACAAGTACAGGCAGTCACGTATTGGGAACCTGAACCTTGCGGCTGGAGCCATTAATTTTACATTAGCCATTAATTTTACATTTAAGATGTGTTTGTATCACATGCGTCTTTCCATCTTTGGAATTCCCTGAGCTGTCTGTGTCTTTATTGTTAACGCTTGAAATTCCTGCATATTGAAGCACTATAAGTAAGACCTTTGATGTAATTGTTTGTTATGGAAGTATGAATGAAATTCCGTTATCTCTTTCACTCTTTCTCCCATTCTTCTTGTGTTTTTCACTGATTCTTCTCACCTGCTGCATTGAAACGATCATGTTAAAACAAGTATAAAAGTTATCAGAAGCTATCAGTGGTATCAGAGCAAAGCGATCAAGGCGTTGAGTGCAGCGATCACAGCGTTGAGTCCAGTGTACCAAGGCTTTGAGACAAATCTATCAAGGCGTCGAGATCACTGGTATCAGAGCCGCGTTGAGTCCTGTTTCGTTGCTTGTTAGGAACTCATGGCTTCATCATCTACCTCACATTCCCCTCTATCTCTTAATGTTGCCCCCATTTTCAATGGGGAAATGTATGAGCATTGGGCAATAAAAATGGAGACTTTCTTTGAGTCTCAAGAGCTCTGGGAGATTGTTCTGAATGGACCTTCACCCAACCTTAAGGAAAACGCAGCGGCAGGAGGTGTTGCAGAGATACCCAAGGGAGAAAAGAAAAAGAACTCTCTGGCACTGCACGTCATCCAAAACGCTGTTTTTCCAAATATTTTCCCTCGCATAGTGGGAGCCAAGACTGCCAAAGAAGCTTGGGACACACTCAAGGAGTGTTATCAAGGGGACAAGAAGGTGATCTCCATTCGACGCCAAAACATACTTCACCAATTTGATGATCTAAATATGAAGGAGAATGAGAAAATTTTTGATTATATCCCTCTGGTCACCAATCTAACTAATCAACTCAGCAACCTAGGTGCTCCTATCCCAGATGCTGAGATAGTTCTCAAGATTCTAAGAAGCCTACCAAATTCATATGAGCATGTGGTTGCTGCCATAGAAGAGAGCAATGATGTTGAGCTACTCTCTATACCCATCCTCATCAACAAAATCCAATCTCATGAAGAGAGAATGAAAAGGTACACTCCTACATTTGATCAAGCTCTCCAAATGAAATTAAATCTTGGAAATTCTGGCGTTAAGAAAAAACATAAAATCTTCCAAAAGGATATCCGATCAAAGAAGGTCTTCTCAACCAGCAAAACAAGCCCATTCCCAATAAAATCTCTGAAGGAGAAAGTGCATCATCCTTATTTTGCACGCTTTGCAAAAGAAACACCATGATACCAACAAGTGCTTCTACAAGTGTAAATGATGCAAAAAACCAACACATTTTGATAAAGATTATTGGTTTAAAAATAAAGAAAAAGAGGAAGCAAAACTAACAACTAAAAGAGACCATGAAGAAAGGCTGTTGTTCACCTACTCTTCAAAAAATATTGAAGCAGTAAAGTCCACTCAATGATTTTTGGACTTCGGGTGTTCGAGCCATATGTCAAATGACAGGAATCTTTTTGAATCATTGGATGAGTCATATAAGTCAAGAGTATATCTGGGTGATGGAAAAAGTGAAGTCATTGAAGGTAAAGGAATCATTACTATTAGAAACATTGATGGAAATCTTAGAGTTCTACAAGATGTGCAGTTTGTTCCATTCATGACTCCTTAAACAATCAAATAGCTGAAGGAACAATGACTAAGAACCAGATTTTCCCCCTCCAACTGGAACCATCAAACCAGGCCCCCCTCTCCACTATGGATTACAACACTGACCTGGTAACAACACTGACCTGGTAACAACCTGGCACAGTAGATTGGGACATTTAAATTTCAGTTCAATATATGAAGAATTTGATAGAAGACAACTTTGCTCTTTGAGTACCACAAATTCAGGTTCATCATCACCAATGTGAGACTTGTGCCCTTGGAAAGTCTCACTGTGACCTTTGGGGCCAGCTTCTGTTCCATCCCTTGGAGGAATGAGGTATTTCTTCCTGCTTGTGGATGATCATACAAGGTACTCTTGGATCTATTTTTTCACACATAAATCAGAAACTTTCTCACTTTTTGTGATTTTAAAAGAGAAGTAGAGAGAAAAATTGAGAAACATATTAAGACCATAAGAAGTGACAATGGGGGAGAATTTACCTCTCACCCATTTAAGCATTTCTGCCAACTGAACGGTATTCATAATGAATTTACAGTTCCCGGTTGACCACAACAAAACGGAGTTGTAGAAAGAAGGAACCGAACCATCATAGAGATGGGAAGGTCACTCCTCATACACAAAAATCTGCCTAAATATCTTTGAGCAGAAGCTGCGAGCACTGCAGTCTACCTTTTAAACAGAGTCCCAACCAAAGCTTTGAAAAACACTACCCCTTATGAGAGACTATTTGGAAAAAAGCCTAAGATAGACCACCTGAGAAACTTTGGGTATATAATATTTGCCGACGTTCTCAAAGAGAAAAAAATAAAAGCTTGATCCAACGAGTATCAAGTGTGTGCTCATTGGGTATAGTCAGTATAAAAAGGCTTATAGACTTTTGAACCCTATTACCACTCAGTTGATTATCTCCGGGGACGTAGTGTTTCATGAAGATGATATATGGAAATGGGCAACAGATATTGAAGGTGAACCTTTTTCTCTTTGCTCTCCAGTTGAGTTACTTTCTAACCCCTCCAGGAGATACCATAAGAGACGGGTGAGGCCTTGCTGCAGCCAGAAGAAGTGTTGGTCGAAGAAGATGATAATAACACCTCTGATGAGTCATCATCGCCCAAAAAATTGAGATATCTAGTTGACATATATGAAAACTCTAATGTAGCTTTGTTTCACAACACTCCCAGATGTTTTGCTGAAGCTATCGGGTGAGAAGAATGGAAAAAAGCTATGGCAGAAGAAATTAGCCTTGTAGAGAAGAATGATACTTGGAGTCTAGTTCAAAAACCAGCCCATAAGGATGTAATTGGTTTAAAATGGGTGTTTAAATTAAAATGCAATGAGAAAGGAGAAGTTGTTAAACACAAGGCTCGAATTGTCGCAAAAGGATATAGCCAGCAGCCTGGAAAAGACTTCACTAAGACTTTTGCCCCGGTAGCTTGTATGGAAATAATATGCTTGGTGATGACAATTGTTGCTAACAACTACTATCCAATTCATCATCTAGATGTGAAGTCAGCCTTTTTAAATGGGGTTCTGGATGAGGAGATTTTTGTTGAGCAGCCAGAGGGATTCAAGAAAAAAGGGAAGGAGAACTATGTTTACCATCTCCATAAGGCTTTGTACGGGCTAAAACAAGATCAACGGGCTTGACATTCTAATATCACCTCATATTTCTATCAAGAAGGTTTCACCGCCAATAAAATTAAGCCCTCACTATTCATTAGAAGGGACTCTAGCGGCATTGATGTCATCATTTGCCTCTACGTCGATGATCTACTCATAACTGGAGGATCATAATCATCTATTACAAAATTCAAGAAGAAGATTGAAGAAAGGTATGAAATAACTGACTTAGGCATTCTAAAATTTTTCTTGGGAATGAGTGATTACAATCCCTGCATGACTCCCATGTGCACCAGGGACAAGCTCAGCAAGACTCAAGAAAATGATGAACAGCTTGATGAAGAACATTACAGGAGCCTGGTGGGATCATTGATTTACCACACTCACACCAGACCTGTCATTGAGCATGCAGTCAACATGGTATCTAGATTTGTCAGTAAGCCTAACAGACAACAATTGAATGCAGCCAAGAGAATTCTTAGATATGTGCAAGGAATAAGAAATTATGGGCTTCATTTCACTAAAGATCCTAATCCTGCACTCATTGGTTTCTCTGATTCTGATTGGGGAGGCTCAATTGATGATAGAAGAAGCATGAGCGGCTATGTTTTCTTTTGCGGAACAAGCCCGATTGCTTGGAGTTCACGAAAGCAGCAGACAGTGGTGCTTTCAACTACATAGGCTGAATATATGGCTCTGAGCTCATCTATTTGTGAAGGAGTCTGGTTAAAAGGGATGTTAGAAGAGCTAACTGAAAAAGAAGCAGGAATCATACTACTCAAGTGTGACAATATTTCAGCAATCGCTCTATCGAAGAACCCCTTTTTTCATAACAAAAGCAAACACATTGGAATCAAATACCATTTCATCCGTGAGATGATTGAAGGAAGAGAAGTAAGAGTCGAGCACAGTCCAACTGAAGTTCAGCTTGCAGATATATTTACCAAGTCACTGCACAAAACCCGTTTTGCTGAGCTTCGACAAAATCTAATGCTTTCCCCGCCTCAGGTTCAAGAGGGAGTATTGGGAATCTGAACCTTGCGGCTGGAGCCATTAATTTTACATTTAAGATGTATTTGTATCCCAAACATCATTCCATCTTTGGAATTCCCTGAGTCACCTGTGCCTTTATTGTTAATGCTTGAAATTCCTGCATATTGAAGCATTATAAGTAAGACATTTGTTATAATTGTTTGTTATGGAAGTATGAATGAAATTCTGTTCTCTTTCACACTTTCTCCTGTTCATATTATGTTTTTCCCCGATTCTTCTCACCTGCTGCATTGAAACGATCATGTTAAAACAAATATAAAAGTTATCAGAAGTCATCATCATACACCAGTTAATGTTGTGCAGTATAGATTATGATTACAAGCATTATAATCTATGTTATAACAGTAACAAACATTATAATCTATGTTATAACAGACACAAATCCTGCAACAAGAGATAATCATTAACAGTCACAAACATTATATGATAGTATGTTATAATAGTCCAACAAATAAGTAAATTTTTTTGCTTAAAATTTGAAAATTTCAAGCATTCAACTCCAGAATTTCAGATTCTGGTGATTGCCATGCATTTATCCTTTCATTGTATCGTCATCAACTGGAAGTACTTGCACTGCTTTTTTCTCGCTCTGCAATTGAAGGCATAACTTTTAAGAATTTTAAGTAGAGATTAATATTTTTTTCAAAATAAATATCATAGTTGATTAATTTTACCTTTGTCTTTTTTAACTCCAAATCTTTTTCTCAGCCAATCCCCTCCACATTTAATAACTTGAACTGTATATGTCTTTAACGATGCACGATATTTATCAATAACTCTACTTCTGGCACTAAAAGTAGCTTCTGAAGTAACTGACGTAATCAGAATTACTAAAATATCTCTTGCCAATGTCGCCAAGATCTTGTACTTTAGAGCATGAACCCTCCTCCATTCCAAAACATCAAATTTTCTTTCACCTCTAATTTGATCTTTTTCGATCATGTAGCAATTTTCTTCTAAATATATATCAAGTTCAGATTTTTGGGGTTGAATAGACTTCACAGACTTGACATAGTCAAAATACTCAGACCAATCAGATTGAGTTTGAACATGTCTATTAGATTGACTTGAAAGACTACTCCCTTCAATTTCCCCAATCACGTCACCTTCCATCATATCATTTTTCACATACTCTGCATAAAGTTTGTGCAAGGTCTCCTTAACAATGTTAATTTCAAGTTCGGCTCTTTGTGCTGAATATAATTTGGGGAAAAAATTTCAAGAGCTGGCATTTTGCATCTTGGATCCAAAACTGCCGCAACGGACATTAACAAATTTGAATTCCCCCAGTATTTATCAAAATTCATCTTTATTTTTCCAACCATGTCATGAATAAAGCAATCATTGTCCAATGTTTTCTTATCCAAGATAACCTTCACTCTACTGACCTCATTAAGAAATAAATTTGACGTCGGATATTCACTTCCGGAGATAATATGTGTAGCTGTCCAAAAAACCTCTAACAATGAGCATATTTTTTCAATTTGTACTCAGTCTTCCTCAGTTGGACAACTCTCGTAATGCGGATCACGTTCTGCATACCTTGGGAATACATCTTTGAATTTGCTTGCAGCTGCCAACATCTCATATGTGGAGTTCCATCTAGTCCGACAATCATCAATTAACTTTCTTTTAGGTAGATTTAGTTGCTTAACAATCTCATAAAATATTTTAAGGCGTGCATCCGATCTCCGAATATACTCCACACTATCACGTATAACAACAACAACAACATCTTTAATTTTAGATATACCATCTTGGGCTATGAGATTGAGAATATGAGCGCAACATCAGACATGAAATAATCAACCATCACAAAGTAGTTTTTTGGTGCTTCTTATGTAAATTTTTAGATTTTCTATAGCAGCATCATTAGAAGATGCATTATCAACAGATATTGTCTGAATCTTACTCTCTATGCCTCAATCTTTCAAGCAACGCCGTATATCATCCGCAATCTCAAGACCTTGACGAGGGAGTGGAATGTGAACATAGTTGACACGTTTTTGTAGCTGCCAATTTTGATCGATCCAATGTCCTGTGATGATCATATATTTGATCCTTTGATTTTTAGATTTCCAACAATCCGTGGTTAGGCTGATTTTAGTCAAGCTTTTCAATAAATTTTTCAATTTCTTTTTCTCCATTTCATACACATTTACAAAATAATTTGTTGATGTTGTTCTTGAAATGTTTTTCCACTCCAGCATCCCCCGTCTTTACATTAAATTGAATCCCTCCACTTCTACAATAGAGAATGGGTGCTCGTGCATCATTATCCAGTTAGCTAACAACTCTATCATAATTTTCATATCAATTTTCCATCATGTAAAATAGGAAAAGAGGATGGATCCACTGTAGATGACACAAAGCCTAATTGGGTTTGAGTTTGTGTAGATCTCTCCTTTTCGGCCTTTGCTCTACGATGCGCAACACATTTTGGAGATGTCTATGAAATTGAGTTGTTGGAGTGGTTTTTGATTTGAAAAAATTTTTGTTGCAGTGATTGCAGGATATCCTTATTTAGCCGTCCTTATCCTTATCTTCTATAAATTCTGACTAAATGGATGACTTCTTTTGTCTTTTTACCTTTTGCAGTACATCTTCATTGCCCTCCTTCATTTCAGAAGTAGTTGTTGGAAGAATATTCGCGCTAGTTATATTTCCCACCTCATCTGCAATTGAATCCATATCACCAACTACTCTTTCAACTACTTCCTCGTGGTTTTGCATAATCGGACTAGTAGAATCTCCTACAGAGTTCATATCTAAGAAAAATAAAAATAAACAATTAGCAAAAAATGTAAGATTTTCTTTTAAGCAATTAAATCCGTATCACACTAAAATTAGTTTGAGCCATATAGCATCCAAAATTCATCAACTATATAGTCTCAAAATATAGAACAAAATTATAAAAAAGTTCAAAACATGCATCCAGAACAAAATCTAACCTAAACAGATGCCAACATCCAGAATTCATCAACTGTTTAAAAATACAGAAGAAAAACTATTCTAAGCAGCTGGCAACATCCAGAACATAATCACCGAACTATATAGTTTCAAAATATGCATCCAGAATGCATTCAAAACAAAAGCTAATCTAACCCTAAACAATGCATATAGGTTCAAAATTGTTAGGAAAAAGGTAAACACTTTTTAGAGATCAAGTAAACATCAAGTTCTAGCCAATAATTAATAGAAACATAAGAATAAAACTCTAAATGTCTTCGTATAGAGCTGAAATACCTGACTGGAAATGGGATCAGAAATGAAATTAGGGCAAAAATTTGGATGAAAACATGACTGAAATACATGCTTTAGGACAGTAACAAAAGGAGGAGACAATCAACTAGTAAAGTAATGATTGGGCTCCACTCTATCTTCAGTTCTGTAAAGATCATATCCGAAGATCAAAACCCCAAAAAATCGATCGAAAGTTCAAAACAAAGAGGAAGAAGAAATAAAGGAAAAAAGAAGGCTTACCAATTTGAAGACAATCGGCTGAGGAGAAAGACGATTGTCAGAGGAAAAAGACGGCGGTGAAGACGCCAAGGAGAGGCGAAGGCGAGGAGAAGAGAGGAGGCACGGAGCAGCGAGGAGGCACGGAGCAGCGAGGTGGCAAGGAGCGACGAGGAAGCGAGGAGACGTCGAAGTGAGGAGCGGCGAGGAGGCACAAAGGCCGGAGCGGCAAAAAACCCTAATCGCTTGATGGAATCTCGAGCAGCAAAAACCCTGAGTAGTGATATTATGTTAATATTATAATGTATTAAAATATTATTTTGATAATATTATATTAATATTATAATGTATTAAAATATTTACTACTAATAATATATATATTATTTAATAAAAAAAAGCTCGCGAGCCGGCTCGCAAGCTCGTGAATAGGGTTACTTAGGCTCGAGCTCGGCTCGAAATCAGGCTCGAGCTCGACGAGCTCGAGCTCCAGCTCGACATGCTCAAATTCGAGTCAAGCTTTTTTCGAGCCGGCTCGACTCAACTTGCATAAAATTGCATTGAGGAACACATCTGTAAGATTTGTGAATAAGACATTTAAATTATGTATATATTTTTAAATAATATATATTGATGTGGTCCTCCTCCATTTATAAAAATTCTATATTGCAAGCCAGAATTTTTATGACCCATACTAAGTTAGTGGGGGTCATGAGGGCTTAATTAGTGGGGTTGACCGAAATCAACCCCACTAACCCATGGAGGATGTTAGAGTGCTTGAAGCATCCCGTGTGGCCGTCAAGTACGTTTGAAATGACCTCCATGTTGCCCGCAACAGGAGTATTTATATATAGGCGTAACCCTAAATTCCTGACAGATTATTGGATTTCTACCGGATTCTAACCAAACCAATAAAGACCTGCTACCAATTATATAAATTTACCGCAACAGAGGAAACCACTTCAACCACGCGGTGGCAAAATCGTTGTGAAGCCCGAAAGGCGGCCGTTCACTAGGCCAGCCGCCGCTCACCTAGCCGCGGCTGCGCACCCCGCAACACAGCAAAGTGGACACATATATCATGCGTCGGTGAATAGCCGGGTCCGGGGGAGGTAAAGTGCAGGAAATCGGACGGACGAGATCCGCTGCACTTTACCGTAAAGTGCGATCTAATGGATGTGAGTGCGCTAAGATGTGTGCACATCTCAACGCACATATCTCAAAGCAGTGCGCGAGAAATCAAAGCGTGCACGCATCTCCGCGCGAGCTGAGATGCACTCGCACCCGTCAGATCTCGCGCATTGCACGATGCAGTGCATTTCCTGCACTGCACCACCCCCGGACCCGTGAATAGCCCTAGTGATAAAGCCCTGAACAAAATCATTGTCATCAAGGACCACACCCTCAATTATATCATCATTATTAAAAAACCAAAAAACAAAAACAAAAAAGTTTTTAACTTGAAGCTCGTGATCAAGTTTTGTCAATATATGTAGGCTCAATAATCAATTAATATATAGTTGATGGGTTCCAATCCCCAAAAGCAGATCACATGAATCAGAGTTTTGGTCATGACGTTTGGGTGGTGCAGCGTAGCGGCGGGCCGTGAGCTAGCGCTGCAGCGGGCGATGAGCGCGGCTGCGGGAGGCGAGTGTGGTAAGGGAGGGCGACGAACATGGGCGATGAGCGCGGCGGCGGGCAATGAGCATGGGCACGGCGGCGGGCAATGAGCGCAGAGGAGGGCGATGAGCATGGTGAGGCTTGTGGCGTAGAGGTGAGCATCGGGCGATGCTTGCGACGTGAAGGTTAGCAAAAAGGCGATGCCAGCAGCGTGGAGGTGAGCGACGGGCGTCGCCAGGGGCGTGAAGGTGAGCAATGGGTGCGGCCGGCGGATGCACTGTAGGTGCGACACATGCCGCGAGTGCAGGAGGTTACCCCCCTCCCAATGATTGGGGTGCGGTTACCCATACCTCCTTAATGGGTGGTGCGGTTACTCACTTCCCCATGATTGGGGGGAGGCCAGGTGGCTGCACGTATGCGTTTGCGTGTGTTCCGTCGTCTGTTTGGAAGATCAAGTAGAGTCGGAATTGCACGAGAGTGGCCCGTTGGAATTGAATCGGCAAGCCGGTCAAGATCGCGACAAAAACAAAATCTCCAATTTTTGAGGAACGCTATCAATAATAACATGTGAAAATTTGTCCGCAGCTAGCTCCAAGTTGGTCCAAGGTGAAAATTGAAGGATAAAAGCCATAAGGTTGCCAAAGCTTGACTAAAATGACTGAGGTAAATTTTGTAATTATGTGGGATCAGCAATTAGCAATTGTATATACAACAATGATAAAATGTTGCAAGACTAAGTAGATATTTCAGGGGCGGATCCACATAGCGCCCAGTGTAGGCAGTCGTTTGTTAGGATCGTGACACATCACACGTGCATGGATCATCCGGATTGCGCCACGTCGGCAATCCGTGGGAGGTGTTATTACCTATTCCGGGCGAAATTCAATTTGGAAATTCCTCTTTGGGGAAGGAATTATCTTCCTTCCAATGGTGGCAGCTGGCCCTCCAAATTTATCTCATAATATTCAACCATGTTCTTTTTGGGGATTTGCCAACCTGGAAATTACTCTTTGGGGAAGGAATTATCTTCCTTCCAATGGTGGCAGCCGGCCCTCCTTTCCCCCCTAGGATTTCTCTCCTATTTAAATTCAAGAGGTGGCCGGCCAACATGAGTGGTGCAGCAGGTCCTTTCTCTTTCGGTGCAGCAGGTCCTTTTCTCTTTTGGTGCAGCTTTTGGCCGTGCGGGTCTTCGAAAAGCAGGAACTTCGCAGCCGCTTTGATTCTCGCCGCATCTCGTACAACCGGATCTTGGAGGATTCGAGTTCTTCTCGGTCTATTCTTTCTCCTCCATTTTAACTGTATTATATGTTTGAGAATCTTGAGAAATAAAATTGATTTCTGCCTGCACAGTGGATGTACCCATTTGATTTTTCGGGGAACCACTTAAATCTTGGTGTTCTTTCTTTGTGGTGTTTGTTTATTTCTTTTCGTGCGTTATTATTATTTTTCGTAACCATAATTGTGGCCGTTAGAAATTTCACTTGAACAGGAGAATTTTATCCGCACTTGGAGACCCGTTTTCATAACAAGTGGTATCAGAGGCCAGGTTCGATCGACGACCGTTTGGACGTTCTGTTTCGAGTTGGGTCAACGGTAGGTGACGACATCGGTCCGCTCTCTATCTTCCCAATCTTGATCCGTGAATTTATTCGGTCGCTTCGGTCTCCGTGCAGATTTTCTTCAGTTTGTTTTCTATGGCGACTTTCACACCAGGTGCGAAGTTTGAAGTTACGAACTTCGACGGAAAGCACAATTTTGGCCTGTGGCAGGTCAAGGTTCGAGCACTACTGATTAAGGAAGGATTACACTGTGTCCTATTGGGGAAGGCCAATAAGGATGTTGAGGTTACCGATCGCATGTGGGAGGATATGGATCTCAAAGCTATGTCCACCATACAGATTTGCCTATACGATGATGTGTTATATCGAGTTCTTTCAAAGACGACTGCCTCTGGTCTTTGGGCAAAGCTGGAGAATGTCTACATGACGAAGTCTCTTCCCAATCGTATTTACCTCAAGTAAAAGTTGTACAAGTTCAGCATGAAGGAGGGTTCCTCTCTTCACGACCACCTAAACAGTTTTAACAAACTGCTATCAGAGTGTCTCAGCATCGATATCAAGGTGGAGGAAGAGAATAAGGCAGTTATTTTACTGAACTCCCTTCCAAAGTCCTACGAGAGCATGGTCACTACTCTTACCTACAGCAAGGACGTTTTGGACATGGAAGAGGTTACTGCAGCCTTACTCTCAGATGATATCCGAAAGAAGTCTTCCGGCTCAGGTGCTGCTAAAAGTTCAGCTTTATTCTCTCGGGGCCAGTCTGGTTCAGTTAGAGGAGGCAAGTTCAAAAAGAGTTCAGACAGTTACTGCAATTACTGCAAAAAGAAGGGTCACGGAATAAAGGACTGCTGGAAGCTTCAAAACAAGGAGAAAGAAAAATCCCTTGGTGATGATAAGGGGAAGTCTGTCGCATCCATATGCATCGAGGATGTCGATTATGACGTCCTTTAGTCTTTTTTCCTCACCTATCTTTTTTTTTCTCCTGTTTTATCTACATTTTCTTCCGGCATTTTTCTTCCCTTTCTTATTCTGTTACCCCCTCCATTTGCTTACCATCATTTTTCTTTTCCTAGTTATGTTATTTTTTATGCTTGTGTTTATATAACTCTTATTCCGAGTTATTCTTTCCTGGTCAAAAAATTCATTATCGAATGTGTTTTGTCCCCCTATTACCTTAGCCCTTTCATTATTACTCCTTCGTTCTACATGGGCTCAGAGTGTGTCTAATCAATCCTTTTCTGATTAGTTCTCATAGGGGTTCCATCTTTCCATGCCGAGGACAGTTGTTTGCATTCTTTTCTTGATGTGTCTGCATTTATCAGTTTCTCTCCCGCGCACACATCAAATGTCAGGAATCTTGACAGGTTCAGTTTTGCTATGGGAGACCACCGCTGGAGGTGGAGCAGTTGATATTTAGCTTCAAGGTGGAGCGTTTCTGAGACAGCCACGTTAGTCCAGTTTGTGCGCTACTCAGGATTGAAGGAGTTCATTTCTTATATATGATTCACTCTCGGCCAGAGTTCATTCAATCTGGTCTCTTTGGCTTTTGGATCTTGGTGACCGTCTAGCTATTGGAGTTATTTCAGTCAGGTGGAGCTTGTCCTTGGAGAGGCGTCAAGGTGGAGTTTTGTTTGCGTGAGGCGTCAAGGTGGAGATTGTTAGGATCGTGACACCTCACACGCGCATGGATCGTCCGGATTGCGCCACGTCGGCAATCCCTGGGAGGTGTTATTACCTATTCCGGGCGAAATTCAATTTGGAAATTCCTCTTTGGGGAAGGAATTATCTTCCTTCCAATGGTGGCAGCCGACCCTCCAAATTTATCTCCTAATATTCAGCCCTGTTCTTTTTGGGGATTTGCCAACCTGGAAATTCCTCTTTGGGGAAGGAATTATCTTCCTTCCAATGGTGGCAGCCGGCCCTCCTTTCCCCCTAGGATTTCTCTCCTATTTAAATTCAAGAGGTGGTCGGCCAACATGAGTGGTGCAGCAGGTCCTTTCTCTTTCGGTGCAGCAGGTCCTTTTCTCTTTCGGTGCAGCTTTTGGTCGTGCGGGTCTTCGAAAAGCAGGAACTTCGCAGCCGCTTTGATTCTCGTCGCATCTCGTACAGCCGGATCTCGGAGGATTCGAGTTCTTCTCGGTCTATTCTTTCTCCTCCATTTTAGCTGTATTATATGTTTGAGAATCTTGAGAAATAAAATTGATCTATGCCTGCACAGTGGATGTACCCATTTGATTTTTCGGGGAACCACTTAAATCTTGGTGTTCTTCCTTTGTGGTGTTTGTTTATTTCTTTTCGTGCGTTATTATTATTTTTCGTAACCATAATTGTGGCCGTTAGAAATTTCACTTGAACAGGAGAATTTTATCCGCACTCGGAGACCGTTTTCATAACAGTCGTTCGCATTGGTTTTTAAAAATACCAATTATCAATAGTAGAGTACATAATTTATTTATCTGGTAGATATAAAATATACATATATATTCATGAATAAACTGTTGAGTATGCCATGTGGAATGGACTGTGATGTCCGAGCGTATGTCGCGACTCAATAAAAGGGATGGTTTAGTCTCACACTGCCTAGCATGTTCCTTGGTCCTGTGTGTATAAGCGAGGTGGCCACTCCTCTCCTAACCGCGTGATTTGGGGAGTGACGCCACAATACTTTACATGGTATCAGAGCAAGGGGCACATGTCGAGGGGGGTGTTGAGTGCGCCACGTGGAATGGACGGTGATGTCCGAGCATGTGTCGCGACTCGTTAAAAGGGATGGTTTAGTCCCACACCGCCAGCGTGCTCCTTAATTAATTGGTCCTGAGTGTATAAGCGGGGTAACTACTCCCCAAATCACGTGGTCTTGTTGAGTGCGCCACTTGGAATGGACGGTGGTGTCCGAGCATGTGTTGCGACTCATTAAAAGGGATGGTTTAGTCTCACACCGCCAGCGTGCTCCTTGGTCCTGGGTGTATAAGCGGGGTGACTACTCCTCCCCAAACCGCGTGGTTTTGGAGAGTAACACCACAATGTTTTAGATAAACTCAAGCAAGTCATTTAATCAAGTTGTTAGTGTTTGATATCTAATTATATGGTCATGAGTTAAGTCATGTGCATGTCATATTTATTTATCATTTTACTTCCTACATATCTATTTATAATTTTATTTCCTTCATATTTATTTATCATTCTTTTCTAACATATTTATTTATCATTTTTTCTACACATTTATTTATCATTTTATTTTCTATCCATGTCAAATTTATTTATAATTTTTAGATATAATTCAAATTAGTAATATTTTTGTTTTATTTTTTTGATATTTTTCGTGCATCATTGATACAGAAAAAAATCTCTATGTTCGTCACTAGATATTCTGGTAGCTAGCTAGAGGATATTATAAGCTAGAGTTATACATGAATATTTTAACATTTCATGAAAACTATCCAATTCATATATGCACAACTTCAATTCACCAATCCGATACGAAATCAATACAAAATGTATTCTTAGCCTGCTTGCATGGTGCATAAAATCGCGCTATACAACTATATAACGTGCAAACCATTTCAGAAGAGCGGTGAAACTCGTGTGTAGCAAATTGAATTGGACAATTAAGAACTATATGTGTGATGAATATATACAATGAGTGGTCACCTGATGGGAGAGGAGAAATAAACACACAACAGAGGCTCCGTTTGGGGGGACTTATTTTCACCGGTCAAGCGATTACGACCGCATGAACCGGACCCTTATATATTAAGGCCGGGTTCATGCGGTCATAACCGCTTGACCGGTGAAAATAAGTCCTCCCAAACGGAGCCATAGTCAATAAGAAGCTGATTCATTTTACAGGAGCCTGTGCATGGGCCATGAATTGAAGCTTGGTAGGTCACACTCCATTCATTTTTAAAGAGGCTCCATCAATGCTCTTATGTATCAATAAGCATAGTTTTGATTCCCAATTTGCTAGGATTAGCAGCACTATTGAGTAATGAGTAGCATTGTGTAATATAATTTTTAGTAGATGTAATGAGTAGCTACCCTTACCAAGATGATTTTCCAAGTGATCCCAAATTTGCTAGGATTTATAGTAAGTTTACCTAAAAACGCTTCATCCATTTTTACGTTCAAAGCTAGTTTCTATTCTTGGCGGTGGTCATAATCATTATCTTATCAAACATGCATACGCCGCACCAAACTAGGCCGTAGACTTAAGCTGCGTTTGACGCGCCTTATCGTAGCTTATGTGCACCGGTGAGGTTGGACAAAAACGTCATTGTCATAGAATGTATGTTTAGTATTACAAATGTTACCAAAAAAACTAATTTGAGACATAACATTTTGGTATGACAATAACATTTTTGTCCAACCTCATCGGAGCAAATAAGTCACGATAAACCGTGTCAAACGCAGCCTTAAACTGAGTTAGTTGATTCAAAATAATATTTTCAATTTCAAATCATCACAAAATGTTACATATTTTATTAGCTTATACATATATTAATTATTAGTGAAATATACTCTAAATCCCACATGCAAAGGGCAGGCTAAAGTTTGCCTTACATTTCACACTCACACTCACACGCCCTACAGTTTATGAAAAGGGCTTTCCCTCATGAATTCTTGAATCTTTTTGTAATTAAAATCAGTACCACGAGATTTGCGTAGCCCCCTACCCTTGAGGCATTTGTTAATAGAGAATGACTGATAATTTTTGAGAGACAATACACGACACAGTTACCGTAAAATATACGGACTCCAAAATCCGGAATTTAAAGAACCTAAAGGAGCATGAGTCATATATTCTGCCGAACACCGTTCTTGCCAAGACTGTATGTCTTTTTACCATTGTTGTGCGCGTATGACAGTGTAAAAAGTTCTTCCATAACTTTCATAAATGTGCATGGTAACAACAAAGCTTGTTTCTCCACACTTGATGAAACCTTCAAATCTCAAGTCTACCTTGGTGACGGGAAGTCGGAGCAGATAGAAGGCAAGGGGACGACAATAGTACACACAGAAGAAGAAGAAAAAATGATTCATACAAAACTAACTGATCAAGAAACATAAATACATGCAATGAAATAGTGATATCCAATTTCATTTCGAAAGAGTTTGGTCAAAAGAGCAAACACAAAAAACTATTTGCTTCTCTATCAATATCCACACAAATGACTGGAGCTCCTACACAACCTATCCAACGGTCTTATAGATAGAATTGAAGGAAAAAAGATCACTCCTTTCTGATACAAAGTAATAGCTTCATTTCTACAGATTGCCTCTGATTTCTCCTCTATTTTCTCTTAGTCGACTCTCTTTAAAAGAAGCTCACATAAAGTGTAATTATTACTTTCGAAAACTACAACTACAACTCTAATACAATGTTTCGTAACAAATTAACCTTGCAACTTCGGTTCCAAAATCAAATTACTAATTCCGACTATTGGCGGAGCTAAGAATGTTAACAAGGTGGGGACACACATCAACTTCATAAATTTTTTTTTAAACGTCTCCAATTTTCGAGAGTCATTTCTCTCTCATCCGGATATCGTTTTTTTTTTGTACAAGGAGCTAGTCAAAATTCATTGTCTTGACGAGAGGACTTCAAATCCACTAATCATTTTGTAAAATTCTTGGGGTAGGCCCGGGCCCCAAACCGCTCCCCATTAGATCCGTCCCTGATTCCGACATTATTTATTTATAAATTAATTAGTATCCATAAATACATTTCAGTTCCATCTTGGATTAAATTATAGTCTAATTTATATTAAACTCAACCCGACCAATCTTCTTATTTCAGCACATTCTTAACGTGCAGTCTCAGATATATATATATATATATATATATATATATATATATATATATATATATATATATATATATATATATATATATATATATATATATATATATATATATATATTGTTAGGATTGTGATGCCTCACGCATGGACTAGGACCGTCAGGATCGCGGCCACGTCATCGATCCTAGGGAGGTTTATTTGTCTAGTTTGTCCTAATCCTGATTAGGAAGTGGTTTAGTAAGGGGGGCTGATTTTTTGGGTGGGATTATGGGTTATTCCTAATCTAGGTCAATCATTAATTCAGAATCCCATCTATTTTGGCAAGGGCCATTCATGGCCGGCTGACCTCTTTTATTCTCTTTCTCGTAACAGCCTTGGAGCTTTTATGGGGGCCGTTTCTTCCATGCATGGAGAGGTGGTGGCTGCCTATTTAAGGAGGGATGTTGCAGCCTTGAAGGAGAGTACAATCAAGCAAGGAACAGAGAGAGTGGATCCAGGCTCGGCCACCAGTGAGGAGCTTTCCGAGAGTGTGAGGAGCAAGGTTCTGTAGGAGTTTCTCTTTCCGGCGGTAGCGGCAACGAACGGACCTCGCCGGTGCAGGAGGATCAGAGGCGGCGGCAGCGGGTTGCAGCGGCGATCTCCAGGCGGCATCAAGAGGTGTTCAGGCGGCGGCGGCGGCGACAGCTCCAGTTTCAGACAAGGCGCGGCGGCGGCGGCGGCAGCAGGCGTGCTGCAGGCGGAGGCGGCGCATCGGGCTCAACTCAGGCGGAGGCGGCTTTGTCAAGCGGCGGCAAGCAGCTCCAGGAGGCGGCAGTAGCAGGAGGATTCAGGTGGAGACGACTCTGTCCAGCGGCGGCAGACAGCTCCAGGCGGCGACAACAGGTGCAGGAACGGCGGATCCATCAGGGAAGAAGAACAGGAGTTGTCGCCCGGCGACATCGATACCGCCCGGCGATATCGGTTCTTCTAGTTTTGGGTTTTTTGTTGTTTGACCGTATCTGTTTGGTCTCTGGTTGTATCTGTGTAACCTCATCAGTTTTTAGTGGATCTTTCTGGCGCGCTCTCCCCGTGGAGTAGGAGTCCCAACTCCGAACCACGTAATTATTTTGTCGTCTGGTTGTGCTTGGTTTTTGGATTTAAATTTCGTTTATCATATTATTGCTCAGATTAGCTTCTGTTGCTAGATCCGCGGCGAACCACCGTAGTCGCGGATCCGGTCCCAATTTCACAAAATTGGTATCAGAGCCAGGTTCGACCCTTCGAACCCCGGTGAGCAATAATGACAACGAAATTTGAAGTCCCCAAGTATGACGGCAAAATTGACTTTGGTCTGTGGCAGAAATGGGCCAAAGCGGTTCTCGTCCAGCAAGGTCTTCATAAGACTCTCCTCGAAAAGGAGAAGTCCGGGAAGAAGGACGACGAGTGAGATGAGCTAGATCTGAAGGCCATCAGCACAATCCAATTGTGTTTGGCCGATGAGGTTATGTATATGTAGTCGATGCTGAGACTACAGCGGATCTGTGGAAGAAGTTGGAGGAGCTTTATATGTCAAAATCCCTCACGAATAAGCTGTACGTAAAGAAACAAATTTACAGCTTGAGGATGTCGGACAGCACTCCGCTTCTTGATCACATGAATGTGTTTAATAAACTTATCTCTCAGTTGCGTAGTATGGACATTAAGGTTGAGGAGGAAGACCAGGCTCTTCTCCTGTTGTCTTCATTGCCGAAGTCCTTCGATCATCTGGTCACCACGATCCTGTATGGGAAGGACACCCTGAAGATGGAAGAAGTGATGACAACGCTGCTCTCGAACAAAACGAGAAGCAAGTCGAGCGCTAGAGCCGACGAGGGCCTATTCGTGAAGAGCAAGGACCCCACCCGGGGTAGATCGAGAGAAAAAGGGAAGGAGGAAGACTGACCTAGGTTTAAGTCCGGGGGCAGGAATACAAAATGCCACTACTGCAAGACGGAGGGGCACTGGAAGAATGTGTGCCCAAAGAGGAAGTTTAGAGAACAGACGCATGAGCCACATCAGGCTGCGGTGGCATCCGAGGATGAGAACGATGTTGACGTTCTTCATGTTTCACCCAGTCTTGGGACCACAGATTCCTGGATCATGGACACAGGATGTTCGTTCCACATGTGCCCGAACATTGAATGGTTCTCCAGTATTAGGCATTGTGGAGGTGGTCGTGTTCGGATGGGGAACCGGTCAGAGTGCGAGATATCAGGAGTCGGGAGCATCAGGATTAGGATGTTCGATGGAGTGGTTAGGACCCTCACCGACGTTCGGTATGTGGCCGAGTTGAGGAAAAGCCTGCTTTCTCTAGGCACTCTGGAGGCTGCCGGGTATTCTTATACCGGCAACGGCGGATATTTGGAGGTCAGGAGAGGCGCACAGACAGTCTTGAGAGGAGAGCGTTCCGGATCGCTTTATAGACTGATTGGCATCACGATTGCCAAGGGAAATGCAAGGAGAGAGGTCAGACCGTCTCTCAAGCTGCAGGATACGGTAGCGTATGCATTTCAGGCGATCTCCTCAGATCGTGGTTCCTTTGATAGAGCTTTAGAGAGCAGAGATCGTTCTCAGCGAAAGGCTAGGAAGGACCAAATAAGGAGCGGGGCAGGATTCGTGGCTAGGGCGTGTGCTCGGAGAGAGGACCTTGGCGGAGGTAGAATCTTCGCAGCCGTAGAGGAGACGGGTAGAGAGTCATCTCAGAAGTACCCAGGCACCGCAAGGGGAGCCATCTGGCTCAGGAGTCCCACCAAGAAACTCAGGTTTACTCAGAAGAAGGTGGAGCTGCACAGTGGTGTGCACCACCAGGAGTCGAGGGAGTTCACTGGAGGTGGAGGCGTGGAGTTGCGGGAGATATCTACGGAGGAAAATGTTACGAGCATGCGAGAGAAATCTGTGAGAGGAGTCAAGTTCAAGAGCGGTCTTGACTTGACTCAGACTGATGCATGTTGATCGTGAGGGCCCCAGGGAGAGGGGGCTTGTAGTCGCCAGTAGGAGAGATCCAGGTTGGAGGTTCAGATACGTTTGTTAGGCTTCGAGGTGGAGCTCGGTTGTGGCATAAGGTGTCATGGTGGAGATTGTTAGGATTGTGGCGCCTCACGCATGGACTAGGACCGTCAGGATCGCGCCACGTCATCGATCCTAGGGAGGTTTATTTGCCTAGTTTGTCCTAATCCTGATTAGGAAGTGGTTTAGTAAGGGGGCTGATTTTTTGGGTGAGATTATGGGTTATTCCTAATCTAGGCCAATCATTAATTCAGAATCTCATCTATTTTGGCAAGGGCCATTCATGGCCGGCTGGCCTCTTTTATTCTCTTTCCCGTAACAGCCTTGGAGCTTTTATGGGGGCCGTTTCTTCCATGCATGGAGAGGTGGTGGCTGCCTATTTAAGGAGGGATGTTGCAGCCTTGAAGGAGAGTACAATCAATCAAGGAACAGAGAGAGTGGATCCAGGCTCGGCCACCAGTGAGGAGCTTTCCGAGAGTGTGAGGAGCAAGGTTCTGTAGGAGTTTCTCTTTCCGGCGGCAGCGGCAACGAACGGACCTCGCCGGTGCAGGAGGATCAGAGGCGGCGGCAGCGGGTTGCAGC
Source organism: Platanthera guangdongensis (assembly GCA_039583875.1). Taxonomy (NCBI): domain Eukaryota; kingdom Viridiplantae; phylum Streptophyta; class Magnoliopsida; order Asparagales; family Orchidaceae; genus Platanthera; species Platanthera guangdongensis. The sequence continues at coordinate 7,215,380 of CM077151.1, read as the reverse complement.
GGCGATCTCCAGGCGGCATCAAGAGGTGTTCAGGCGGCGGCGGCGACGACAGCTCCAGTTCAGACAAGGCGCGGCGGCGGCGGAGGCAGCAGGCGTGCTGCAGTGGAGGCGGCGCATCGGGCTCAACTCAGGCGGAGGCGGCTTTGTCCAGCGGCGGCAGGCAGCTCTAGGAGGCGGCAGTAGCAGGAGGATTCAGGTGGAGATGGCTCTGTCCAGCGGCGGCAGACAGCTCCAGGCGGCGACAACAGGTGCAGGAACGGCGGATCCATTGGGAAGAAGAACAGGAGTTGTCGCCTGGCGACATCGATACCGCCCGGCGATATCGGTTCTTCTAGTTTTGGGTTTTTTGTTGTTTGACCGTATCTGTTTGGTCTCTGGTTGTATCTGTATAACCTCATCAGTTTTAGTGGATCTTTCTGGCGCGCTCTCCCCGTGGAGTAGGAGTCCCAACTCCGAACCACGTAATTATTTTGTCGTCTGGTTGTGCTTGGTTTTTGGATTTAAATTTCGTTTATCATATTATTGCTCAGATTAACTTCCGTTGATAGATCCGCGGCGAACCACCGTAGTCGCGGATCCGGTCCCAATTTCACAACAATATATATATATATATATATATATATATATATATATATATATATATATATATATATATATATATATATATATATATATACATATATATATATATATATATATATATATATATATATATATATATATATATATATATATACTGATATCTTGGCAGCATTCCGAGTACTCCTCAACCGGAGTTACGCCTGAAGAAGCAGGCGCTGCGGTAGCAGTCGAATTTATACTGGTACATGGACAACTGTGTGGACTGATGGACTTACCAGTCTCGATCGTTACAAGGACGATGCTACCACATCGAGTCCGTTGTTGGGGAGGAAAATCAATATATTGCTTATGTAGCTTATCCTTTAGACCTTTTTGAAGAAGGTTCTGTTACTAACATGTTACTTCCATTGTGGGTAATGTTTTTGGTTTCAAAGCTCTTCGAGCTCTACGTCTGAAGATCTGTGAATTCCCCCTGCTTATTCCAAAACTTTCCAAGGTCCACCTCATGACATCCAAGTTGAAAGAGATAAACTGAACAAGTACGGTCGTCGTTTATTGGGATGTACTATTAAATAAACCAAAATTGGGATTATCCGCAAAAAAACTACGGTAGAGCGTTTTATGAATGTCTACGAGGTGGACTTGATTTTACTAAGGATGATGAAAACGTGAACTCACAACCATTTATGCGTTGGAGAGATCGTTTCTTATTTTGTGTATATATATATATATATATATATATATATATATATATATATATATATATATATATCAATATTATAAGGGAAAAGCCGTATTTGGTGAAACATTCAAAAATATCAATTATGCCCTCATTTTTATATTTTAATGACTTGTCATATATTATAATATCTTTAAAAGAGATTAAAATATAATGTCCATTCAAGTAATTACACTTTCAAAAAATCAGAAGTAATAATAAAAATTCATTTAAATTCAAAAAGTTTTTTAGTACAGCTCATACACCTACTATGGTAAGTTGTCATTAGGCATGTCAGCGGTCTATTCAAAGAAGGTTGTCATTAGGCATATTAGTGGTATTTTCGAGGTGATAACATTAAATCAATTAACTTTATTAAAGTCAAAATTAATATTTCAAGGTCAAAACGTATATTGTTTTACAAAATAAAAATTGTAATATTTATGTATATATTTTTACGGTCATTTTGAGTACTCATATGTATATGTTTAGGGCAAAACTCGCCTTGATGGGGTTGGCAAAACCCGTTGTCGCCGGTCAGGTTTCGCCCCCATTCATTTCCTGGATGCGGCCAAAGTCCGCCCGAGTGCATCGAGCCGGGGCAGGCGAAGCCCGCCGTCACCGGCCGGGTACTGTCGCTCCTGCCCGTAGGGGCGGAGCC